>ML780494.1:100474-166756 GCA_009831015.1 Picea engelmannii | reverse complement strand
CCTTTAAATTATGCTTAATTCTAACCATTTGGTCTTCCATATCCTTAAGTAGTTATGGCCCAAGTACCACTTTGTCTATTGGGTTGTCCCAACTCACTAGAGTATTGCATTTCCTACCATACAAAGCTTCAAATGGGATCATTTTCATTGAAGCTTGATACCCATTATTATAGGCAAACTCAACCAAGTGCAAGTAATCTTCCCACTTAGATGGCTTAACCATCATATACATTCTCAACATGTCTTCAATTACTTGGTTGACTCTCTCTATCTACCCATGTGACTGTGGATGGTATGTTGTGCTAAAGTTCATATTTTTACCAAATCCTTTAAACAATCCCCTCCGGAAATTTGAAGTAAACTTCGTATATTTGTCTGAAAAAATTTCCTTAGGTATCCTATGCAACCTAGAAATCTCCCTCATGTAAATTTATGCAATATTAGTTGTTGTATGAGTCATTTTTACATAAACAAAATGAGAAATCTTTGTCAATTTATCAACCATTTCCATGATTGAATCATGTTGAATTGTTGTCTTAGGAAATTTAGTTATAAAATCAATGGTTACCACTTCCCATTTCTTCTACGGAATTGGTAATGGTTGTAGAAAACTCGTTGGGTTCCTATGCTCCACCTTCACTCTAGGACATTCCATACATCTGGAAATGTAATCAACAACATCTTTCTTCATTCCTGCCAAAATAATTGGCTTCTTACTACTACAATTTTTTTCTGGTAGGCATATGGAACATTATGCATTTCTTTTAATACCAAATTCCTAATTTATTTGGAACTAGGAACATAAATTCTATTTTTATGCATAAGTAATCCATCTTCCTTCATCTCATATTCTTTAATTTTCTATTATATATTTTCTTGTTGTAATCTTTCTTTCACCTATAGGTAATGTTGATTTGTAACAACATCATCTAAAATTCTTCTCTTTAAATCTAATTGATGCATACTAGTGATTGTAGCATGCATGAGGTGTACTCTTCTACTAAGTGCATCAACAACTTTATTTTTTTTTCCTTTGCTATTCTTGATGTCAAAATCATACTCACTTAAAAATTCCAACCATCTCATTTTCCTGGCAGTCAAAGTTGGATGTTCAAAAATATATTTCAGAACATTATGGTCTATTCTTAATTTATTTTTTTCCCACGAGATAATGCCTCCACATCGTTAATGCATGAACAATGTAAACAAGTTCCAAGTCATGTGTGGCATAGTTATTATCATGTTCTTTAAGTTTTTTAGACTCATAACTAATGACATTTCCATTTTGAGTGAGGACTCCACCAAGTCCTTCCTTGCATGCATTTGTACATACCACAAAACTTTTATTTGGTTCAACAATCTTTAAAAAAGGTGCACTAGTAAGTAATTATTTCAACAAATTAAAGTTATCTTCACACTCACCAGTCCATTCAAATTTAATTCCCTTCTTTTTCAAAGAAGTGATGGGATGAGCAATCTTAGACAACCCTGCTATAAAAATCATGTAGTATCTGGTTAATCCCATAAAAGATATAATTTCTAAAACATGCATAGGTGTTTTCCATCCTCTAATCGAATCAATCTTTTATGTATCTATTGTTATACCTTGTTCTAAAATAATATGCCCCAAATAATGGATTTGTTCTTGGTAAAAAGAACAATTACTAATCTTGGAATAAAGTTGTTGCTCCCTCAGTACTTGCAACACCAACCTCAAGTGATGTTCATGCTCTTCCTGAAACTTAGAATAAATAAGTATGTCACCCAAGAACACAATGACAAACGTATCCAAATAATTTCTAAATATTCCATTCATTAAGCACATAAAGACAACTAGTGCATTGTCCAGTTCAAATATTACCACTACAAATTCATAATGTCCATACCTAGTTTTGAAGGCTGTCTTATTGGTGTCTTCTTCTTTGATTCTTACCTGGTGGTATCTAGATCTCAAGTATATCATTGAAAATATATTTTCTCCTCTTAGTTGATCAAAGAGGTCATCAATTATGGGTAGAGGGTATTTGTTCTTTACCATGGATTTATTCAGTTGTCTAAAGTCAATAAACAACCTCAATGTTCCATCCTTCTTTTTTAAAAAGAGTATTGGTGCTCCCGAAGGTGAAACATTTGGGCATATGTACCCTTTCTTCAAAAATCCTTCGAGTTAAATTTGTAATTATTTCAATTCATGTGTACTCATTATTTAAGGTGTTTTTTATACTGAGGAAACTCCTGGTACTAAAAAAATAGATAAATATATCTCTCTCTTCGGTGGAAATCCTAGTATTTCTTGGAAGACATCTTCAAACTCTTGTAGTACTGAAAAATATTCAAGGCTTGGCCCTTTTGTATTTTCTAGCTCTTCCACATGAGCTTCATACAATTGACATCCTTTCTTGAAACATTTCTTCAATTGTAAGGTTGAAATATCCCTTATAGAAATGGCTTGGAATTCCTTTCACAGTGCCATGTTTTCCTTCTTCATCAAGACATGTAAAGGTCTTGTTATGACAAACTAGGATTCCATGGTGTTGGTCCAACTAATCCATTCCAATTAGGATATCATAAGATCCTAATGGTATGATATCCATATCAGAAATTGTATTTACTCCATTAAGACTTAGTGGACATCCTCTGACCATTTCATTGATCCTTCTTTTGGTTCCAATGGCTAGTTGAACCAAACCTGATTTTGAAAGCCTACTTTTCTCCAAATGTAATTTATCCACTATTTTAGCATCAATGTAACAATGACTTGCTCCCGAATCAATTAAAATAGAAACGGTTTGATTAATGAGCTTACCTTCCACTTCTATCATATTGGATTGGTACTCTTCTTGTCGATATTCTAAGGTTCCATAAATTCTTCTCATTTCTTCTACTTGTTGGTTGTGGAGCTTGATTATCCTCCTAATTCATATGCAGGTCAAAGAAACTACAGGATACAAATGCATTTTTTGTTTTTTTGTAATTCAAATATTTTAATTTCGTAGTCAATATGGACCATTCACTATAAGGTCACATATATGACGGTAGAAATTATGTTAGGGTTTTTTTCTCTAGAAGGAAACCCTCTTTTATGAGGGAATTGTATTGTGGCTATGTATTATTGTGAATATTGTGTTCTAAGAGAGGATACTGTGATAGAAAGAAGAGGAAGTTACAGCGGGTGTGTTGTAGGTTGTATACCTTCATTTGCTAGATAATAATAATGGAAGGACCAGGAAATTTCTTTGGTGGATGTAGCCCACACTAGGTGAACTGCATATATTTGTGTCTCAATTGTATTGTGTATCTTCTGTGTTTTATTTCTACAATTCTTTTATTTTATTTCTCGGTGATCCTGTTTTTCTAACACTATTGTTGTAGCCTCTTGGATTGTCTGCATGGTCTTCGCATTATCTCCTCTATTAGGGAAATACTTGTATAGGTGATCTTATTTGCACCCCCAACATTGGATTGGTGCTCTTCCTCTTTTCCCCAAGGAATCTTCTTTCTTGGATTCATCATTCGCATACTGATCTTGTTGATTTTTATTAGGATTGTTTCTTTTGAAAGGAGGTTTGAATCCCTTCCTCCTTTGATTATATTTCTCCTTCTTCTTATCCTTCCAATATTTCTACATGGATTCTTTTCCCTTGCCCTTCTCATACAAGTACTTAGACTTCTTAATGGTCTCAATCAATGTTTTGGGCTCATCATATTGAATCTTCTCTTTATAGAATGAAGGAAGTCCACTCAAAAACATTTGTATTTTCATCTTCTCATCTTTTATAAACCCCACATACTTTAGCAGTCCCAAAAACTTCTTTTCATATTCTGCCATGGTCATGCTTCTCAGCCTGAGTTCAAAGAACTTCTACATTTTCTTGTCATAAAAGTGCTCTGAAAGGTACTCCTTATGAAAATAATTCTTTAATTTCTTCCAAGTGATCATGCTCTCATTTATGTGTTCAACTTGCTTAAGTTGATCCTACCACATAACGGATTTTCCATGTTAATGGTAAGTGGAAATTCTAGCTTCTAGGTTTGATGAGTAGTTATGCAATTGAAAATACCTCCTAAGTCCAAGAATCCATGCTTCATCATCATCTTCCCTTTCTCTTTCACCATCAAATGATGGTGGCTTAAGCTTCCTCAACTCTCCTTGCAAACTATCCAATTCACGTCTTCTTCTTTGGTGCCTAAAAGGAGACACTTCTGGACTGCTTATGGAGTCTTTAGATCCATAAAATCTTATTTTGATAACACTTCTTGAATGAAAAAATATGTTGTAGTTACCTATTCTTTCATGATATCTTCCTTCTTCCTCTTGCCTTGAATCAGATCCATTATTTGCTTGCTTATGCAACTGATTTAGGATGTGCATCACCTGAGCATTTATCTGATTTTTTTCTCTCATAAACCTCTTATTGTCTTCTTTGTAACTCTGCACTTCTATTTTCAGGCTTCTCACAATCTCTATTAATGTTTCTTGTTCCCCTCTGCTCCTGTGTCCATTTGATGTTGTCTATGCATTACCAACATTGATATCTTGACCTTTGGCTTATCTATCATGAATAAAGGCTCCATCTCGTTCCTCCATTTCTTGAATATGCATTCTTATCTTGAAATTATACGATTATACTCCCTAATTTTGCAATTTTTGCAAGCAACCATTTTGTTAGAATTATGCATATTATAGAATTTTTTCCAAACAATGTTACAGATCCTTTTTATGCTTAATTCATGAAGAAATATATCATCATTCTCCAAATTATAACAATTGAATGTTATTATACTCTGAAACATATTTCCAAATACTATAGTCATGCCTCATTTCGATCTCTGAGATGAAATTTATGGCTTCCTCATAATAATAACAAAACACTTTCACCCTTTTTGTGCATTTTCTCCACTGGTGCAATTTTATTGAAGTGCCAACTTTTGTCAACTGCAGAAGAAAATATATCAATAAATAGAGAAACTTGTATATGAGATGTAGTTAATAATATTGACAAGGACTTCATAACAACTCTCCAATTTTCAATCGGATACACCAATCAAAAACTACAACAATCTGGAGTCTGCAACTTTGTCATTTTTTACCCATTTTTCCAGACTTGGAATTTTTAGCAAAACTAGATATCTCACAATGTGTGCACTTCTGGAAAACTTTCACTAGATCAAATTTATTTTTCTTGAATATTATATAAAATTTTGAGTACATAAAATTTTCCAGTTTTGTGATCTAGGGTCACTTTTCCTCCTCTGAAAATCTAAAAAATCCTCAAAAAGTGGCCCGGAATAATGGATTTTGGCCTATTTCAGCATCCTCATTCCAATCCCCTTAGAATTTCTTCATCTCCTTGATGGTTTGTTTGTGTTTCTACTTTCTGGACTCCCTCCAAGAGTTTTAGCTTAATCTAGACCACTGCCAATTATCTACAGCCAGATCTTTAAAATCCATTATTTTTCATTTTTTGACAAATCCAAGCAGAATTGAACAATGGCCCTCTCTGACACTTTTGAAGATATTATCTTTGTGGAAAAAAGTATTAAGTTTCATCTCAATATGAATTAATTTTCTCCATTTATGTCCAAAATACAAAAATGGCTCCAGACTTAGTTTTTTTGTTTTTTGAAACTGTGGAACAATTTTTCCTGAGTGTGATTTGCACCGTCGATCTCAAGTCGGAAGCATTTTGAAACGTTGATTTTCTCTCTATCAACGATCAGTGATCAAGGATTGGTGATTTCCTTTGTGAACCAAACCTTCCCACCGATCTTCCTAACACTCGATCACCGACCATCATCCATTGGCCATTTTTCTCTGCAAACCAAAATTCTCCCACGTATCTCGTCAATGGTCGATCGTCGACCATTGGCTACATGTCATCTTCTTCGACAAACCCATATTTATCAAACATATCGTCGAACCCCGACCATCGACGATTGACCATCCCTTCGTTGATGTGGCAACTATGCTGACATGGAATGACACGTGGATGATGACCTGCCATGACATGTCATCCTAAGGAATCAACCAGGCTAACATGGCATGACACGTGGATGCTGACATGTAATGACATGTCATCACCTTCCTTTCTCCATCGGTCATCGACGGTCGGATATTTCCTATTGCCGAATGAAACTTCACCAAAATTCATCAATCCTCGATCCATCGACCATCGACAATCTCAAATGTCAATTGGTCGAATTTCAACATTTCTCCAAACTCCCCAGTCCCCAATCCATTAGCAATTGGGGATATCAAATGTCTCTTGGTGAACTTCAACACTTCGCTAAAACTTTTCGTTCTGCGACCATCAGTCATTGGAAATCAGATATGTCTCTTGGTGAAATAAAAGCATCGCCAAATTATGTCGACCCCTGACCATCAGTCGGAGGCGATCAAAGATTTCTTCTAGAGAACTTAAAAAATTCACCAAAATTGGTCGATCCCCGACCATCAACCATCATCGATTGGAGATGTCCCGTCATCGAAATTAAACAATTCGTTGAAGCCACTGATCCTCAACCATTAGCCATCGGAGATCGAAAGTGTCTCTTGGTCAAACTTCGATACTTAGCAATTTCAACAAAATTCCTCGATGAATCTAGACCGTCAATCTACCTTATTTGTAATACCCCTAGGCTAAACCCCAAATTGTAAATGAAAATGTACTTAAGCTGGTGAGATTTTTTATATCATTTTTCATGCACCTTCCATGGTATAGTGTGAAAATGTACTGCACACTAAAATGATGAAGTGTGCACATTCCAGGATATCCCGCGCAACAAACTTAAGTGCATGTGATTTTGAGGCCAGAGAGACTTTTTCTATATGGTGTGTTTTGTAGGCTGGTGAGCTAGTTTATTATAAGCCAGAAGGATTATGTGATGATTAGGTCGGAGATCCTAGATGCTAAATGCCAATGGGCCTATTTTTCTATATGTAAATACTCATATCATTAATATTATACATCGTTGCGTGTAGACCAACCATGATAAAAGAGTATGGGGGACTAAACTCCACTAGTTGGGGAAAGGGGGCTAAACGTTAAGGATAAGGGGCTAAGCTAGGGAGCTTAAGCCAAAAAGGAATATTATATCAATGTTCCTTAAAGTATAAGGTATGGCTAATTATTTTATCCTAAGTTCTAAGGATGGGGACAAGTGGACCAAAGTATCTCTCAACATGACAAGTTTCAAGTTGGGAACATGCATACATATAGTTTGGACTTAGTTCATTTTCCCATTCATTCATTCCATCATCATTCACTCACTCATTCAGTTGTCCTCCGTACCTTCATGTACATGTATTTGTACCTATAATTGTACCTATATCTATACCTGGTTAGCTTAGGAGTTGGAATGAAGAAGTGGGTTGTCAAACCCGTGGGATATTGAAGAGGTGGGTTGTCAAGTCCGTGAGAAATTCTCTCTAGGTGAGAGAATTGTTGGTAATTGATTTCCTGAAGGTGCCAAACTGCAATTATAGGGCTCTGATACTTCATTTCTGGCCCATTTCTAAAGCCTCAGAAAGGAAGGGGTGTAGTCAAAGGATTGTTGAGTAGAGAAGGGGCACACTTCCTGGGGTGGGACAGGCATGTGGGGAATGAGGGACTATAGGTTGTTAGTTTGAGTTGGCACCTGTGATGGAGTCTTTCCTATTGTCTGAGATACATCAGCCTTGTTAGGAGTCCTTTTACCTAGGTGGAGTTTAGTACTAGCTCGGGGGTAACCCACTCCTAAGAGTGATGAGCAGTGTGGTCTAAGGATAGGACGTTCATGGAAGCTCTGCACGTAGTTGGTGATATTTTTACCAAGATAAGTGTCAATTGTGTGTTAAATTACATGTTGCATTACTATTTATGTGTTTATTTTTATGGGTTTTTCCTGTGTGTGTTGCATGTGTATTTTTAGTATTATTATGTATGAGTCTATGCATTTGCAAAATGTATGTGTCTGTTTTAAGTTATATATATAAATTTCAACAAGAGTTTATGTGTGTATATGTTTTAATTTTGTATACAGTTTGAAACTTTATGTGGCATAGCCCAGTTGGATGTTGCGGATGTTTCAATATGGTATCAAATCTCCAGTTTTCAACACTGAGCCTAGATGGGTCAAGCAAGTTGAATTGAAGTGAAATTTCATAGATAATTATTTCAAAGTGGCCAAATTTCAAGTTATAGAGCATCATGGTAAAAAGTATAAGCAATTGCATGGAATTGGGCAAAAGCCCCAATTTGTGTTGTTAAATTCATGGAAAAATTGAGAAATTTGGTCAAGTGGTGAGATATTATTAATTTACTATCTATTATAGAAAATTTAGACCTGGAATTGGTCGAATTTGAAGTTACAGAGAAGCCATGATAGATGGAGCAATATTAGTTGATTAAAGTTCTCAATTCGTGAATTGATTTTGGGAAAAATTTGTTCCATGAATGTCAACCAACAACCATTTGTTGTTGCAGAGGTTGAATTGGTGTTATCAGGGTGAAATTGAACAAATTTCATAGTTGCAGAATGTCTATGGTGAAAATTGGGAAACAGTTTGGCAAAATCCCCAATTTTTGCAGTGGAATTCACGAGGAATTGATGCGCATAAAAATGAATGTGCATAGGTGTGTGCACCAAAAATGCATGATGTGTAGCAAAAATCTTGTGATGTGTGGAAAATAATGGTGCGCAGGTGTGCACACTTTAATTTAGCAATGTATGGTGCAAATTGGTATTGCGCGAAAAATAATGGTGTGCAACTATGCGCAATTAAATTTGACACTGAGCGGCGCAGAGTGGTAATGCATGGAAATTATTGGTGCATGGGTGTGTGCACTTAAATTTTTCATTGTGCAGTGCAAAGTGGTAAAGCATGGAAAATATTGGTGCATGCATGTGCACACTTTAATTTGGTGTTGCACGGTACAGAGTGGTAATGCGCGGAAAATATTGGCGCGCAAATGTGCGCACTTAAATTTGGCATTGCGCAATGTAGAGTGGTAATGCATGGAAAATATTGACATGCGCGATGTGCACACACATAATAATGGTGCACGGGGTGTGCGTAGTATTGGCAGAGCACAGAGAAATTTTGTCGGTGCACACACAATGTGGGTATATGTTGTCGTGCAACAGTTTTATTAATGGTGCACACAGAGTATTGATGTGCAGTGGAGGCGTACTAAACTTTGGCATGGTGCAGCGCATAGAGCATAATTCATGGGCAATATTAGCGCACGACACAAAAATTGTGCACAACAGGTTATAGTGCATGAACCAAAATTGTGCACGGTGGATATTGGTGTGTGACACAAAAGTAGTGCGCACCAGATATTGGTGCGACAGAGAAGTGATCCACATTGATTATAAGTGTGTGAAGCATGCACTACCTTATGGTGTTGTTGAGTAGGCTAAATATGGGTGTAAATTTCAAATTTTTGCGTGCAAATTCATTTGGATGGTCTACAACAGCAGAAAACCAGTGAAGTTTCTACGACATTTTACACTGTTTGAATGTCATTTTTTTGCAGTACATTTTTGAGGCCCTAAACAATGTTTATAGCTACTCAAAAACCCAGAGAACAGAGTGTACCAAGGTACACTCATACCTAGGTACACACTATCTCTGCAGTTCAAATGAAAGATCCCTAAGAGAGATTTATAATGGTGTAAATCATTCATCAAACGGAGCTTTTATGAGGAAGTTACAGGACAAACAGTGGAGGGTAAATTTTAAGACCCAACTAACTTCAAAGGGCCATAACTTTCTGCTTCGTAATCATATTGAGGCATGGGAGTAGTATATGGAAAGATATTGAACCATATAAGACATTCCTAGAGCTAAATTAAAATTATGGGCATGTTAAAAATGTTTAAGACGGCACATAAGGTACATGTAGCGTTCCAGACCAAAAACACTAATTGGCCTAGAACTTTAACAGGCTGTAACTGGCATCCCAGAACCCAGAAAGAGATGAAATTTGGAAAGATTGTCCAAAATATGTATATGAAGAAAATAAATTGAGCTCTTACCAAAACTCCAATGGAATAGGTGCAAAAATGCATAATTACAGTGCAGATTTGCACCAAGTTGAAGTGTGAATGGGAGAAATTAATGGACAATTTTCAAATGACCATAAGTTTCTTCTCAAGACTCAAAATTGAGCAAGGGAGCAGTCATTAGAAAGGTATTCGATAGAGGAGTCTAATTATCCACCTATAAAATTGATTTGGGTTGTTAATTTTCACAATATATCAGGAGAAGGAATTATGATGCATTATTGAAACATATTTGTACATAATTTCATAAATTTGTTAAATTATTTAGCCTAACAAATTTTGTTGGTTGCACATTTTTGAAAAGTTAAAAACTTTTAGTTATTAAGAGGTGAGAAGGTTGAAATTTAGTTAAATATAAGCAGAGGTACTCAAGGAAGAGTATTATGAAAAAAAAAATTCATAAGATGATCAAAAGCCAAGACTACAAAATGTTAAGGTATGAATCTGGGTGCAGCCATAAAGTATTGGGAAGCCACTAAAGGAAGTCCACTCATGTTAGTCAAGTACTCAATGGAATCTGGGAAAAGGAATAGATCGTGTAGTGAATGAATTAGTGAAATTACATTCACTCCCAAAGAAACCAATATACATATTAAGCAATACATTGGAGTCAGATCTATTATAAAAGGAATTGACTATTAGAATGATAGTAATCAGATAAAGAAAGAGTCTTAATGCATATATGGATAAAGAGTGCATCATATCCAGAGATTAGATATGAAATTATAGAGTAATGTTCTCCTTATGGTTATCAGAGTGCACAGTGGAAGCATGGTATGAAGGGCATCACTTCAAGGGTAAAGAAATGAAGGTGCACATAAGTAAGGAGTGTCAGTTGAGGAATAGGTGCATCAATATGGAATGATGGAAGGGGATTATGCAAATCAAGTTGAAATCAGATTGGTCAAGACAGGAGAAGGTAATAGTCATCAAGCAAACCCAAATGTTGATATGATCAGATAAGAAAGGGATAAATCAAGTACCTCACGAAGGAAGTTGTTGTTAACTATCCAAGGTTACTCATAAAACATGACTGGAAATATAATTGGGTCATGTAGGAATTGGATTAGAGGGATCCAAATAATAGTGGAATGTTGAAAATTAATATCAGCATAATATGTAGTTGCAAGTCCATGAACATATTGGGATAATGGAAGAAGAAATCATGAGGTAGATATCAAGATAATGGGAATGTAGGACAACACTCCAGGAGGGAAATCAAGAATACTAGAGGATTTTTTATGCATTCCAAAGGTATTTAAGATATTTCCATAATAGCATGGAGATGTCAAAGCTAAGAAAGACTTAAAAGTGAAATGAATCTTTGTAGAGAGTCAACAAGGAACCGTGAATAAGAAAATGGTTTTATGCATGGCTTTTAATGCAAAAGACATGGTGCCTGAGAAGAATCCATATCAAGTGGCATAGAGCCATGAGTGACATTTCCAAGGGGTGGAAGTATCACTTGAATTTATGATGGTAAATTAAAAGCATTATTAAGTACTTTTAATTAATTCTATGCAGGTAGAGAAGGAGGCATATGTGCATCCTTACAGTATGCTAGAGATTGGCTATGTAAGCCAAGTTTGAGGCTAGTTGGAAAGGATAAGAGAAGAGTGCAAGAAAAACTAAAATACTAAAGTAATCAGTCAAGAAAGAGCTGAAGTAGTTCAGTCCGAAAAGTAAATGGATGTTGAAGATCCAAAGTCTATAAGACAGCATGATTGGAATTATAATTCATCCAAGTATGAGTTGGGATAGATGGATCCAAGAAATAAATAAAAGTTGAAGGTTAATATCAGTTTAGTATTTGGATTGGAAAGCAAAGGAAGCTAAGAGTGATTTGGCTAGAAAGTGCTCAGGTCAGAAATAATCATGCACAGTGGTTACAGTGAAGAACACATAAAGATTCAGGAATCCAGAAGAATTGAATATTTTTGGGATAAACAAGGAAAAGTGATATAGGGAGAAAGAAGTTGTTGCAATTACTGTAGCAGCAAGTATGTTATGGCTTGTTGGGGAAGACATAAAGAGATAATGATTGCATATTTCCAAGTGTTGTTGATAATATTTTTTCATATGGAAGGAAGCAACAAAAAGCTGGAATGTTGATTATAAGACTGATAAAGAGGTATGAGAGATTCTACTGTCAGCAATTAATCAGGTAGCATCAAATTCGTTTAATTGCAGCTATGCAGGTAATTATTTCTCTTTCGAAATTATGTTGCATAATTTCCAAACGGAAATTCAGGTAAGAATTTCCCCAGATTGAATTTTTATAATATGCAGTATGGTATTGTTTAAGTGCAGTAATAGGAATAAGTTACCACTAGGTGTGGTAAAGGCTAGAGGCACGTTATATTTATCAAATATTTTTATCTTTTGAATGCACACATTGACCTAGCAGCATGTCATGTTAATTTGGTTATGAGGTAATAACCAAAGAAATAAAAGATAAGAACTTGTTATAGGAATGATGCTAAGAAAGCTAGTCATGTATGAGACCATGACATGGTTGGATATGGAAAGGTATGGATATAGAAAGGTTACATGCCACACAAATACCCAATGATCTTCCTACCTTTAAATAAAACTTGGACTGCAACCTTTTTTCTAACACTAATGAACACCACATAATTGTAATGTTCAGGTCGAAAAGGAAGGCATCCAAGAAATTGAGAAGACAATGGGAAGTGTGTGGAGAATGTGTCAAGACATTGGCCAGATTACCAATTTATGGATGGTGAGATACATGACTTAGTTAAAGATCATTCTGAAAAAATCAATGCAAAGGTGCATTGAGAGTTGCACTCATGCCTAGTAAGTGGTAGAGTTACACTCATACATGATAGAATTGTATACTTAAATGCATTTGTTGAATGAATTTTTTGAGTGCATGTATATATGTTTTTGGATGGAAATAATTATACTAACAATAGAAATGTGGTTAACTCATGGAGATGAGAACATTTCAGGAACTGTTATACATTGCAATAGGAAATTTGCAAGTCAAGTAGTCACATGAATAGTGACTACAGAAAATTTTGTGTTCAGAAAATTGAAATAATGAACTTATTGTTATTAATTGAGAATGGGCATATGCATAGAATGATGAGTCATTCTATCTAATAAATTGTTTGGTAATTGTGATTGAATTTCTAGGTGTATGCAATTCTAATATCACTGCATAAGGTTTTTGTACATATTGCAATTAAAATATGATGTACATGAAATACTGACAATATGTTGGTTGTATGCAAGATAGAATCATTGCAGGAAAAATGGTATTCATCATGGTGCTTGCTGAAATCCAGAAGGAAGACTACATCTTATTATTGCAACAATGATGAAAAATTATGAAATAGAATTTCATATTTTGGGAAAAGTCGAATTCCTTATGAAATTAATTTGATTTCTAAAATGGAAATTTTATAATGTTCTCTCATGATAACTGCATGTGTGTGATGCAGATGATATAATCTTGATTAAAGTTGGAATGTTGGGAAAGAACAACTATTGTTGAGGACACTAAAGCCCTATAATTGTAGAACTTTAGTAGGGTTTTGGTAATTGGTTAGCGCTCTCCTTGTGTGTAAAAGCCTTGGAAAGATGGATCATTGAAGGACTGTGTAGCAGTGAAGGGATGCTTGAGCCTAGAAGGGTGAGTGAAACAAGGAGGAGGCAACCCAAGGATGCTTATGGTATGGTAGCTGCCATAAGGAGGGTGTGTCAAATGGAACAGTGAGCTGAATTATTCCAGGAAGCAACTCTATGGAATAGAGAAATTGACTTCCAGTTGTAGTATGAATACCAGAATTGGTGTTGGAAAGTAGAGCACCAGATGGATAACAAGCCTCCAATAGCTAAAGATTCGATATTTTTAAATAATTTGAATGGTCAATGGTATATAATGCACTTAGGACAATGCATAAATAAGGGGAGGGGATTGTAATACCCCTAGGTCGAACCCCAAATTGTAAATGCAAATGTACTTAAGCTGGTGAGATTTTTTATATCATTTTTCATGCACATTCCATGGTATAGTGCGCAAATGTACTGCGCACTAAAATGATGAAGTGTGCACATTCCAGGATATTGTGCACAACAAACATAAGTGCGCGCGATTTTGAGGCCAGAGAGCATTTTTGTATATGTTGTGTTTTGTAGGATGGTGAGCCAGTTTATTATAAACCAGAAGGATTATGTGATGATTAGGCCAGAGAGCCTAGATGCTAAAGGCCAGTGGGCCTATTTTTGTATATGTAAATACTCATATCATTAATATTATACATTGTTGCATGTAGACTGACCATGATAA
This sequence comes from Picea engelmannii, assembly GCA_009831015.1. Taxonomy (NCBI): domain Eukaryota; kingdom Viridiplantae; phylum Streptophyta; class Pinopsida; order Pinales; family Pinaceae; genus Picea; species Picea engelmannii. The sequence goes on along the minus strand of ML780494.1, from coordinate 152,388 downwards.
AAGAGTATGGGAGACTAAAATCCACTAGTTGGGGAAAGGGGGGTAAAATTTAAGGATAAGGGGATAAGATAGGGATCTTAAGCCAAAAGGGAATATTATATTAATATTCATTAAATTATAAAGTATGGATAATTATTTTATCCTAAGTTCTAAGGACGAGGAAAAGTGGACCAAAGTAGCTGTCAACATGACAAGTGTCAAGTTGGGAACATGCATACATATAGTTTGGACTTAATTAATTTTCCCATTCATTCATTCCATCATCATTCACTCACTCATTCAATTGTCCTTCGTACCTCCATGTACCTATATCTGTACTCATACATGTACATGTATATGTACCTGGTTAGCTTAGGAGTTGGACTGAAGAAGCAGGTTGTCAGGCTTGTGGGATATTAAAGAGGCGGGTTGTCAGCACCGTGAGAAATTCTCTCTAGGTGAGAGAATTGTTGGGAATTGATTTCCCGAAGGTGCCAAACTGCAGCTACAGGGCTCTGAGACTTTCTGTCTGACTTGTTGTTGAAGCCTCAGAAAGGAAGGGGTGCAGTCGAAGGACTGTTGAGAAGAAAAGGGGCACACTTCCTAGGGTGGGACAGGAATGTGGGGAATGAGGGATTGTAGGATGTTATTTTGAGTTGGCACCTGTGACAGAGTCTTTCCTGTTATCTGAGATAAATCATCCTGGTTAGGAATCCCTTTACCTGGGTGGAGTTTAGTCCCAGCTTGGGGATGACCCATTGATGAGAGTGATGAGAAGCATGGTCTAAGTTTGGGAGGTTCATGGAAGGTCTGCACAGTTGGTGATATTTTTACCAAGATAAGTGTCAATTGTGTGTTAAATTACATGCTACATTATTATTTATGCGTTTATTTTTATGGTTTCTTCCTATGTGTGATGCATGTGTATTTTTAGTATTATTCTGTATGAATATGTGCATTTTCATAATGTATGTGTATGTTTTAAGTTTTATGTATAAATTTTTGTAATATTTTTTGTGTGTATAAGTTTTAATTTCGTATACAGTTCAAAAATTTTATGTGGCATAGCCCAGTTGGATGCTGGGGATGTTTCATTATTTTCCCAACCTCTAAAATGAATCGCATTCATCAATCTACTAACTTTTTCAAACTTTGAAAATATTACGATTTTTAAATTTTTCAAGAACAAATCTAGGCCATTGATCTCAAGATCGAACGTGATCATGGTCGTCGATTCTCTGAACTTTTCTCCATGCTATAGCGGCCATTAAAATATGAATTTTATCGACCTTGTAGTTCAAATTCAACTCTGCAACTCTACAAATCGAATCCATTAACTTCTCAGACAATTCTGAATTATTTCAAACTCGAATCTGCCCAAGAATTCAGGGATATTTCTCTCTAATATTTTTGTTTTCCCCAAATTCACACAATTTGAAATATGTAATAGTAATTTTTTCTAATTCTCACTCATTCTGGCCCATACCAGTTCAGTGTTTCAACCAGAATCTTTGATACCAATATGTAATGTACCCATCCACCCACAGGTCTCACGCGTTACTCTAAAACTCACTTCTAAACTGATTTTGAATTTTGATAGCAATTAATTAATAAAGAAGAATGAAATAAACATGATAACCTCACATGCAATAATCAATATTCATGATACAACATAAAATAAATGAATATAATTCCATGCACAACAATAACTAGAAAACATGCATATTATAACATAAAAATTCAGAGATAATCTTTAATACACAGTGGAAATAAATATATAACCAGAGAAACACATGATAGAGAGAACTTATCTTAATCAAAAACATTCACCAACTGACTGTAAACCAAGGACCTTCCACCGAACCATAGACATTATTGTTACAAGTCTCAACAGTAGGTCACCCCCGATCCAGGGCTATGAATCCACAAGGATGGTTCTAGGGTGTCACTCAACTTCCCAAACTAGTCAGCACTCAAGCTCTCACAGGTTTCTCAACACACAAAAATCCCAATTACACCATCTCTCTTCTCTCCATCTTGCATAACCCAAGAGAATGGACCCCATTCTCGGCTATGCAATCCCTCATGGTGTCCACCTCATTACAGGTCTCCAGTGCATTTGGTCATGAATCTCCATGATGGGACTCTCAGGACTTGCAGTTGTGAATAAAATTCATCACATGCCAATGCATCTCATGCATACATACACTTCATGGTTGGAATACACCGATCATTACTATAGTGAGAAAACAATGGCTTCTTTCTCAACAATTTGCCCCCCATGTCCCCATCCAAGAACCAAAATGAATGAGGAATGATAAATGAGCATCGATGAATGAAAGAGTGAAAGAGTGAATGGAGAAGAACCCCCAAACATCCCACAAGATGGGTTTATATAATTACTTGGAATTCAAGAACCACATGGCCTTCCTCCAAGAAGCTCATGTAACCACCTCTCTCAACTAAATAAATTGTGTGTATATAACAAAAGGCTTATCCCCTTAATCCCCCTCTCTCGTGGAATCATATCCCCCTATAACTCTTGTCTTTGTCTGTCTAGCTGCCAACGATGTATTTTATTATTAATAATTCTCAAAACATTACATTTCCTAGGCACGTTGGACTCTTTAATTGTTACGAAACTTGGACCTTTCATCAAATAAAAAAAATACATTATTTAATATGGAGACTCAAAATGGAGGTATTACAGTTGGCCCTTTATATCTTGTATTTTACAATTCATGAAAAAACAATTTTTGATTGGAGAAAAATCATTTCTTCATAAATTTCTACACAACTATCAATTTTTTAATGCGAAAAGAAATTTTATATGGCTTCCTACTTGATATTTGATATTACTTACAGCCATGTATTCAAGGGTTTAAGTATTGGAAAAAGGTGAACTGTAAAATCAATCCAATCACTATGTGGTATCAAGGTTTATGGAGACAAAAGTTTAATTACTATTTTTATGAAGTATATAATGAATTTGATTCTCTTTTCAAAAAACTTGTTTTTGGAGAGAACAATTCTAGACTGTCACTAGAAGCATTAAATTTCCTGGACAAAAAGGGGATTATAGAAAATATGGATAATTACAACATTGTGATAATTTATTGTTCTCGTGAAAGGCCTATTTTTCTTCCATATTATATTATAGAAATATTATTTTCTATTGAGGTTGCAAGGCAGTACAAGTTTTGGTTGCACTTTTTCCATGAAAAAAGAAAGAAGCAATTTATTCCTCTCCCATGGAGAATTCGTGAAATATTGTTGAGAGGAATCACTAAAATTGATGAATTTACGATCTAGCTTCACCAATATAATTTGAAATTCGCAGAGGAAATCAAAGGATTTGACCCAAAACATTCCTTTATTGATCACATGACATCAATTGGGTATAGTAATTCACTTTCTAATACATTCATTTTTTGAGAAGAAGAAGGTGATAGTCATGATCCTTTGACACAATTTTTTGAGAGAAGAACAGATGATATTGAGACTATTGTGAGCATGATTTGTCGATACAAGTAGAAGGGAAAAGAATCGAATGAAAAGGGTTCTCAATATCCCATTGCCTCAAAAAATAATGTTCCACCCAAAAGAAATCTTCAATCGACAACATCGCAATAGAGAAAGTCTTCAACCAGCAATTTAGGTTATGGAGGTGACAAAAACCCTCCGCGGTGTAAATTGAAAAAACCACACCAACTTCAAGTGAAAATAAAAAGGACCAATTCTCAGCAAGAAGTTGAAAAACACATACCTGAAATTGAAGCTTTTCTAGAAGATGATAAGACCAATAATGGGGGTCCTTAGGATCATTGATTTATCAAACTTGTGGGTTATTCGGCCCACGATATGGACTCAACAAGTCCATGGAAGTAGTAACTACTCAATCCCCTTATTCACAACACCCTAAACTTGAAGCGGGGCCATGAATTTCATTTGTGCTCTCCTCATCTCATCTCTATGAATATCATTCATTAGACCGGGAGCTAAGATCATGGCTTAAACATGTAAGGTACATGATCAATATGGATCGTTGATATTGAAGTTGATCAATGATCGAAAACAATGGGGCGATATAATATCCACCATTTATTTGGATCTTGGATTCTTTCTAGAACATTGATTTATCCTTAAACAAACTCAATACAAATCGTGGGGCCACCATGGAACTTTGAATACTCTTGAACCTCTTTGCCATGTGTCATATCTGGAGTGGGGATTTGACGTCATCTTGACATATCTCAGTGTTGGGTTGTTAGGACATTTTACTTCCCAACTACCAGAACTCTCGATGGTCATCATCCACCATAAGGAGAACTACTGATCTCCCGTGTCAAATATATAATCTCCATCATCGATATATATTCCAAGGTTTACCACAGAAATAATATGTCGTGGAACCATGTCTCTACATGTCACTTCCTAATTGGGACCTAGGGAATTTTTCAGCATCAAACACCTTATAACCTTCGTTGTCTGTGGTCCACCGTAATGAGGACTATCGATTTGGATATGGATCGAATGGTCATGATTCTTCAGTTACATGCAGTGAGGAATTTACTATGATCTTGATCCAATGGTTAGAACTTAACTCAAACTTGATCCAATGGTCACGATTCTCCTCACCATTCCACTTATGCCACATGTGTCGAACCTCCTTGTACTAAATTCCTTGTACTTTTTCAATACGATTTCAATGACAGATGTTAATATTCTCTATGGATGGATGGTTGAATCTCCCCTTTCTAGAAATCACTTGAAAATAGATCATCATCGATCCTTTCATTGATTGATGATTAATCTCTTTCCTCATTGGAATATGACATTGTCTCACAGAATTCAAACCTGCAATATGATTCACACACACACACACACACAGGTTTACACATAGGGGAACATGCATTAAGTAACACAAATATACACAACAAAATACATTGTTTCATTAAATTGAGTTCAATGGTTACAAATAATATGGCCTCTCTAGCCTAGCGCCCTTTTCGACCTGGTGTTACATTGTACTAGCCCTCTCTTTTCACAATGCTCGTAGGCTACATTTATAACAAAAATTACAATATCATCAATCATCTCATATCCATGATTCCCTCCTATAACCATTAACTAGAGGCTCAAAAGACAAAATTACATAACAATATACAATAACTCAATCAAATATGAGTAAATCACGTCCTCTCAGCCATGTTGTGCCTTCTGGAAGGTTCACCGATTTCCACTTTGACCTAGGGTGTCTTTTCTCCTGCATCAAAAGATATGGATTTGGAAGTTGATATTGAAAATATTCAATTTCTTGATGATGACCCAATATTACAAGAATATCAACATCTTACAGTTGATCTTGCCATTGAATAAGAATTATTTTAAGAAGAAGAATCCATTTATGTAAAAAATACTTTGTTTGATAAAACTTCCAGAAATTTTATTCTTGAAAGATCTTGTTTGAAGAATAAAAGGGGAAAATATCACACTAAAATTGACTTTTGTAATTTTCTTGCATATAGAATTTCCAAGTTTCATAAAGCTATAGGGTATGCTCTAGATGTTTCGATAGATGATATGGAAGCTTAAAATGCCAGGCTAAAAGAAAGAATCGAGTAATTAGATTCTAATCAAATTCCACTGTGAATACTTGCTACTCCAATTTCAACAGTCCAACTAGGAAAAAGTTCCAGAAAAACCCCAGAATCAAGCCTAAGGATAAAATGGACATCAAGTTTAATTTTTGCGACCAAGAATTATGTTGAATAAAATATTAAGAAAAGAATGTATCTTATTTTAGAAACCTGGGACTTAGCAAATAAATTTGTTTCTCTTGGTTCCAAAATTCATAATACTAGGGAGTATTTACAAGTTGATTTAACAAATGATGAAGGGTTTTATAAGGATTCACTCTCTACATTTGTTATGAATATTTCATGAATGATTCAATATCAAAGAAAAAAAGAATATTTTCCCTCTCAAACTTGTGTCAAGCAATTGAAAGCATGTTGGATAAAAAGGATCAATATATTAAGAGAATTATTAGGTGACTTAAATGCTTTAAGTAGAAAAAAGAGAAAAGATTATTCTAAATTCACAGGTTAGATCTTGTTGGCACAACCATTGAAGTACAAGATCCAAATTAAATTATGAATTAAATCCTTCGAACAAGACAACAATTTGAAGAACATGTTGAAATATTTAAAGGATTGTCAGTAGAAAAAATCAACAAAATCGTTGAATATACAGAACAAGATATTGAAAGTTGGTTTGTTGAGTATGTAAATAGAAATGAAGGCATCAAAATAAAATTACAAAAATTTTCAATTGATTATAGATAAATTGAAAGTACTTTATTTGATATAAAAGTTAGGCTAGAAGTGATCGTTGATCATTTACATTATTATATTGAAAAATGGTTAGAATCATCCTTAATAAAGATTATCAAGGAAAATCAAGCAGAAGCAGTTGGTATCAGTAAAGAAATTTTCGTCGAACAAAATATAAGAGAAACAATGGCCTGAAAATGAAGAGGGAGATTCCATTACAGTAAGTCTGAATTGATCACATCCATATCCTTGTCCTTTCAAAATTCATCCAGATATATTTTTTCTTTAGAACACGAATATAACTAAATTTTGATCGTTCCCTTTATTCTCTTTTTTAGTTTTTTCTCTATTTACACCCAGTTCACATTCTATCCTTCTTTTCTTCTACTCTATATTTCATGGTCCATAGGAGCCCCAATCCCAATCTATTTGGACGAATGATTTAATTTGTATAACAATTTTAAATACATATTATTTTTAGCTATTTCGGGGTTAATTTTAATTGTATCTTTGAACTCTGGTCATTTGAGTAAAATATATTTGAAGTTGACCTATCAAAATATTATTATGATTCTAATAGAAATACTCTTTTAAATTTATCTTTATTTTGGGCCCTAAGCTTTCCTTTCCATGAATGTGTCTTCCCATAAATGTGATCAAAATTATTTAATATTGTAATGGATGTGAGATTTGTGTTATAGTTTTCTTTTTCTGCAACAATATTTTGTGAGTGGGTTCCTGGTACCTTTCTCAGGAACTTTTGATATGTTTGTATTTTTATATCTTTGAAAAAATATGTCTTTATTTATCTGAGAAATAAATATCTGGAGCTTTTTATTTAGCAGTCTCACATTTACATATCATTATCCCAAGATCTCTAAAGAAAAATATTTAAATAATTCAAAGAGGAGTACCACCTCTCTAAAAACGAAGGGGGATTCCATCCTCATGAGGTTGTTTCAATCTTAATTGATTCAAACATCAACAGTGGAATTTTTTCAAACAACATCAGATAGTGTCGCACTATGATAGGCCACCAGATGTACCTACTAAGTGAGGACCACAACGATAGCATAGTCAAAGGAATATGTCTTAATCTCAAGTGGTTGTTATAAGTCTAGTAACATGAGGACTGGTATAAAGCAGAGAAGGTGTTTCATATCCTATAATTCTTTATGTTATGATTCATACCAAGCAAACTTTGATTTATCTCCACCTTTGGTCACTTGACTTAGGGACCAAGCAATTTGAGAGAATCCCAACACAAGCCTACGATAGAAGTTAGTGAGGCCCAAGAACCTAAGGAGCTTTGTCAGAGTTGTAAGGGTTGGCCAATCGTGACTGACTTGGATATTTTTTGGGTCCACATGCACCCCATGTTCTGTTGGGGAATAGGGTGGAACATGGCATGAAATAGAAAACACAGAACTATATATAATCGAAGAGGAATAAAAATTTTGAAGATAAAGGGTGGTGTATAAACACACCATTATATCACTTAAGCAAAGTGCACTATGATCATAACATCACAGTTCATGTTTCACATCTTGATCCGCATGATCTATTGCACAGTATCCATAATGATAATGACCCAAGGGGTCTACTTTTTATAGCCTCGAGATCTAACCAACTTCCATGGAATCTGGAATATCTTGTCCACATGTAACCGTCGGTTGTTAGAGTTCACTCTGCAAAATATGCATTGTCAATTCAACTCGACAAGGATGCTCAAATTGACTGCCTATGCATCCAAATCATAGTCAATCGTTGGGTTGGTATATCCACCACCCAACTATCTTCGACTGTTGGTTGAATTTCATACTGATAGGCATGTCAACTACTCAGTTGACTAGTGTGGTGTGTTGGTAAATCGCCTAATCGATTGTATCCATATGTCGGTTGACCTCTCAACCAATTGAACTCAAGAGATGTGTGATGAACCATCAATGCTTGATGTTATAACAAACCCCATCAACACACATCTTTGGAGGTTCGAGAGGTGAAATTATGTCATTACGACACCCTCCCATAATTACATCTTTTTGAAACCCAACCATCGTGTGAAGATTGATAAATATAGATTCATCTAAAGGTTTGGTGAATACATTAGAAACATGATCGTTTATTCTACAATATTCAAGAGAGACAATGTTTGCATGAACCAACTATCTCAAATAGTGAGCATGGAGCTCAACATGCTTCATCTTACTATGGGAAGCATGAATGTCAGCAACTTGTATTACACTTGATCCAAATTTACGAGCGGAAAAAAATGAAACATAGATACACAAAGAATAATAACATAGATACAGTGGAACTTAACTTCTATTCAATAAATAAATCTACTCAAACTGTGAAATGCAGAATGAAAACAATTTTGCTCAAATGGTGGTAGCTAATATTTGAGAAGAGATGTGGAGGCTATGCACACTCGTCTTAGAACATTACAATGAGGCCTCCAAGCCTTTTTTACCATCAAGAAGTATACAGAAAACCCCATACAACCAAAAACCTATCCCTAGGAGATGAAGCACCAAAAGTCATGTGGACCCTGATGGGGTAAGTTAGTACATCTACTTCTCAGGGTCATAACTTTTGCATACAATCTTCATTTTAGGCGCATGATAGCCCATTGGAAAGGTATATCTGAGGAATACACATTATTCCATCACACTTTGACCTTGTCTATATTGTGACTATGGAGGGCCCAAAAAATGTTTTGTAGGTCCTCAAAATGGCCCCAGAATTTTAGAACCCAAAAAGCTAGAAAACAATTGCCAAGATGAAAGTTGTATGTGAGCCAACTGGAAGAGGTGGGTGGCCACTAATATCCACCCAGATAAATCCTCCCTCCTTAGGAATAAATGGTCTCGATTGCGTTATTTTCCCCCATCAAATGATGAAATTTCTATTGAATTTGTCCCCGGGTGAGCCACTTGCCTCGGTGCAGGAGTTTCCCCGCTTTGACGACCCAATAAAGTTGAAGCTTATGTTGGTGAGTGCCCTTGACCTCTGTGTCCATGATATGATCAATGTATTTTTTTTCCATGCATTAAGGGTTCATATCTATCGGTTTCAATTGTTTTTCTATCTCTGAGGTGTCCAATAAGGGTGGAAAGTATGGTCAAAGGAGGTCCACATTAAACACTGGGTGCAATCCAAGGAAGGGGAGAATGTTGAGCTCAAAGTAATTGTCACCCACAGCCTTGGTGATGGTGTAAGGTACATAGTGGAGTGGATTAATCTTCCAATGGGGTCATTTAAGGTGTTCTTTCTGCAAGTGCAACCAAACTTTATCCCCCACCTGAAACTTGTGTGGCACCTGTTGTTGATCATGGCGTTTCTTGTACTTGGAATTGGACTTCTACAAAATATCCTAAACTTTTTTACAGATGTGATGGATTTGTTCAATGAACCAGGTGGCTTTTTCGGCTTCATTTTGTGCATGGGATGATTATGCTTGTGTGGATGCAAGGGGCATTGCAACATCCATGGGACCCAATGGTTGAAATCCCAACCCCGCCTGAAAGGGGTTATGGTCAGTTAAGCTATGTATGGATTTATTGTAACTATGTTGAACATAGGGAATACTCTCATCCCATGTGCATGGATGCTTGGAATTGTACATGCGCAAGATATGCATGATCATATTTTTGATGACCTCGATTTGGCCATCTATTTTGGGGGTGGAAGTGTAGGTTTTAACCTTGTACAATATTTTACTGCAAATAGATTTTCAATAAAAGAACAAAAAATATACAATGGAAAATACACACATTACACATATATTTTTCCCCTAAAGACCCAAACCAAGAAAACCAACATATTCTATATTCATTCGTAGTGATACATTGCTTACAATACAATGTACATATAGGATCCAGCAGCATCCAAAACCCTAACCCATTGACCTAGATTAGTCAAAAACCATAATTACTTAACCGGAAATAGAAAACCATTGATAAAAACCATGTGTTGAAAAACCTCCCAACATTGGACACCAAAATTGAGCTGACACAAAAAATGAGGCAAAATGCGACATGTTTCTTGAGGCAAAAAAAATTCTTCGATCGTTGTCCCCAAACCCCCCTGCATGCTCGGTGCAATGTAGAAGACACTAAGGGATAGTTGTGTGAAGAGTATAACACATACCCAACATTCTCCCACTTGTTTTTTTCTTTGCATACAGGGGGTTACGAGGTTACATAGTCAACAATCCAGGGCAACAATGCCCATGGATCCTCTACACCAAGAGAACTTCTCAGTGCTCACATATTTTTTTAATGAATATGCAACATTATTCAAAGTGTCCACCTTCATCAACAACACTTTCTTTTCTTCAACCATGTCTCTCACAAAGTGATATTGAATATCAATATGATTTGTCTTTGAATGATAAGTCAGGTTCTTCACCAGAAAAGTTGCACTCTGACTATCACAATATATCCTTACAGCTTGTTGTACCAACCAAATACCTAAACACAATACTTTTAACCATACTACTTCCTTACTTGCATGAGTGGCTACCATGTATTCAACTTTTGTAGTTGAAAGTACCACTACAGCCTATCGTTTTCTCATCCAACTGATTTCTCCTCCAAACAGGTTAAACACATACCCTCTTGTAGATCTCCTACGATACAGATCTCCATCCCAGACTGCATCCACAAAGCCATGTATGTCTAGCACTATGTCCAATCCTGGTCTTCCTTGGTAGCACAATCCATAGCTAGCAATGCCACACAAATACCTGAAAACCATTTTTATTGTTGTCCAATGCTCCTTCCCTGGTTTTGACATATATCTGCTCAAAACTCTCATTGCATGTGCAATGTTTGGTATAGTACATACCATTGCATACATCAAACTACCAACTGCACTCACATATGGAACATGAAACATGTCCTCCTCCTCTTCATCTATCTTGGGACATTGATCCACGAATAAATTTACACCAACAGGAATAGGGACCTTGACCGGTTTACATTCCTACATATTAAACCTATGCCATATTTTCTCAACATATTTTCTCTGATTTAACCAGAGTTTCCTCTTTTTTCGATCTCTTTTAATTTCCATGCCCAAAATGAAATTTGAAGCACCAAGATCCTTCATGTCAAATTTAGAGGACAACTGAGTTTTCACATCCTAGATAATCTCCTTGTTGTTTCCTATCAGCAGCATGCCATCCACATACAAAACCAAATAAATCAAATGATCACCAATTAATTTAAAATACTCGCAGTGATCCTCTTGGCTTCTTGTGAATCCAAGTCCCAGCATATAAGTATCAAATTTTTGATATTACATCCTTGGTGATTGTTTTAAACCATACATGGACTTTTTTATCTTGCATACCAACTCCTTCTTTCCCTTCATGGAAAATCCTTGAGGCTACTTCATATATATTTCTTCTTCCAGATACCCATGTAGGAATGTTGTCTTCACATCCATCAGTTCTACTTTAAAATCAAATGCAACAGCAACAAATAATAGAAATCTTATAGAAGTTAACTTGGCAACAGGAGAAAAAATCTCACCAAAATCAATTCCCTCAACCTGAGAATAACACGTTGCTACTAACCGAGCTTTGTATTTTTCCACTTTTCCTTCTACATTCAGCTTATTTTTAAATACCCATTTGTTTCCAATGAGATTTATTCCAGTCGGAAACTCCATTGTATCCCAAGCCTCATTCTTATCCAAGGCTTCCATTTCTTCATCCATGGCCTTTTTCCAGAGATTTCCATCCTCTGAATCCACTGCCACCCTGAAAGTTCTAGGATCATCATCAGTAATAAAAAAAGAAAAACTTGAACTTAAATCAAATGGAGTATACCTTTCCACTAGCCTTCTTTCTCGAACCGATCTTCTCAATACTGTAGTATGCGGATCTTCTTCTTCTGATTCATGTTCTTCTTCAGAGTCTGATCCATCATCCTTTAAATCAAACTCTATTTTCTCTAGTTCTTCCTTACTTGGTAGGATTTTTTGTTTAACAACATCCTTCATTAGTAGTGCTTCCTTGCAGCTTATACAAAGTTCCAAGCCGAAATCCCTTCAACAACAACATTTCTCCTCGAACCATCCTGCAGGTTTCCTTTTCAAATATTATTTTTACCCCTGCATCGTCCATTTTTCTTACAGAAATCAAATTTCTGGCCAAACCTGGGATTTGCAGAACACTAAGTAGTGTTCTAATCCTTCCATCTATGAGCCTCAACTTGAATTTTCCTCATCCTATGATTTTGGTTGTTGAATCATCACCTAGGAAAACATTACCACCATTATACCTTTCATATTCACAGAACCACTCCCTGTGGGGAGTCATATGAAAGGATGCACCTGAGTCAACCAACCATGCCTCATGATATGCATCTATGCTTGAAGAAGACAAGTACATATCCCCTCCTTCTTCCTTGGAGGTCTTTTCTTCTATAGAAGGATGTTCTTCATATCCCTTCTTTTTCACGATTTTGGATCTACACTGCTTCTTTTAGTGTCCTTCTTTTCCACATCTCCAGCTTACCTTTACAAACTTTCTGGGAGATTTAGATCTACCCTTAGACTTAGATATCCCACTTGAGGACTTAGATATATTTATTTCCTGGGAGCATCCTCTTGCAAATAATGTGTCTATGTTAGGTCATTCCATGTTCTTCCATTGCATCTCCTCCGGCAACAAGGATGAGACCACTTAATCAAACTTCAAGGAAGTTGTATTACTACCTATGGCCACAACCATACTATCCCATGAGTCTAATAAATAGAACAGTAAACAAATACACTTATCTTCATCTGAAATTTGAATCTCAATAGATACTAATTGACTTACCACAGTATTGAAGGCATTCAAATGATCTTCTACCAAGTCTCCATCTCTCATCCTCATGTTATACAACTTATTTCTCAGGATAAGTTTAGTTACTAGGGACTTAGACTGATACAACTTCCCCAACTTATCCCATAAATCTGTGGTTGTAGCTTCCTCTGACACATTCAGTAATACTAAATCTGAGAGACACAATCAGATTGTTCTCTTCGCCTTCTGATCCAACTTTTTCCAGACATATATTGAAGTTCATGTAGGTGAAGTACCTGGATCCACCGCGATCCACTAACATCTCTCCACCAACATATCTTCCATCTTGAGCTTCCATGGCTCAAAACTTTTCCCATTGAACTTCTCGATCTCCATTTTTGAACTGCTCACCATTTATTTTCACCTACAAAATCAATAACATAGATCTCCCACTGTAACAAGGCTTATCACAGTCTCGAGCCAAACCCTTGACCACAAAGGCATCCCCATGAAGACAACAAATCTCTAATACCAAATGTAGATTTTAACCTTGTACAATATTTTACTGCAAATATATTTTCAATAAAAGAACAGAAAAAATACAATGGAAAATACACACATTACACAGATATTTTTCCCCTGGAAACCAAAACCAGGAAAACCAACATATTATATATTCATTCATAGTGATACATTTTTTACAATACAATATACATATAGGAGTTATCAGCATCCAAAACCCTAACCCAATGACCTGGATTATTCAAAAAACATAATTCATTAATTGAAAATAGAAAACCATCAACAAAAACCATGTGCCAAAAAACTACCCAACAATGGACACGAAAATTGAGGGGATGCAAAAAACGAGGTAAAAATGCAACACGTTTTCCAAGGAAAAACAAATTCTCACGGGAATTGCCCCCAAACCTGCATGTATGGCGCAACGTACCTAACACTAGGGATATTCATGCAAAGAATATAACATATACCCAATAAGAAGGTTGTGGATTTGTTGAGCTTGGTGTCCATTCATGACCAGAGGATCGACTAGAATGTGCTAAGGAACCAAATGTCTCAATTTGAGATGATGGTTTGCGTTATCCCAAAATGTACCCACACTCATTCGAAGAAGATCTTGGTAGTGGAATATGTTGAGATGCTCTTCTTGTAGGAAACCAGAATCGCCATCTTGTAAAATCGATGAAAAACCAAGAAAACACAGTTATTTTCCTACTTGGTTGAAGGAAGGCCTGACATGTAGTTCATCGAGATGGATTCCTAGGGTTTGTCGGGAGTAGGAAGAGAGGTGTACATGCCTTGTTTCTTAATAGACAGTTTGGAAATGGAATAGGCCATGCAAGACCTGATATATTTGTTAATATCATGTCAAAGTTTCATCCAATAGAAATATTGTTGCAATACTTCCATTGTCTTTTCTATGTCGAAGTGTCCTGCCACCCGACTATAGTGAGTTTCCCAAATAAGATTTTCTCGCTCACTTGATGGAACATAGAGATGGCCTATATGGCATAGAACTCATCCTGCAGATGAAAATTAGTGACATTTTTGTTTGTGTCGAGCATATGGTAGTTAGTGGAAAACTTAGGATCACTCTCATAGAGTTGGGGCCATCTGGAGGTCTCATGTTCGCAGGAGTGTAGCACCATGGTTAGTGTTGCAACTGGAGGTCGGCTAAGGCAGTCAACAATGCAGTTGGTGCTCCTTGTATTATACTTGATGTTGATATGGAACGGTCGCAAGTATGTGGACCACTTATGATGGTGATCATTTTTCAATTTACCTTATGCCTGCATGAACTGCAGAGGCTTATGATCAGTGTGGATGATTGTCTCCTTCCCGAGAATGTAATGCCTCTACTGGCGGTAGGATTGTACAATGGATTTCATTTCCTTATCATAAGTGGGGTACTTACGGACATTATCTAATATCATCTCAGTATGATAAGCCATGGGATGTCCATGATGAGTGAGAACTGCACCCAAAGCATAGTCTGAAGCATTTGTCTCAATCTCAAAAGGTTGTTGTAGGTCAGGTAATGAGAGCATTGGGGTTGAGCACAAGTGTTGCTTCAAATCATCAAATTCTTTCTATTGCGACTATCCCCACATGATTTTTTCCTTTCCACCTGTTAATATTATGGTAGTTGTGGGAGGTATTTACCCCCACGTGTGAACCTAATGAGAATACAAGACTCCGGGAAGCAAGAGAAACCCTAATGAGTTGGATAATAACCCTAGAAGCCTTGTCGGCTCAAGAAGATAATTTATATTAGGCTATTAGCATCCAAGAGAAGAAGTCGGTTAGAAATAATAATAATATACTGAACAGACACATACCCAGAAGGAGAAGTCGGCCCCAACAAAACTGGTAGGATTACTATAAATACAGGGCACCAGTTCTCATTTGCAGTATCTCAGAATTGCAGTTTCCCAGTTGGTGTGCACTACAGTTGTAGTCTGGTGCGCAGGTTTGGAGGAGGGTTGCAGGTGCAGCTGCAGCAGCAGCTAGTTCTCAGTATTGGCTTGAATATCTCTTGGCTAGGGTTTGGACTATATGATCATCTTTTTGTGATGCGCTATCCTTGGGGATTGATGCGCTACTCTTTCTTTGGCTATCTAGCCTAGGGTTTTCTTCCGGAGGAATTCTCATTCAAGGTTAAGGTGCTCGGAGGGAGGCTTCGGCCTATGGTTGGGTGACGAAGGTATCATCAATGGTAAAACGAGTACACCATATTCTATATTCTAACAGGTTATGGGCCCACACCCCTTCAGTCAGCCTAAAAAGATGGAAGGAAACATAGCCGCTAGACATTGATCTCATTGAGGAACTGTCGCTAGGGTTACTAGCAGGAGCAGTTTACAGAAGCACTACAGCTAGGGTTACTAGTAGAAGTAGTTGTAGAAACCCTAAACCTCTTGTCGAGGCACCTTAAGTGATGAGATTGACCTAATCTCCGGATAGATTAGTGCACCCTAGCCCAACGTATCTCCTGGTACACTCAGAAGGCCAAGATGTGAAGTTTGAATTTTTGGTCAAATCTAGGGTTTGACCAAGTCAAGCAAGCCATGATGAACTCTATGAAGTTTGAGAACAAGATAGATGGAGCCTCTAACTTCAAAGCATGGAAGACAAGGGTTGACCTCATCCTTGCTAAGAATAAAGTGTTGGATATTGTGAAATGAAAGATCATGAAGCCAAAATTTAAAGAAGGAGAAGAGAAGGAACCACAGAATGTTGCATCTATGGAGAAGTTAAAATATGTTGACATTAATGTCATGAGTATCATAGTGGATTCCATAAAAGACCACTTGATACCCTACATCTCCCATCTTGACTCATCGAAGAAGATGTACGATGCCCTAACAAATCTCTTCTCAGTCAGAAACATTGGACAAGTTATGAGTTTGAAAAATGAGCTCCGTGACATGAAGATGAATGATGACGACAGCATAACATCATACTTTGTAAGGATCTCCCAGTTAAGAGATCAACTACAAGCTATTGTTGATATCACTTCAGAAAAGGAATTGGTGAACATAGTACTCAATGGTCTTCCCAAGACATGGGATGCATTTGACGCAAGCATGAACACAAGGAAGGAGTACCCGACATTTGAATAACTTTGGACTTGCTGTGCTCAAGAAGAATCAAGGATCAATGCAAAAGAGAAACCCCAAAAGAAGTACGATGATCAAGACTTCACAGCAAGATTCAAGAACTTTAGGAACAAAAGGAAGTTTGGTTCAAGGAGGAAGCCAAATCAAGAGAAAGACATTTTAGAAATACAATGCTTCAACTGTCAGAAGTACGGTCACTACAGGAATCAGTTTCCTGAGCTAAAGAAAAGGAAGGAGAAACGCGAAGCATCGATTGTCGAAGAAAAGGAACCTACAAAGAAGACTAAGCAGGATGGAAGAGACTTCTTCTACTAAAAGGTAACAACACTCTTCTTATTTCTTGTACATATCTTGCTTGCATCGTCTCTGTACATATCTTGTATATCCATCTCTTGGAAAATAATGTGTTCCAAGAAGAACTATACCTATGAAAGAACAACAAGATAAGAATGAATATCATTAGATAATACACATGAAGGGATGAAACACAAATCATGTGGAAGCTACTGCAAGATAAGGCGAAACAAT
The DNA here is from genome assembly GCA_009831015.1 of Picea engelmannii. NCBI lineage: Eukaryota > Viridiplantae > Streptophyta > Pinopsida > Pinales > Pinaceae > Picea > Picea engelmannii. The sequence continues at coordinate 135,103 of ML780494.1, read as the reverse complement.
CATGAAGAGACTTAGAAGTCAGACATCAAGAGGAATTGGAGAAAGACTTATGACAACAACTAAGATGGAAGCGTGGACTCTGTTAGACAGAGAGAGCCAATTATATATTGTAGAAGACAATACAGATGCAGATGAAAGTATGAACTCTATCAGACAGAGGGAGCCGATTACATGCACTTTTACATGAAGCAAGGATTAGGAGGGAGATAATCCTATGATCCATTGAAGATGATGAAATGTATATATCCATAGTAGAATCCATGAAAGACAGTACGTGTTCAGCTCAACTACAAAAGAAGACCTCTTCGAAGAAAAGCCTTAAAGTATTCCTGGTTGTCCATCCAGATCCGTGATCCTATGATGAAAGGTAGAAGTGGAATCTATAGGGCATGGAATCTACAAGAAACTCAATGGACCCAAAAGAAAAAGAAAAACACGAAGAAGAACATAAAGATTCCAAGAAAGAAAAAGAAGAACCAGAACAACCAGTCATTGTATCAAGAATCACAAGATTACTAGCCTGATAAGAACTCACTAAAAGCAATCAAGCATAAGAACTGAAATTCGTGATGAAGAAAAGTGTACGGAAGACTTATGAATGAAAGCATTGCGAGATCCAGAACGATAGGTTCTCTCAGATGGAGGGAGGAGACTATGATGATTGATTGTTCTGGTACACCAGACTTATCTCTATATAAGTCATTATATCATCCGCAACATCCATGATTCAGAATTCTACATTAGACGAATGCAAAGAATGTTCTCTAGAGAAATTGAATAAAGAGCATATGAAGAGCAATCTCAAGACTTTGAGGCATACCAGCAAGTGACTCCTGTATGAAGATAAGAAGAAGACAACTTGGCGGAGAACCTCCGGTGCACAGCAGAAGCGTGGTGAAGATTTCCTATAAACATCAAGATGACTACTCAAAAGATCAGATCTCATGATGACAAAAGAAGTACCACATGGATATGTTCCAGTTCTCCAACTATGATATACTCTATTGTTTAAATCTACATGAAGCCTTCACAGTGTTCCAAACTACAGTACAAGCATTACATTATCCATGATAAAGTTCAGAAGGGAGAAAATGATTTCTCCAATACATATCTCCACAGATGAACAGATAAGCATACATTTTGGTAAAGCCTATATTCAAGATGAAGGAACTTGCATACTCAAGCTAGAGATCGTGGAAATGATTCTCTTAGCTGGAAGGGAAGACTCTCCAAACTAGAAGAAGGTACAAAAACATTTATTTTTGTGATTGAAATAACTCTCCAGTTAGGAGGGAGCATTGAAAATATTATTTATCTTTGTAATTGAAAAATAATCCAGATTGGACAGATGCTTTCCTCTTCAGAAAGTGGATTGAGATTTCTGACGGACAACGACTTCACATTGTAGTTAACATGGGAGGTAGACTGATTGTTGATGTATCATAGACAACAACTTCCCATTATGGAGAGTGGTTTAGGACAGTCATTCTTCTTGGCAGTCACTCTGAGTAGTGTTCAAGTAGAATGGTCTGCCTCGCCAGGCAGTCATTCTTTCGATGTTCACAGTTGTGAGCAGTTTTGAAGAATCATCCATTTTGGAGGTTGATGCAAGACAAACATTCCTCAAGGGTTATACATTCTCTCCAGGTTACACTTTAGTGTCGGAGGAATGGCCCAGGGTGGGGAATGGTCCGGACAGTTATTCCTCGAGGGAAAACTCATTCTCTCCAAGTTACACTTTGTTTAGTGTCAGAGGAATGGCCCAGGGTGGGGAATAGTCCAGTCTCAGCAATCAGGGACAATTATTCCTCGAGGGCAGACTCATTCTCTCCAGTTTACACTTTGTTTAGTGTCGAAAGAATGGCCCAGGATGGGGAATAGTCCAAGATAGTCATTCCTTAGGGAAGACTCATTCCCTCTAGGTTACACTTTGTTTAGTGTCGCAGGAATGGCCCAGGGTAAGGAATGGTCCAAACATTTCTCGAGGGCAGACTCATTCTCTCCATGTTACACTTTGTTTAGTATCGGAGGAATGGACCAAGGTGAGAAATGGTCTAGGCTCAGAAATTAGAAATAATCCTTCTTCCTTGGTTGAGAAGAATGTGGCAGATAGCCCATTGTTGATATTAAGGGCAGACATTCTTTCAGATCTCACAGACGTGAGTGAAAGATTGGCCCAAATGATTCAGTTTTTATCATAACATCATTTCTATGCAGATGAAGACTACTGTGGTGGAAAACATTCTTTCAGATCTCATAAACATGAGTGAAAGATTGGCCCAGATGATACAGTTTTTATCATAACATTGTTTCTATGCAGGATGATCTCAAATGTTTGTTATGAAGACTATATGACAGTAGATGAGGACTACTGTGGTGAATATGTTTCACCATTCGCAACCTTACATTGTTTATCAAGTACTTGTGTGTTACTTGATGTGGTAGTTAACCACTGGATTGTAGTTATGTACTACTATGAATAGACACAGGTGTGTTCTATCCTTGTTCTAATTGCCTTGAAAACTATCAGCAATTTATTGGAAACAATGATCATTCAGATGAATGACGAACAGAGATTTTCCAGATGGAAAATAGTTCAGAGATTTTACTCCTCTTGTATCACTCTATGGTGAGAGTGACTTATCCAGCATCATATCTAACTACTCAGATGAAGTATGGTTTCAATATATGATGCAGTTGATGATTATGGTGATGCTCATGATTTAGTCATGAAATAGTCTAGATGACTATATTGATGCTACCGGGTAAATGGTATATTTTGTGCTCAAGTCCATTACCTGTAAATACCTCTCTAGCTAGGAGGGAGTGTTAATATTATGGTAGCTACGGGAGGTATTTACCCCCACGTGTGAACCTGACAAGAATAGAATACTCTGGGAAGCAAGAGAAACCCTAATGAGTTGGCTAATAACCCTAGAAGCCTTGTTGGCTCAAGAAGATAATTTATATTAGGCTATTAGCCTCCAAGAGAAGAAGTCAGCCAGAAATAATAATAATATACTAAACAGACACATACCCAAAAGGAGAAGTCGGACCCAGCAAAACTGGCAGGATTACTATAAATACAGGGCGCCAGTTCTCATTTGCAGTATCTCAGAATTGCAGTTTCCCAGTTGGTGCGCACTGCAGTTGTAGTCTGGTGCACAGGTTTGGAGGAGGGTTGTAGGTGCAGCTGCAGCAGCAGCTAGTTCTCAGTATTGGCTTGAATATCTCTTGGCTAGGGTTTGGACTATCTGATCATTTTTTTGTGATGTGCTATCCTTGGGGATTGATGCTCTACTCTTTGTTTGGCTATCTAGCCTAGGGTTTGCTTCTAGAGGAATTCTCAGTCAAGGTTAAGGTGCTCGGAGGGAGGCTTCGACCTATGGTTGGGTGACGAAGGTATCGTCAATGGTAAAATGAGCACACCATATTCTATATTCTAACACCACCACCCTTAGTCACTTGTCTAAGGGCCCATGCAATATGGGAGAATCCCAACATGAACCTATGATAGAAATTGGCAAGGCCTAAGAAGCTCCAAATCTCAATGAGTATGTTTAGGGTTGGCTAGTCACGGATGACCTGGATCTTGGTTGGATCGACATGCACCCCATGCTCATCAAAAATGTATATTAGGTACTAGACCATGTTCATGCCAAAGGAGCATTTTTCCAAATTTTCATATAGCTTGTGTTGTCACAAAGTGTGCAAAACCTGTTGAATATGTTTCAAGTATTCCTCCCAATTCTTGTTGAAGATGAGGATTTCATCCAAATACACCACCACAAAATAATTGGATAAATACCACAAGATATCATCCATCATCCTCATGAAATTTGTTGGGGAATTTATCAAGCCAAAGGGAATGACCAACCATTCAAAAAGACTTTTTTTGGACTTGAAGGCAGTCTTCCATACATCGGTCTGCTCTATTGGGACCTAGTTGTAGCCAGACTTCATATCAATCTTATTGAATTATTTGTCCCCCTTGAGCTATTCAAGGAGATTGTCAATTCATGGAATTGGGTACTAGTTCCTGATTGTGATTTTATTTAAGGCCCAGTAATCAATGCAAAGTCGCCATGTCTCGTCTTTATTCTACACAAGAACGATTGGGCTTCCACAATCTTATGAGCATGGGTGGATGTGCCCCTTTTCGAGAAGCTCTTGGATCTAGTGCTTGATTTCCTCATTTTATGATAGAGAGAGACGATAGACTGGCCCATCAGGTAGCAGTGCATTAGGGTTCAAATTGATTGAGTGTTTCACCTAACACTGTAGAGGTACCTCAGTGGGTAAGAAGAACATGTTTTTTGTATTCTTTCATGACCTTATCCACTTTCTTCTTCTGCATGGAGAGACCTGTCGCGGAGGAAATGTATGTGGCTGCAACCTTCCACTCACTTTGAGCATAGATCATTAAGAAGACAAACTTGTCGGTCTAAGAGATGAACATCATGTATTTCTTGGCAGTGATCAAGGAAATGGAAGTAGATGGGACTACCTCAGGCATGCTATATAATTTCTTGTCCAAAGTAATAATAACACTACAAGGCCTAGACTCATATACATAATGATGTTTCCATCAATAAGGTTGTCCCAAAATAAAATCACAAACTTCAAGGGGGACTACATCAGACAATACCTCATCTTTGAAGGGCTTGATTTCCTAGGACATGTGGCATTGTTGGCTAACATGGAGATCGTTCCCTTGGCAGAGCCATATGATGGTGTACAGTTGTGGGTGTGGTGTTGTTGGCAGAGCCAACCACTTGAAAACCTATGCTGAGATGAGGCTCTTCTAGATATCACTATCAATCATGAAGTGCAATGAAGTACCCTTCACGCACATCTATTAATGAAAGAGGTTCTAACCTTCCTATGGTTCCTCAGTTTTGTCGGGCTGGACCTTGGTGGTGGTAGAAACAGTGGCACTAGGTTCTCCATCAATGATCTATGTCCCTTTTTTGGTTATGACTCAGATTCATAGCTTGCATCTAATTCATAGGCTTTCACCTCGGCCACTAATGACTGCTTTGAGGCATTCAACAGTGTTATGACAAGGGCTCTTATGGAACTCGCACCATTTCCCAGTGTATTTCTTTGTCTTCCCATTGTATTTCTTTGTTTGCAGTTTGGACTGGTTTTCCTGAGGTTGTGCATACTTTCTCATCCCTTTTCTTTGTGGGTTGGGGCCACCTTTTCCCTACTTATGTTGTGAGGGGTTTGCAGACCCAAGTTTTTGTGGCTTCTGTTTAAAATTTTACTATATTTTGACAGCATATCGATAGGCCACACCCAAGGAAGAGATGTCCAAAAAATCCATTTTTTTCTAGATGTATCTATGTAGAACATCACGGTACTTGAGCACCATATGTCTCTCGGATTCTTTGATACCCATCTTGGTGTGCAATATATGGAAGACATTGGTGAACTCTAGCACTGTTTGGTCCTTTTCTTGCTGCAGTGTGGTCCATCTTGTATATAAGTTGTCATAACTTCCAACAGGGTAGTATTGTTCCTTAATAACATCCTTAAAAGAACCCTGAGTGGGTGCGACTACAAATAATGTAGATCCCTATGTTTCCTTTTTCTCACAGAAAGTCTCCCACCAATATTTGACATGGGGGACAGCCTTAAGGAGCGCAAATGTAATATTTTCTCTATCGAAAAAGTGATGGATAGAAAAATACCCTTCTATAAGGTTTAATCATTTGTCTATAGCATCTGCATCTATTTGACCTTGAAATATAGGAATATCAAAATTGATATGTACCTTGAAGGGGGTGGCGCCTCCGCTTGAGGAAGATGTGTCACCTGTCGATAGCCATCGAAGCATTTGCATAAAATTATCCATCATATCGTTCCGTTGTCACGAGAGGGATTCCTTGAGAAACCGTTTAAATGGATCGCATACCCCATCATCTCTCTTTGATTTTCCCATGGGTCATCATCGGGTTCAACAAGGCCGATCTTGAAAAGGCTCAAGTGATTCGAGTCCCAACTACTTATACCTTGACCTCATTGTGGACATGCATAGAGAAAAAAATCAAGAACAGACTTCTTTGATACTACTGATCTGTATTTACGAGAGGAATGAAAAGAAACACAAATCTATACCATTAACAAATATATACAGAGAAAAATAATAGATATACAGTGGAACTTAACTTTTATTCAATAAAGAAATCTATTGAAACTGTAAAATGCAGAATGAAAACAATCTTTCTCGAATGGTGGTAGTTAATCTCTGAAAAGAGATGTGGCAACTACACACACTCGTATGAGAACATTACAATGATTCCTACATGTATTTTTTAATCATCAATAATTAAATAGAAAACCCTAGACATAAAAAAACCAAACCCTAGGAGATGAAGCGCCAAAAGTCATGTGGGCCCCGATGGGTTAAGTTAGTACATCAACTTCTTGGGGTCGTAACTTTTGCATACGATATTCATTTTAGGTGCACGATAGCCCATTGGAAATTTCTATCTAAGGACTACATTTTATGTCATCACACTTTGACTTTAATTATAGTGTGCCTATGGCAGGCCCAAAAAATGTTGTTTAGGGCCTCAAAATGGCCCCAGAAGTTTAGGACCCGAAAAGCTAGAAAAACACTGCCAAGATTAAAATTGTAACTACCAATATGAAAGTTGCATGTGATCCAGATGGAATAGGTGGATATCCATTGATATCCACCTGGATCAACACTCTATTTATCATAGTATATTGTATTCTATGTGTGAACAAGAAGGTTAAGTTCTCTCGAAAGTTGGCAAATCCACACTACTTCATTATCTACTTAAACGATGCCACGATATTCTACTTTCATAGTTGACAAAGAGACTACCTATTTTTTCTTGCATTACCACACCAATGTTCCAATTCTATAGTGAAACACATATCCATAAGTGTTAGAAGTGTTCTTTTGATTATCATTATTGCCAGCACAATCAGAGTCGGTGAAGCCAACCACTAAATCTGAACATCAACAATAATTATACCAAAATGAGTGGTAACCTTGAGATAATGAACAATTCATTTGACTGTTTTCCAATGTATTTCTTTAGGGTCCTGCATAAACTAAGAAACCACACTAACAACAAAGAAATGTAAGGTTTATTATCAGTAATATGAATAATATTGTCGACCAATTGTTGATAAATAGTAGCATCGAATTTGGGTGTTTGACAGGTTTTGGTAAGTTTTAATCCATTCTGAAAAAGGAGCATCATAAGGCTTGTAATTAGACATTTTAAAACATGTCAACAAATCCATCACATATTTATACTGAGAAATGAAAAATAGATCACAAAGTGGTAATACTTGAAGACCCAAAAAATAATATAGAGTACCAAGATATGTCACGTCAAAGGAGTCAAAAAGTTGTTTCTTCAATCTAAGGATGATATTATTATTATTATTGTCAATAATGAGTAATTCATATACATATACAACAACAATCAAAGTGTCTTCATTGATATGGAGTACATACAAGATATGATCATATTCACAATTTTTGAAACCAAGTCGAAGAAAGAAATTTTTGATCTTATTGTACCAAGCTCGGGGAGCTTATTTCAAACCATAAACCAACTTCTTGAGTAGAAAAACCAAATTAGAATCTATCACAAAACCAGGTGGTTGTTCCATGAAAATTTATTCATATAGGTCCCCATGAATAAATTCACTCTTCACATCCATTTGATGGATTTTCCATCCAAAACGAAAAGCAAGGGAAAGAAGCAGTCAAACAGAGTTTATCTTTGCGACACGAGTAAAGTTTTCAATGTATTTGATTCCTTCTTATAGAGAAAATACCTTTTCAACTAGGCATGCTTTATGTCTCTCAACCAAAACCTTCAGAGGTAAATTTGGTCCTGTAAATGCATTGAAATTTCACAATGTTCTTTCCTTACGATCAGGGAACTAAGTCCCAAGTATTATTCTTCAACAAAGAATCAATTTATGTATGCATGGCCTACTCCCATTCATGTCTTACTTTAGCATCTGAGTAGGTAACAAGATTAGAAGTTTCAAGTACACAAATTATCAAGGAAACGCTGGAATGTTTCTTTTGAGTTCGAGTTTGTCGTCTAGAGGAGGCATCTCCAACATCAGCTCCAACAACTTCAATTGTCTTGGCAGCCCATCTAGGTAGACAATAAATAGGTGAATGGTGGTTCACTTCAACAGGTCAATAAAAATTCATAGGTTTTTCATTCGACGGACTAGTCGAGACAGAGGATGATAGTCTATTCATCTCAAAGTTCAATGATCTAGTCGAAACAGGGAGAATGTTGGACTATCGAGTCGAAGGACTGAAGTATGGAATAGGAGAGCTAGTGTCAGAAACAATATTAATGGGATCATTCTGCAGCAATATAGAGGAGGAATTCAACAACTTAATTCTAGAATACTTCTCATCAAACTGTACATTTCATCTAATAATGATTTGTAGTTTGAAAGGATCAAATAGTTGATATGATTTCTACTATTCAGTGTAGACCATCATCATACAAGCATGAATCTTTGCATATAAATTATTTTTGCAGTCATCAGGAATGTTATCCCAGAAAATATATCCAAACACATTGAGGTGGTCGACTAAAGGATTCTTCCCATACAAACGTTCAAATGGATTCATGGAAGGAACAACTTTAGTCGATATGTGAATGAGCAGATAATTTTCACAATATATAGATTCAGCCCAGAAGTGACAAGGAAGATCTTTAGCCTGCAAACGAAATCTATCCATTTTGACTAATGTTTTATTCTTGTGTTTTGCGGTGCCATTTTGTTGAGGTATGTGATGAACCGATCATTGTTAGTCAATACTAGATCAAAGCAGGTATTCTTCAAAGGGTCAATTGACATATTCACCACCATTATCTTATATCGAGCATTTGATGGGTCGGCCACACTGCTTTTCATCAAAGGCCCAAAAATCCTTGAACTTTTCAAAGAAAAGGTTTTGGTTCTTCTAAATGTAAACCCATGCAAAGCTAGAAAAATCATCAATGAAATTCAAAATATATCTTTCACCTTCCAGTGAAGGTAGATTGATGCAACACACATCACTATGAATCAACTCCAGTAGTTTTTGTCCTCACCGCACTTTTATAGAGTTGAATAGTTCTTGATTATGCTTCCCAAGTACACATCCCTTGCAGACTCATTTAGGCAGAAACACCTTCGGTAAGCCGGAAACCATATTATGTGTTTCTAGTACCTGCGAACTTCAAAAATTCAGATGTTTGAGTCGTTCTTTCCAGATTCAATTTCGCTCATTGATGTCAGCAACAAGTGCAGTCTAGACTCCATTCAGTGTCAGGTCAATTCATTTCATGGAATTTGTACAAGATTTATGTCGATTCGAGAAGCCTATCGGCGACAATTGACTTTTATTTCTTCAAATCATGAACATAGAACTGATGTGACCAAAATTCAACAATCTTTCCAATCTGTGTCAACTGATCAACAAACGACAGATTGGCACTCAGATTTGGCACATGATATGTGTTGACAATATTCCTGTGTCAACAAGAAACATCACCATGACCAGCAACATCCAGAGAAAAATCATCAGCAACATATATTTTCCTCTCCTTATCTTCATCCAACCATGTGAATAAGGAAGCGTCCTTAGCCATGTGATGAGCACACCCAGAGTCAACATCCCATTTTTTCTACACATAATGAAATAGCAAGGCCTAAGAATTTTCAACTTGGAAAGTAAAATTATTAGTGGGTCGGCATACAACAAAGACGTGTCCTTCAAGGCATTTAATCTCTCCTCTAAATCATCTTGCTTCTTACAACAGACTTTCTCCACATGTCAAGTATTTCCATAGTACTGGCATGTCTTCTTCTTTCAACTTCGTTGGGGGGCATCTATCTATCTTTGAGGTTTCTGGTCATTGTATTCATATTTCCGTGTAGAGGAATCAAATCATACTCTATCCTTGGGATCCATCTTGTCATTTTCCTTTAGCAAGTGGACCTAGTGTTTACCACCAATATTTCCTTCTTCAAGCAGTCTGTGTAGATAAATAATCAAAAGGCCACCGAAATATTGAAAGGTGTAATACTTATCATCTTCCTTGTGTGTTTTCCAGTTGGTGCAGAAAGTCAATATGAACACAGCGAATGGTGTTATCAAGTTCATCAAGACTAGCTTGATGATTTTTTCATCCTTCTTCTAATATTTCTCTCCACATTCACCCAATTTCAACTAGAGTTCTTTGACATGTGCCAAATAGTCCTCTATTATGTCAAAAGAATGAGGATTGAGAGAGATCAACTCTTTCTCCAATTGAATGATGTGGCTCTTGTCAACTTGGTCATACAACGACTTCAACTTCTTCTAGACTTGATGAGGGAAATCTATTACACTAAGGTAAAATTGAAGATACTGTGATATGTAGGTCTTGATGATCGGTGCAGCCTCATCCTTCTTACCATCAATAGAAAACTTTACCTGGTGATCTATTGGATCTGGAATTGAAACCTTCATATACTGCCATAATCCTTTTCTCTTCAGTAAGGTTTCCATATTTGGTGTCCATACTTCATAATTTGATCTATTTATAACAACAGGATCAATCTTTAAAGCCATCTTCGATATCAAAACATATACTGGTCTATTTCAATAAGCTCCAATGATCCATATTAATGACCGAAATGAAATGAATAGAAGACTGAATACAATAACATAGAGATACAGAGAACAAGAATAGATATCCAGTGAACAATAACTTTTATTGAATAAATAAAATAGGTTGAAATTGCAAAACTACAGAACCAAAAACAATTTTCTCAAATGGTGGTAGTTATCTCTGAGAAGAGATGTGGTTGCTACGTGAATTTGTCTGAGAAAAATTATTACAATGAGGCTCCAAAGGCATTTTTAAAATTAATCATGAATGCCAAAACCCTAGACATCCAAAAACCTAACCCTAGGAGATGAAACGCCAAAATTTATGTGGGCCCCTATGGGTAAGTTGGTACCTCAACTTCTTGGGGTCATAACTTTTGCATACGACCTCTGTTTTAGGCACGTGATAGATCGTTGGAAAGGTATTTTTAGGAACTAAACATTATTCCATCAAACTTTTTCTTTGTCTACAGTTTGATTGCAGCAAGACAAAAAAAACATTGTTTAGGTCCACAAAATGGTCCTGGAAATACAGAAAGATGTAATGACATGAAAACTTCCAAAATAAGCCAATTGGATTAAGTGGGTGGCCACTAATCTCCACCTGTAAGTTGTGCAGGGCTTCAAACATCCCTGGAAGTGTAGAACCCACAATTACAATGAATTACAGAAGAACCTATTGAACTAAAAACTATCAAGAGGAGATAGTTGGAATAGGTGGGTGACCACCAATATCCACCTGGATCAGTCCTCCCCCCTTAGGAAGTAATGGTCTCCATTGCGTTGAGTGGCCCTATGACGTGAGGAAATTTTTGTTGAATTTGGCTCCGGGTGAGCTACTTGCCTGGGTGTAGGAGTTGTCTTTCCTTGACAACCTGATAAAGTTGGATCATCTATTGGCGAGTGCCTTTGACCTATGTGTCCACTATCTTATTAGTGGATTCTTGTTCCATGCAGTTAGGGTTGAGCTTTGTTGGTTTCAATTGTTCTGTGATCTCCAAGGTGTCCAATAAGGGTGGAAAATATGGACGAAGGAGGTCCACATTGAACACTAGGTTCAAGCCAAGGAAGGGGGGAGTGTGGAGCTCAAAATCATTGTCACCCACAGCCTTGGTGATAGTGTAAGGCCCACAGGGAAGTGGATGGAGCTTCTGATGGGGCCCTGTAAGGTATTCTTTCTGCAAATGTAACCAAACCTTCTCTCCCACTGAAACTTTTGCAGTACCCGATGTTGATCATGGTGTTGCTTGTACTTAGCATTGGCTTTCTGCAAAATCTCATGGGCCTGTTGGATAATGTGTTGAATCCTCTCAATGAATCTAGTGGGTTTGTTGACCTCATACTGAACATGGGAAGAATCTTCATGTGTGGTTACAAGAAGTAGTGAAACATCAATGGGACCCAAGGGTTGGACTCCCAACCCCACCTAAAAGGGGATATGGCCAGTGGAGCTATGGAGAGCCCTATTGTAGTTGTGTTGAACATAGGGAAGACTCCCATCCCATGTATGTAAATGCTTATATTTATACATGCACAGGACATACACAATCATCTGATTGACTACCCTTGTTTGGACATCGGTTTGAGGGTGGAAGGCAGTGGATTTAGTGATCTTGGTGTCCAACAATAACCAGAGACTCAACAAAAATGTATTGAGGAACATGTTTTCCCGATCCGAGATGATGTTCTGTGGTATCCAAAAATGGACCCACACTCATTCAAAGAATATCTTGGCAATGTCTTTCCCTGTGATGCTCTTCTTGCAGGCTGTGAGAATGGCCATCTTCAAAAACCGATTAACCACCACAAATACGCAATCATTCTCTTTCTTGGTGGATGGAATACCATACATGTAATCCATCGAGATGGATTCCCAAGGCCTCTCAAGAGTAAGAAGAGGGGTGTATAAGCCTTTCTTCTTGATGGTTGGCTTTGCAATGGCACAACTAGTGCAAGATATGATATACTTGTTGACTTCCTATCAAATTTTTGGCCAATAAAAATGTTTCTGTATAATGGACATAGTTTTCTCCACACCAAAATGTCATGCCATCCGACTATAGTGACTCAGTGAGCCTCCAAAATCCGCTATGCACGCTCGCTTGCAAGAACATAGAGATGGCCCAGATGGCATAACAGTCCATCTTGAATGTGAAAATTGATGACATTCATGTATGTACCCAAGAGATGATAGGTGGTTGTGAGGTTAGGATTTTGTTGATAAAGTTGGGGCCACTCAGATGCATTATTCCCATAGGAATGAAGCACGGTGGTGAGTGCAGCCACAGGAGGTCGACTGAGGTAGTCAATGACATGATTTTTTCTCCTTGTCTTATACTTGATGCTGAGATGGAACTGTTGTAGGTATGTGGACCACTTTTGATGGTGGTCATTATGAAACTTCCCATATGTCTATATGAACTGTAGAGGCTTGTGATTATTTTTCATTAATATCTCATTTCTCAGAATGTATTGTTTCCATTGACGACAGACTTTCACAATGGAATACATTTCCTTGTCATAGGTGGGGTATTTCCAGACGTTATCTAAGAGTATCTCACTATGGTATGATACTAGATGATCATGTTGAGTAAGAACTGCACCTATAGCATATTCAAATGCATCAGTATCAATCTTGAACGATTGTTGCAGAACAGGTAAGGAGAGTATTGGAGCTAAGAACAAGCGATGCTTCATATCATCAAATGCTCATTGTTGTTCGACACCATAGGTATTCCAGCAAAGGACGAACACCTTTAGTAAATTATCACACAACCAGATCAAATATCAACACACCGATGTTTTGACATGGTAAAACCCCTACAGGGAAATATCCACAGCCCCAGCCAATGCAGTCACTTGGAGCAGTTTATTAATGCAAAACAAAAAGATTATAGAGAGATTTTACAAGAGATTTTCTCAAAATCAATCATCGGCAAATGACCCTCCATGTTCTTTAAATAGAGATCATGGACCAATCGGGTGTTAAGCCATGGATCAATGGTCGTTAATATCGAGGAGAATATGAACCTTCGGATCACTCTATGTCAAGAACATATCGTGACCATCAGATTTCCTAACTACAAATGCATGCATACTAAAGAAACACACTAAGAAACACACTTTTACCTAACACCACATTAGACCAAGTAGATCTTAACCAACTCCTAAGTGTCTAAATATCCTAACATCCCCCCTTAAGATCAACTTGGGATAGGATTGAAGGATTTACAATAGTGACACAAGAGGAGAAGGAAGGAGGAATTAGAGCCTATCCCCTCTTAATGACAACTTCCCAAACTCCTAACATAGATCGAAGTTTGGAAAACGTCACTTCTATAAGAGACTTTGTGAAAATGTATGCAAATTGATATTTTGTAGGAAAAAAAAGCACTTCAACAACTTGATCATTAATGAGATTTTTGATGAAGTGCATGTGTAGCTCGATGTGTTTGTTGCATTGATGTTGAACTAGGTCTTTGGTGAGCTTGATGGCACTCTAATTTTCACACCAAAGTTTGGTCGGATGTTGTTGCTGGAATCAAAAATCTAAAATAATCTGTCAAAGCCACAAGGCTTCCTGACCTGCATTTACCACTGCTCAATACTCTACTTTTGTTGAAGAAAGTGCAATAGCCTGTTGTTTCTTATAGACCCAAGTGACAAGTCTTGAACCAAGGCTGAAAACATAACCTACAATAGACTTATGATTATCATGTTCATCGGCCCAATCTGAATCAGTGAAACCAATCAATAAAGGAGTCCCCCCTTAACTGTAATGTATCCCGAACTGAAATGTATCTCGGACATACCAAAGTATCCTTTTATATTATTTCCAATGGATTGCATGGGATGTTTTCATATATTGAGCAACAAGACCAAGAGCAAAGGAAAGATCAAGATGGGTATGAGTCAAGTATAAGAGGCTACCAACTAACTGACGACACAAGGTGGCATCAACTTCGAGAGAAGTACAGGTGGTAGCTATGTTGACTCCAGGTTGAAAGGGAGAAGGGGTTGGTTTACAATCATCCATTTGAAAGTGACGAAGATGGTCACAAGCATACTTAGACTGGGAAAGAAAAATTCCTTCATTGGTTTGAAAAACTTGGAGGCCAAGGAAATAGTGCAAAAATCATAAGTCTGTCATTTCAAATTTCTTCTTAAGGTTGGTTTTCACATGGTTTAAAAGTTTTGAGTCACTACCAGTAAGGATAAGGTCATCAACATAAAGGAAAAGGATGATGAGATGGATTCCTACTTTCTTGGTATAGACATTAGGATCAGAATGGCATCTAGAAAATCTGGTCTCAATAAGAAAGTTGTCCATTTTGGCATACCAATCTCAGGGAGCTTGCTTAAGACCATAATGAGATTTATTAAGGTGACAAACAAGGATAGAGTCATTCTGGACATGGCCAAGAGTTTTTTCTATGTATATTTATTCTTGCAAATATCCATGCAATAATGCGGATTTAACATCCATCTGATGGACCTCCCATTTATGTGAGGCAGCAAGGGCAAGAACAAGGTGGATGGAATTCATTTTTTCTACAAGGGAAAAGGTTTCATTATAGTCATTTCCTTCAACTTGGGAAAATAATTTGGAAACTAATCGAGCCTTGTGTCTTTCAATACTTCCATCTGATGCATACTTAGTTCTGTGACCCATTTACATCTGACAAGTTTTCTTCCTTTTGGAAGTGGTACAAGATCCCAAGTATCGTTTTCCATTAAAGAATGATACTCTTCATTCATTGTTGTATCCCAATATGGATGACCTGAATCTTCTACAAATGTCTCTGGATCATGACTCTCTTAAACTTGAGCCAAAAGAGAAGAGGCTCATTGGAACTGTGAACGTGTTCAACACTGATCTAAAGGATCGCTGACAAGACCAACTACTTCTCATGTTGAACGAACCCATCTAGAAAGTGGTGGAACTAGTGTTGGTTCAGGTTCAAAGGACTCATGTGGAGGAAGGTGAGCAGGAGGAGGTGTATTTTCATCCTCACTATCATCATCTGAAGAACCAGAATAGGAACAGAAGAAGGCACAAACGTTGAAGATGGCTCACAGGTCAAAGAAGGCACAAACATTGAATTAGGCTCACAGGACAAGATATTTTCATCAAAGTTAACAACTCTTCTAATAATAATTTCATTACAATGTGGGTGACGAAGTATATAACCTTTGACATATTCAGAATAACCAACAAATATACAATTCTCACTTTTATCCTGCAATGATTTCCTTTTCTCCTCATGAATGTGAGCCCATTCTATACTACCAAATACATGGAAGTGACTTGCATCTGGTTTAATTTTAGTCCAAGCTTTTTCCGATGTTATATTTTTAAGATCCTTTGTGGGAGTGCGATTTACTATGTAATTTGCACAGTTGATTTCTTCTGCTCAATACTTTATACTTAATCCCTTAGATTGGATCATACAATTATCAATTTATTTTAATGTGAGGTTCTTTCTCGCAGCATCACCATTTTGTTGTGGTGTATATGGAACAGTGTGTTGGCATTTGGATGGAACACTAAGAGATCTATCATCACCAACAAATATTTTCTTGGTGTTACATTCATTTAGAGCATAAAATGTGTCTTTATCCTTAGCCATATGATAAGATGCTCCAGAATCAATAATCCACTCATCAGAAGAAGAAGTAGAAGTTGTATTGAAGGAAAAACCAGAAGAAGAAAGTGCATTTCCATGAGAAGAAGAAGAAGAAGTAGAATCAATATTGATGTTGTGCTTCTTCATCATTGCTTCTAAAGATGCCATCTTCTTGAAACATTTGAACTCATCATGACCATGTTTATCACCAAAGTTGCAATGTTTGTCAGCGTTCTTATTTTTTTATTTTGCTCCTTTGTCACCATTAGGAGATGAAGTTGTCTGAGCGGGTTTGGAACCCTTATGTTGCGTTTTGTAGTGAGGATGTTTCTTCTTGGGATTCTTGGGTTTATATTTCTGTTGGGGAACTAAGGCTTTGTTGGAGGTACCTGCAGTGTTGATCACTCCAAGTTGTACAAGATTATCTTTCTCCCTAATCAAAGCAGGACAAAAGGACTCAAGAGTGGGTTTTTTATAAGTTGTCCCTATAGCCTCTCTCATGGCATAAAGGGTAGATAAAAACATAGAATATGAACTACCTAGCTTAGAGAGAATAAGATAGATGAAACGCTCTTCCTCCACCTTTATCTCACATTCATCACATAAAATTTGGAGTGTTTTAAACTTAGATAGATAGTCTCCAATGCAAGAAAAATCACTTGGATTTAAATTCAATACTTGATTTTCTAATTGGTGTGCTCGAATAATATTGATTTTACCAAACAGAGTTTCAATATTTTCCCAAGGTTCATCGGGGTCATCAATTTCTTTAAGGTGGAACCTTAAATCAGGAGAGATGGTCATTATGATTAGTCCACATGCTCCGTCACTCCTATTATCCCATTTGACTTTATTATCAGCATCAGTAGGTTCTTTTTCCTTTCCCAAGGTAATATGGTACAAGCCTTTACTTCTTAATAAATCCTCGATATGAGATTTCCATTGGAAGTAGTTGGTGTTAGTAAAAAAAATATTACTGGAAGAAACCATATTAAATATGTAGATAATATGGATTTAAAAACTGAAAGTGATGATCTGGATGGAAAGATCTCAAAAAATTGTGCAATTTTAAAAAAATGGCACTAAAAAAGGACTTCGGATGTGAAAGTTATGTCATTTTAAAAAAAAGGCATAAACGGTAACCAAAGGACCATGTGGTGATGTAAGTTGTTTTATGAAGTGACCCAATTTTATAAAAAGAAGTGGGAATCACTTTTACAATGAAGTTAATTTATAAAAGAAAAGTTGCATGCAAAATAAATAACTCTAAAATAAAGTATTAAAGCTACTTATAGTGATTCACTTTTATACTTGAAGTGAAATACACTTTACAATGGAGCATGAACTTTTTCAAAAAAAGTAACAAAAAGAGAGACTTGAACTCAAGACCTCTTACTTAATAAGGCAAATTTTAACCAAATGCGATAGAAAAACATATTGTGTTGTTTAGCAAAAGAATTGTTGTTGTTGTTGTTGTTGTTGCTGTTGTTGTTGAAGATGGCCTTGGAGAGCGTCCTAAAAAAAGCTATTTTCACACAAGAAAAAAAAAATGCTTCTCGATGATAACAAGGGTTAGATCTCAGTTAGCTTACCTGGAAGATGCACATTTTCCTATATGTTTTTTATTTTCCGAGATCACACAGGCGTGGGGAAAAGAGCATATGCAGATCTAAAAGAATAGCAACCTGGAAACAAATAATATAAAACTGAAATAAAACCAAAAATAACACTCTGCAAAAATTTAAAAAATGCATATTCAGGCTTTATACCTCCAGATCTGGCTGAAATGGTCGTATCTTGGGAAAATGGAAACCTTTTCGAGTGAAATGAAAAGTGTTCCTGATTGAAATGATCACTTTGGACACAACGGAATAGTCCTCTCGGTCAAGAAATGTATGGAAATGACAGAAAATGTAGATGAGGAAACTCGACTTCACCATCTTGATCTACAGCAGGAGCAAATCTTCAAACAGGCTCTGATACCATGTTCTACAACACAGGTATTCCAAAAGAGGATGAACATATTTAGTAACCACTCACACAACTAGATCAAACCATATCAAATATCAACACACCGATGTTTTGACGTGGTAAAACCCCTACGGGTAAACATCCACAGCCCCAACCAACACGACCACTTGGAGTAGTTTATTAATGCAAAACAAAAAGATTACAGAGAGATTTTACAAGAGAGTTTCTCACAATCGATCATTGGAAAATGACCCTCCATGCTCTTTAAATAGAGATCATGGACCAATCGGGTGTTAATCCATGAATCAATGGTTGTTAAGATCGAGGAGAATATGAACCATTAGATCACTCTATGTCAAGAACATATCATGATCATCTAATTTCCTAACTACAAATTCATGCATAATAAAGAAACACATTAAGAAGCACACTTTTACCTAACAACAAATTAGACCAAGTAGATCTTAACTAACTCCTAAGTGTCTAAATATCCTAACAGTTGTGCCTTCCCCCATGCAAACTTTTCCCTTCCACAACCCTTGGCCACTTGGTTGAGGTCACATGCAATATGGGAGAATCCCAACATGAACCATCAGTAGAAGTTAGCAAGTCCCAAGAAGATCTGAAGCTCAGTTAGTGTGGTCGGGGTTGGCCAATCATGTATGACTTGTATCTTAGTTGGATCCACATGTACCCCATGCTCATCAACAATGTATCCCAAGTATTGGACCATGTTCATGCCAAAGGATCATTTTTCCAAGTTGGCATATATTTTTTGCTACCGTAGAGTTCTCAAAACATGTTGAATATGTTGCATGTGCTCCTCCCAAGTTATGTCGGAGATGAGGATGTCATCCAGATATAACACCACGAAATAGTTGGTGAAGGATCTCAATACATCATCCATCAACCTCATGAAAGTGGTTGGTGCATTTGTTAAGCCAAAGGGCATGACCAATCATTCGAAGAGACCTTCTTTAGATTTGAAAGTTGTCTTCCATACATCAATCAGTTCGATGAGAACCTGGTGGTAGCCAGACTTTAGGTCAATCTTGCTGAAGAAATTTTCCCTCTTGAGTTGGTCAAGAAGGTCATCAATTCGGGGAATTGGGTATCGGTTCTTGACTTTGAATTTGTTTAATTCTATGTAATCAATGCAGAGCCAACATGTCTCATCTTTCTTATGCATCAGTACAATCGGGCTTCCGCAAGGAGAGGAGTTGGTTCTGATGTGCCCCTTTTGAAGTAGCTCTTGGATTTGACAATTGATTTCGTCATTTTCCATCAACAATCGATGATAGACTGGTCCATTAGGCAGAGGTGCACTAGGGGTTAGATCAATTGGATGCTTGAATTGGTAGTGCGTTGGCACCCCAATGGGTGAGGAGAAGATGTCTATGTACTCTTCCATGATCTCTTCCACTTGCTTCTGCTATAAAGAGAGGCTCTATGTAGAGCCCACGGATGTGGCAGTGACCTTCTACTTACTGTGAGAACGGATCACAAAGAAGACGGACTTCCCGGTATGTGAAATGACCTTACTTCATTTCTTAGTATAGATTACATAAATAGCGGTCAGCGGCACTACTTCTGGTATCATGTACAATTGTCTACTCAAAGTAATAATACACATTGTGGGGTCTACACTCATACACACCATGTCACTTCCATAAATATGGTTGTTCTAAAAGAACATCACAGACTTCAAGGGGAGCAATATCACATAATACCTCATCTTTGAAGGGTTTGATATCGTAGGGCAGACAACATTGTTGGTTGATGCAGAGATCTATTCCTTGGCAAAGCCAACCGATGGTGTAAGGTTGTGAGTGCGGTGTCATCAGTAGGTCTAGTCGCTTGACGACCTCTACTAAGATCAAGTTCTTATAACTGACGCTATAGACAATGAAATTAAGTGGAGCCCCCTTTACCCACATCTGTGAGTGAAAGAGGCATTCCCCTTCCTATGGTTCTTCTGGTTTGTTTGGTTGGACTTTGGTGGTAGTGACAGTGGCATTGGGTTCGGCAACGATAATCCTATTCCCTCCTTATGGATTTGATTCGGAGTCAAAATCTTCCTCTGACTTGGAATCTTTCATCTCAGCCATCAGTGACTGATTGGAGCAAAATTCTTCAGTGTTGTGCCAAGGGATTTTATGGTATTCACACCACTTTCCCATGTCCTTCTTCGACTTCTCATCACCCTTATTATGTTTCATCTTGGAGTGGTTTTCTTGAGAGTGGCCATATTTTCTCTATCCCTTGTTTTGTGGGTTGGGCCTTCCTTTGCCTTGCTTCGGTTGTGAGGAGTTTCCAGATCCAAACTATCGCCTCTTTTGCTTAAATTTTTTCTCAATCTTGACAGCGTATATATAAGCCACACCTAATGATGCGATGTCCAGAAACTCCATTTATGTTTGAATGTATCTATCCATAGAGATGTGATATTTTATCCCAGATGTCGTTCAAAGTCTTTGATACCAAATTTGGTGTGCAGGGTATGGAAAATATTAGTGAAATCTAGTACTTCCTGGTCCCTTTCCTGATACAACGTGGTCCATCTTCTGTACTAGTCCTCGTAGCTTCCAACATGGTAGTATTGTTCTTTAATGGCATCCCTGAAGGAATCCCATGTGGGGGCAACCACAAATATTGCATATTCCTCTATTTCCCTTTGCTCAGAGTAAGTATCCCACTAGTCCTTAACATGGGGGATGGTCTTGAGGAGTGAAAAAGTAATATTTTCCCTATCGAAAAAATTGTGGACCGAAAAGTAATCTTCGAGTATATTCATCCATTTATCTACAACATCTGCATCTATCAGTCCTTCAAATAATGGAATATAAAAATTTACTTGTACCTTGAAGGGGCTTTCATGGCTACTTTATGAAGATGCATCTCTTGTGGATAGTCATTGAAGGATCTATGCAAATTTTTCTATCATTTCGTTCCTTTGTCGCGCAAGGGCTTCCTCAAGAAACATTTTAAAAGGATCTCTTGTTCCATCATATTTATTCTTGTCCCCCATGGGTTGTTGTCAGGCTTGGCATGACCAATCTTTCAAAGGCTCAAATGGTTCGAATCCCAACTTCTTGTACCCATATCTTGTCGGGGACATGCACGAAGAAAAATAAATGAAGGTCAGACCGCTCTGATACCACCAATTTGGATTTATGAGTGGAACTAAATGAATAATAGATTGAATACAATAACACAGAGATACGGAGAAAAACACCATATATTTAGTGAACAATAACTTCTATTGAATAAATAAAATAGGTTGAAACTGTAAAACTACATAACTAAAAACAAATTGCTCGAATGGTGGTAGCTATCTTTGAGAAGAGATGTGGCTACGATGTGCATCCATCTGATCATAATGATTACATTGAAACTCCAGAGGCATTTTTAACATTATTCATGAATTCCAAAACCCTAGACATCCAAAAACCTAACCCTAGGAGATGAAACGCCAAACGTTGTGTGGGACCTTATGGGTAAGTTGGTACCTCAACTTCCCGGGGTCGTAATTTTTGCATACGACCTCTATTTTAGGCACGTGATAGCCCGTTGGAAATGTATTTTTGATAACTACACGTTATTCCATCAAAATCTAACTTCGTCTACAGTTTTACTGCACGGCAAGACAAAAAAACACAGTTTATGGCCCCAATATGGCCTTGGAAGTACAGAAAGATGTAATGACATGAAAAATTCCAAAATAAGTCAGTTGTATTAGGTGGGTGGCCACCAATATCCACCTGAAAGTTGTGCAGGGCTTCAAACAACCCTGGAATTTTAGAACCCACAGTTACAAAGAATTACAGAAGAATGTGATGAACTAAAAATTATCAAGAGGAGCCAGTTGGAATAGGTGGGTGGCCACCAATATCCACCTGGATTATACAATCAACAAACCCCAGACCCAGAGTCAATCACACAATAGATCTAACTCAAAAAGGTTTGCAGATAAAAGTTCAATATTTTAAACCATCTGCTCTAATACCATGTTAGGGAATAGGGCGGAACACAGATGAAACAAAAAACACAACACTATAGATAATCGAAGAGGAACAATTTTTTTGAAGATAAAGGGTGGTGTCTAAAGACACTGCTACAACACTTAATCAGAGAGCATTGTAATCAGGACATCATAGTGCATGTTTCACATCTTTATATACATTATCTATTGCACAATATCCATAATGATAATGACCGAAGGGGTCTTCTTTTTATAGCTTCAAGATCTAACCAAATTTCATAGAATATAGAAGATCTTGTTCACGTGTAACTGTTGTCTATTAGAGTTGACTCCGCCAAATATTTGTTTTCAAGTCGGCTCGACAAGGATGCTTGACCTAACCTCCTACATGTCCAACTCGTAGTAGATTGTTGGGCTATTCGATCCACCACCAGACTATCTTCAACTCTTGGTCGACTATCCAACTGACATGCATGTCAACTACTCGATCGACTAGCGTGGTTTGTTAGCCAATCGCCCAATCGATTGTATCCAGATATTGATTGACCTCTCGACCGAAACCCAAGTGATGTGTGATGAACCATAAATGCTTGATGTTCTAACATGTTCATCCATGATGTACCCTGAGTATTGAATTCTCTACATACCAAATGAACATTTCTCCATATTAGTGTATAATTCATGTTGTTACAGGGTGCTCAGGACCTGTTGAATGTGTTTCAAATGTTCTTCCCATGTCCAGCTAAAAATGAGGATTTCATATAAATATAAGACCACAAAAGAGTTTGTGGATGCCCGTGAGATATCATCCATGAACCTCATGGATGTAGCTTGAGAGTTAATCAATCCAAAAGGCATGACCAACCACTCAAAAATTCCTTCTTTAGATTTGAAGGATGTCTTCCATACATCAGTTTGTTCTATCAAAACTTGGTGGTAGCATGAATTTAGATCAATATTACTAAAGAACTTATCACCCTTAAGCTAATCAAAAATATATCTAATCTAGGGGATCAGGTATCGATTGTTGAAATTGATTTTATTCAGGGCTCTATAACCAATATAGAGTTTCCATGTTCCATCCTTCTTATATAACATCACAGTTGGGCTCCCATAAGGTGACGAGCTCGGTTGAATGTGGCCCTTTTGGATGAGCTCGTGAATTTAACACTTTATTTCCCCATTCTCTAGAAGGGAGAATTTGTATATTGGACCATTGGGTAAGAGAGCACTAGGTATCAATTCAATGGGATGTTTGACTTGATAATGTAGAGGCACCCCTATAGGTGTCAAGAATATGTCTCTATATTTGTCTACAACCTTGCCCACTTGCTTCTATTGTGTAAAGAGATCTTGTGTTAAACCTATGGTCGTCACAATGACCTTCCATTCACCTTCCAATTGAACCATTAAGAGGACAAACTTTATAGTATTAAATATTATCTTTAATCATTGTTTTGTCCAGATCAATGAAATTGCAGTAGTTAGAACTACCTCTGGTACCCTAAAGGGTTGACCTCCCAAAGTAACAATGACACTAAGGGACCTGGACTCATAAACAGTGTGATGTTTCCACATATATGGTTGTCCTAAAATAAAATCACAAAATTCAAGTGGGGAAACATCCCACGGTACCTCATCTTTGAAGGGCTTGATGTACGTAGAACAAGCAACACTATTGGTTGACACAAAGGTCTCGTCCCTGACTCAACCAACCAATGGTGTATGGTTGTGGGTGTGGCATTGTTGGTAGCTTCAATCTCTTGATGACCTTAGCTAAGATAGATTTATTTTAGCTCCTATTGTCAACAATGAAATTTAGTGGGGTCCCCTTCACCCACATCTATGAATGGAAGAGGCGTTCCCCCTCCTCAAGCTTCTATAACTCATCTAGTTAGATATTTGCAGTTTTGGTAGTAGTGTTGGGTTTTGCATCTATGATTCTATTTCCCTTATCTTGTTCTGAATCATAGTCTGAGTCAGGTTCCGACTCTTTTTCTTTAAGCTAATCCAAGAATGACCATTTTGAGTGGCATTCATCATTGTTGTGGCAGCGGATTTTGTGGAACTCACACCACTTTTCAATGTCCTTCTTCGACTTCTCATTACTATTTCTCTATGGCTTAGATTGGTTTTCTCGATTTTGGCTCTCCCTGGTCTATCCCTTGTTCTATGAGTTAGGGCCACCATTACCATACTTATGTTGTGGCGAATTTGCAAACCCAAACTCTCACTTATTCCTCTTATTAAATTTATTCATAATTTTGATAGCATATCGATAAGAAAATCCTAGTGAGGACATGTCAAGGAAATCCATATCTACTTGGATGTACCTATGTATGCCACTACAATACTTCAAAACTAGGTGTCGCTCAGAGTCTTTGATACCCAATTTTTAGCACAAGCTATGGAAGATATTGATGTACTTTGGCACCATATAGTCTCTCTCCTCACACAGAGTCATTCATCTCATAATAGTCATCATAACTTCCAAAAAGGTAGAATTATTCCTTGATGGAATAAACAAAGGCAACCCAAGTGGGGCATGTCCTGAATGTTTTAGAATCATCTACGTTATGTCTCTCCCAGTAACCTTCCCACCAATATTTGACATGGGGAAGGGTTTTAAGGAGCACAAAGGTGATATTTTCATGTCTGAAAATTTTGAACATAGTAATAACCCTCTAACATATTTAACCATTTTTCCAAAGCATATGATTCTATTTTCCATTCAACTAAAGGTATATCAAAGTTAACTTGAACCTTGAAGGGTGTCACACGTCTGAAATGGATAATTGTTGAAGGTGTCTCGCTTGTCCTCGACAATTGTTGAAGGATTGTGAAAATGTGTCCATCCTCTTGTTCCTCTGTCTCATAAGGGATTCCTCAAGCGACATATCGACAAGATCTCCTGCTCTATCATATTTGTTTTCCCTTCCATTGGAGACAACTTAATTTGGCAAGAGCGGCCATGTCCTAGTGAAACTAACTCAATACCCAACTCTCTATACCTTGACCTCATTGAGGACATGCACCGAGAAAAAAATGAGTAGGTTTCTCTKATACCACTAATATAGRTTGTATAGGGAATGAAATGAAACACACACAAGAATATATAAGATAGCACGGTAATACAATGAAAACCCAACTTCTATTAATGAATAAAATAGCAGAATATTGTAGAACACAAATTGGCTAGAATGGTGGTAGATTATCTCTAAAGAGAGAGAGATGTCAGCTACACTCATTCACAAAACAATAATACAAATGATGAAAGGATGGCCTTTTAACATAAATCAAGAACCCTAAAGGTCCAAAACCTTAACTCTAGGAGGTGAAGCGCCAAAAAGGTGTTTAGTTTCTACATCAGCATCCCAGGGGCACAAATTTTGCATGCAATCTCCATTTGGTGTGCATATTAGCTCATTGGAAATATCTAACTAAGGACTACAATATCACAGCATGTCCTAGGTGTGTGAAACATGAGCCCATGCCCTAAAATTTTCCTGAAAACATCATTTTGGGCCTCAAAATGGCCCTGAAAGTTTGGGACCAACAAAATCCTAAAAAATCATAATAAAAATGCCAAGATGGAGAATCATGTTGAGTCATTGGAAGAGGTGGGTGGCCACCAATATCCACGTGGATCAAACATACCTCAACAATTCCACATACCTTACCTCATACCCAGGCACTGATCTATTTCCTTGTTTTAGTGAATTAAATTCATTTAATTTTCTTTCAATAAATTCTTCAAACAGTTAGCATTCTCTAAAATGCTCCTCCAATAACTCCCATGAAACCTTGGATACACCCTTCCCTAATTGTAGTAGTATAGAGTATTCCACCACAATAAATCACTTCCCTTCAAGTGGAATATGTTCATCCTTAATTTGAGGTTGGAAGTGTAATCCCTCAAAGAAAAGTACATTCCCATATTTTTCAACCAAACCTTAGTTGTCTATCCATTCATAGATCCCCAAAAATATGAAATTTCACCTTCTCCAATTATATATGCATATGATTGCTTGAAGGATTTTGTGATCCTTCAACATGTGTAGATACTCCTCCCTCTCTAGTCTATTCATTAACACCTTAGACATCCTTTTAAATCAATGCATCTTGGTCATTGTCTCTCCTATAGACATGTGTCCCTATCATTGAACATGTTCTTCATCCCTTTGTGGAGAAGGTGGAGGTGTAGGTTGTGGTAGAGGACATGCGCCTTAAGCTATCATGATCCTGCCTTTCCTTCCTCTTATGTCCATTTTCACTTGATATAAGCATAAATTTTCATTTTCAATTAGTTGAACTTGCATTTACATAAATAAAATATAAATAGAACACATGGTACACAAATTAACAATGGATCTAAGGCCCTAGTATATTGAACCTTGCTTTGATACCATATGTAACATCCTTGCTAGTGTTAACCTCTCAAGAAAAATTGATTGCACAAATTAGTATGAATAGTTCTTCGTATAAATAAGATTGTGTCAATTAATCAAATGAATATAGCAGTTGCATTTTTTTTAAGTCATCTTGCAAAAGAACATTACCTCCTTAAGTCTAATCATTCATATTGTATATATTACATTAAAATAGAATTAAGAATTTAAAAAATTATAATCGTGAACTAATTATATTTATATATACATATATTAATAAATTATCTAAAATAAAAATAAAAAATTATGAATAATATTGATCTAGTTAATCATTTAATTAACCAATGATTTTATTATCATTTTATACTAACCAATGATTCTACTCAATCACTAAAGAAAATTTAAAACATTATTTAAGAATAATATTAAGAATGGTGACTACAACATCCCTTATATCAATTAAGAATATATCTTAAATGTGTTCTTATCATATTTCTTGCTAAGCACACTTGTTACAAATGGAATGTGATCATGGTATCATTCACGATATTATATATCTTATCATTCATGATGTTTTCAAAAATATTTAAATGTTTTGTTAACCATTTTATTATCAACTTTTGTATCAATGTGTTTTATTATACAGTTTGAGTGGGTCTAATGGTTAAGAGCATGTGTTTCCTTTTAAGAGGTTATAGGTTCAAATCCAGAGGGGAGTAGGGTATGTATACCTTCGTAGACTTTACTACTCAAATTGCTAGGCGAAAGGGGGTCCCTTGTCCCACAAACAAGGAGGGGGTCCCTTGTCCCACAAACAAGAGAATCTCATACACCAATTTGATGTGCTAACTTGACCATAACCTTAAAAATAAATTATTATTATTATTATTATGAACTTCAATCCAACTATTTAAATAACTTTCCTACTTATAAAATGTATCAATATAATTATTATCAAACATAAATTTAATTATCGAAAAAAGTTATATTCACAATGTTATTATCTTATCATTCACGATGTTTCCAAAAATACTGAAATGTTTTGTTAATCGTTTTATCAATGTGTTCCATTATATATTATTAACTTCAATCCAACTATATAAAGAACTTTCCTACTTATAAACTTTATCAATATAATTATTATAAAACATAAGTTTAATTATCGACAAAAGTTATAATCTCAATGTCATAAAAATGATAATTTTAAATATATATAGATAACTTCCAAAATTAATGAAAGGTGGCGATATTCTATGCATTTTGTTTCTCATTAATTCATACAATTATTACAATAAAATTATTGTATAAAACATAATAAATATAACTTTTTTGTTTCTCATTAATTCATACAATTATTACAATAAAATTATTGTATAAAACATAATAAATATAACTTTAAAATTCAAGAATGCCATAACTCTCGTAACTTGTTACCATATGAATTCAAAAATAAATATAGTTAAATACAATAGTGTTATCATAAATCAGTATATATCGAGTTATGATATATATACACATCAAATTGGTGTGTGAAAGATGTTACAATGCCGACCAACGATCTCCACTCAATATCAATTCTAGGAGAGTTGGAATGAGACTAGTTGCCCACTAATCTGGCATATAGGGTAATATCTTCATTGGCACTTGACTTTTGGATTATCTCTTCAAAATGAGGTAGTCATATTTGCATTTAAACTCATCAACAATGATGGGATATGAAGAAATTCCTAAGCACTATAAAAACTAGATCTTATAGATTGTAAGGTGCCAAATGATATTATGTAGAGAAAAAATATAATTGTTATAAGAATTGTTAGTAGAAAGAAAAAATAGAGAGTATGATGACACAATTTATTCCAGCGATGATATATTTATTATTTTGTTAGTCAAGTTGACTTGTCTTTTTGAGAGGGAAACCTTCAGTAGAGTACAGCTCAAGTACAAAATGATTCTCAAGACAAAACGTTTCCATGCTTTCTACCCCTATTTATACTGTTTCTATATTCTAGAGAACATTCGAGAGGAAAAACTTTCTAGAGGTGAAACCTTCTAGTAAGCCTTCTTACAATAGATGTGTTCACATTATTACATAGGCCAAATTTACTAATTTCGGACTTTGCTACATAGAAAAACATATTATTATATCTACTTGAGGGGTTAGGGAGGTTAGGACCCTAGCATAGATGGCACGATAAATAATGAAATAAATTACTCATGTTTTGTTGTGATATTCTTGAAGGATGCAAATGGAGAATCTGATTGGTGACAAAGAATTTTGGAGAGGATACATTTACAATTCTAGTGGTAGCAAATAATGCAATGATGCCAGTGGATGCATAAAAAGGTATAGAACCACAAACTAAGAAAAAAAGTTTTGAGTAAAATGGATTGTCTAAAACTGGAACTTCTAGAGATACTTGGAGTTTGGGCTTGTTATCTATCCAATTAGATAGCATATAAGGGTTGGTGATGGGTTCATTGGATAATATCATATACTGAGAAACATTTTTCATTTGTTCCAAGGGGATTCAAAATATGGGAGTAAAGAAGCCTCTACAAAAAAATATACATATTCCTTTGGTGACTCTTTTATTAACATTATAATTCCATCTAATTTGTATGAGTAGCTTGAGAAGGAAATTAATATTGATTAAAGGAATCTTTCCATTTATTGATCTTCTTACAACATGCCTAGCAACCCAGTGCACACAAGAACAAAACCAACCTGATTATCCACACTTCATTGGGTTTGTCTTCGGAACATCTCATCCATATAATTTTAGACCAACACACCTGTTTATTTTTTAGACTTTGCAGATCTGAGTACGTGTCGATCTAAGTAGGAGTTTCCAAATTATGGTGTAAGTCTACATCCTTGAATAAATTTAACAGGATGGTACCTAGGGACCATTTTCGGCCTATATAGGACCAGCTCCAGTAATTGATAATGTGATTGGTATATTTTGTATAGCCTCTTTGATGCACTCAAGTGACTCATAAGTATGTGGTTCATAGAAAGAGTGCATGGAAGGATTACATCAAACTTGTGATAGGGGTCTATGGGTATTTTCATCTCCAGGATTCAAATCAAAGTGATCCTGTTAATAAAAAAAATACATGGTCACACAACAAACAAACTAGAGGAACGAGCCACTTTAGTAAGAGACTTTGGGATCCTTCCTACCATGATGCATGGCAATGTTCACCTTGAAGACCACCTTCCTACATTTGGACAAAACCTAGATGGATTGAATAGCATGACTTTGGTTATTATACATGTGGCTTGGCCAACCCATCTTTTATGTATTTTGAATTAGTTAGTTAGAGAAGAGTGTGTGTTACTCTTCCATAGAACAAATTTTACGGTGGATCATAAAATATTATTATTTTATAGTAAATAAAGTCAGACATCTCTGTATAAATAGAGATGCACTCTCTCTCATGAAGGTGCTATTTGTGGATTCTTCTTAATGAATGAATGGCTTTGTGTGTGACATGAAGAATAAGTGGTCTCTTCATTTCCTTGTGGTATTTATCCTTAAATGGTTGTAATAAAATGTGACCAACTTCTCTGGTGAAGGTGGTATTCCCTCTTCTCCCTTCTTTGATAGATCCTTTCTCAAAGACATTTGATCCAGGTGGATATCGGTGGCCACCCACCTATTCCACTGGCTCAAAGAACAGTTTTCCATTTTGGCAATTTTTAACAGTTTTTCAGGTCCCAAACTTCCAGGGTTGTTTTGAGGCCCTAAACGACATTTTTTTGGACTTTTGGAGGGCTAGGGGTTTCCAACAACATACCCTAACCCCCAAGGGAAGTTGTTCTCTTTAGCTAGACCTTTCTAACGAGGTATTGTGTGATGCTCCTTTTCCTAACAACCTTGTGTACAAGCATTCTATTGTGGAGAATGAAGAAATCAAACGTTGGATCCAAGAGCTACTTCTGAAGGGCCACATCAGACCAATATCCTCACCTTGTGGGAGCCCAATTGTTCTAGTATAGAAGAATGACATGACATGGTGACTTTGTATTGATTACAAAGCCCTAAAAAATATCATAGTCAAGAATCGATACCCAATCTCCTAGATTGATTATGTTCTCGATAATCTCAAGGGAGCCAAGTTTTTTAGTAATATTTATCTGAATTCAGGATACCACCAAGTGTCGATTGAGAAAAATAATGTATGGAAGACAGTCTTCAAATCTAAACAAGGTCTCTTCGAGTGGTTGTCCATGCCTTTCGGCTTGAATAATTCCCCAACCACATTCATGTGAATGATGGATGACATATTACGACCATTCACAAACTCCTTTGTGGTTGTATATCTGGATGGCATCCTCATATTCAACAAAACTTGGGAGGAATATTTGAAGCATATTCAGTAGGTCTTGGCACCATGCGACAATACAAGCTATATGAAAATTTGGAGAAGTGTTCCATCGACATGAAGAGAGTCTAATATTTTGGATACATCATGGATGAGAAGGGTGTGCATGTGGATCCATCCAATATCCAAGTCATCCACAATTGGATGGCCCTAAAGACAACGACCGAGCTCTGTAGCTTCTTGAGCCTCGCCAACTTCCATCGTTATTTTTTGTTGGGGTTCTCTCATATCTCTTGGGCCCTAATTTAGGTGACCAAGGGTGAAGTGAAGGCCAAGTTTGTGTGGGATTCATCCCAAAAGAAATTATTCAAGGATTTGAAATTATACCTCTACTCAACACCAGTCCTTATTCTACCACTAGACCTACAACAACCATTTGAGATTGAGATAGATGCTTCATATTATGTTATCAGATCATTCTGAACCTAACATGGGAATCTTGTAACCTATCACACTGAAACATTATCTGATACTTTTCTCAGATAGCCCACCTAAAACAAAGATATGTACTCCATTCTCCAGGCATGTTGACAGTGGAAGCATTACATCCTAGGGAAGGAAAGGATCATCCACATTGATCACAAGCCTCTGAAATTCATGAAAAAAAAGGAAAGGGACAGAATGACCGCCATCAAAAGTGGTCCACGTACCTACAAAAATTCCACTTGAACATCAAGTACAAGAAGGGAAACACCAACCATGTCACAAATTGCCTCAGTCTACCCTCAGTTATGGATCTAACCAAGTTTCTTAACTCATATGGGCATGAGATGTCTGGGTGGCCACAATTATACAATGATGATGCTAACTTTATTGTTTTCTATCATACATTGAGTGTAGGAAAAACAATCCCAAAATTTCATCTCCGGGATGGATTGCTATGCCATCTAAGCCATCTTTTTGTTCCTTCAAGCGATCATGAAAAGATGATATGGAAATATCATTACAGTGAGGAAACGGGACATTTTGGTGTAGAAAAAATAGTGGCAGTATTGAAAAATCATTTTTATTGGTCAAAGCTTCGACAAGATGTTCGCAAGTACATCAAATCCTGCAGTACCTGCGCCATTGCCAATCTCATCATCAAGAAGAAGACTCTATACACCCCTCTTCCTACTCCAGATAGGACTTGGGAGTCCATCTCCACAGATTATATGTCCGGTCTACCTTCAACCAATCATAGGAATGACTGTTTCTTCATTGTTGTTGATAGATTCTACAATATGGCAGTTTTGGCACCCTCTAAGCAGAGCATCACAGCCAAGGCCACCGTCGAGCTCTTCTTTGAACATGTTTGGGTTCATTTTGGGCTCCCACGAACCATTATAAAAGATTGATATAGTATATTCCTAAGAACTTTTTGGTCCATCTTGTGGTCGATGATGGACACAAAGTTGACCAAATAGACTACCTTCCACCCACAGACCGATGGACAAACAAAGGTAGTCAACAGGATGATTGTCCATATCCTGATGATGTACAATTCCAAACAACCATGCACATGGGATGAAATCCTTATTTATGCTCAACATAGCTACAACAAATCCCTCCATAACTCTATTAGCCACAACCCTTTTCAGGTGTGCTTGGGGTTCCATCAATTGGCCCCCATTGACACAGCTCTACCCATTTCAGCTACACAGGAAGAGTCCTCCCATGCTCATACCAAGGTTGATTAGCATTGGGTACCACACAAGTTTCAGGTGGGAGATAAGGTATGGTTGCATTTGCAGAAAGAGATATTCACACGACCACATCAAAAGTTACACTCACTTTGATACAAGCCTTGCACCATCACCAAGGTTGTGGGTGAGAATTCTTTTGAATTAAGTATTCCTCCTTTCCTTAGCTTGCACCCGATATTTAATGTGGAACTTCTTTGACCATATGTTTCACCTCTCCTAGACACTTAAAACATTACTGAGCACTTGGACACTACAGAACTCAATATATAATGCATTGAATAGGAGAATTTTGATTGGATCATGGACACCAAGATAAAGGTAACCCACCAGCAGAACATCCAACTCTATCAGATCATCAAAGTAAGGTAGCTTCTTCATCAGGGAAAGCAAGGATGATTTTAGGGGCTAAATTTCACTCATGGGCTAATTTTCCATGTTTTTCCCAAAAACCGATTCGCCATTCTAAAAATGATTCGCCCAAATTATATGGGATATAATTATTTTACCTTAAAAATCCCCAAAATTTTACACAAACTATATAAAATCCTTCGAAATTTGAATATTTTTACAAAAATATCGCAAAACATTTTCTAGTTGTCATATGAAGGATTACTAATATTCGCTAAGGTTTCTACATTTTAAAATAAATTCCCATTCTTAAAATCATCCCTGAGGGCAAGTGGCTCACCAGGAGTCAGATTCAGCAAAAATTTCCCCATATGATGGAGGAACTTGAATCAATGTATACCATTGATTCCTGAGTATAGAGGAATTATCTAGGTTGATATCAGTGGTCGCCCACCTATTCTACTGGCTCAAAGAACATTTTTCCATTTTGGTTTTTTTTTACAAATTTTCAAGTCCTAAACTTTTGGGGTCGTTTAGAGGCATTAAACGACATTGTATTGGAATTTTTTGAGGATACGGGCGAAAAAGAAAACATCCCTTAACCTCTAGTGGAATTTTTACTCCTTGGTTATACCTTTCCTGTGAGGTATCAAATTCCCAAAACGGAGATCGTATGCAAAAGTTATTCCCTTGGGAAGTTGATGTATCAACTACCCCCATTGGGGCCCACAAACCTTTTGGTGTTTCATCTCTCGGGGTTAGGGTTTTAGATATTTATGGTTTCATAATTTATTCTTTATGTTAAAAAGGCCTTTGGAGACTCATTGCAATCATCTTCTTGCAAATGAGCATAGCCGACACATCTCTCTTCAAAGATAAGCAACCACCATTCTAGCTAGCTTGTGTGCTTTGCATTTTACATTCTTTTGTATTCCAAATAGTCATTAATAGAATCTTAGTTTTAATGTATTATCGTGTTCCTTTCCATATTTTTGTGTATCCTATTGTTATATCTCTGTTATAGTTATTCCTTCATGTCATTTTCAACATAATTTGGATCAACATTAGAATAATTCTAGTGGAGATTGTTCTCGTTGTCCTTATTGAAGTTTATGAACCAACCAGGGTGATCTATTATGGTATGTAGTGGACTTCCCTAATTATAATTTTGGTTTCACTTGTAATTTTTCAATGAGGAAACTTATTTGACCCCATATACCCAATGAAAAGGCATTAGTTTCTGGTCCTTCCATCAATCTTATTTTCTTAACCAAATTCAAAACCATTTTCCAGGATTTACATTTCATATCACCTTGAAGCTCATCTCCCTAAAATCCTAACAATATTATCCTAGGGAAAACCACCTTGAGCGAGAGAAGAGTCGATTTGAAGTGAAGGATACGGTTGGTGAGGTGACAGTGGCCTTCCTCTTTGTTTCACCAAGGTTCCACTTGAGCTTTATGACTTTATCTCAAGAAGTGCAAGTTTGTGTGGTAATAAGATTGTTTGTTGTAATTCAACCAATTATCATTTCAACTATTCATTTCAAGGGTAAGATCATAAATTTAAGAAC
>ML780494.1:82000-99775 GCA_009831015.1 Picea engelmannii | reverse complement strand
TATATATATATATATATATATAGATATAGATATATATATATATATATATATGATATGATATAGTGGTCAATACTTATGTATTAGATGATTGTTATACACCATTTTGTCACACCTAGCCAAGTGTCGCAAGTGTCTCTTTTCACCTTGTTAAGCATCGCAAGTGTCGCATTTCACTTTGCTAAGTGTCGCAATTGTGAAATCCCACTCCGTAAGTGTCAAAGCTGCAATGGGGTATTCCACAAGTGTCATGGCCTAGATATCATTCTTTTCTAAGTATTACAATCGTGACACCATGTAAAAATCACATGTCATGATCCCTAGTGAAGTTTGAGGAGCAAAGCCATCATTTGGGGGTCGAAAACCCATTGTTCTCCTTGTCTTTCTAGCCTTGTTTGACCAAGGATTCCCCCCTCCCCACTCTAGGGGAGTGTCTCTCTTCCTTTTCCAGTTCAAGGGGAGTGTCCAGGATGCCCTGTCTCTCACTCTGGGGAGTGTCCTTGCAGTTAGGGAGGTTTCCACATATCTAGGGGAGTTATTTTGAGAAGGATTTAGGTTTGTTTGGGTCATTTCACCTGAGATATGGTTCGACCACCTTCCACCCTATGTTGGGGTAGGTACATAACCATGTGGATAAAAATATATATAAACCTAATATTCAACCATACTCTCTATTCACCCTGTTGGTTAAGTCTCACAAATCCTATATAACCAAGGCCATTCATGGTGAAAAAAGGGGGAGCAGACTCGACATCAAACTATTGATCTTAAGAGAAACTTTCCAAGGAGGATATCAAGAGGGAATATTCATTCTTGGGAGAAAGGATTCATGGATGTGCATTCAAGGGCTGAAGAGGAGTATTGAAGGAGCAACAACATCTATAAGGTTGTATCTTCATGCTTCATAATTAATGAAACTTGGTCTATTTCCCTAAATATGTTGTTCATTTCTTATTGTATATGTTGTGTGTGTTAAAGATATCATAAGTATGGTCTCTATTATGTAACATTAGATACTATTAGGAGAGAATTTGTTGGGTTTTTCCAGGTCATCTTCATGAAGGAGCTTTGGATTGGAGCTCAACCGTTGGAGCATTGAGGACAAACTTCAGGAATAAGGTGAAAAAAAAATTATCTTTCTCTCTCATAGACTCTCATATAATAAAATAGAACATGTAATGATGGGAATGTTAGATACCATTTGTTAGAACTGTCTCAACTGAAGGAAGCCCAAATGAGGGGGGTTCCACCTGTCTGTAGGGGAGATTTTGATCCGGATTATTTTTGGAATGAAATGAGAGCGAAGATATAATAAAGAAATGCACAAGGACATCGCGGATATACAATAATATAACATAAATGTATCAGAGATGAAACCATAAACACAGAGATACATTAATACATGATTTATATTACTGAAATAAATGTACAAAGACTGTAAAAATACAGAGTGAAAGACTCACTATAATGTTGGCATCTTATCTCTGACAAGAGATGTGACAGCTACTCGCATTCAAAAGAAGATGATTAAAATGAGGCTCTGAAGGCCTTTTACAATAAATAGGAATTCCAAAAACCCTAGACATCCAAAAACCTAACCCTAGGAGATGAAGCGCCAAAAGTCATGTGGGCCTCGTTTGGGTAAGTTAGTACATCAACTTCCCGGGGTCGTAACTTTTGCAGACGATCTTTGTTTTAGGCACATGATAGCTCGTTGGAAAGGTATAGTCGAGGAGATTCATTTTGGGGGAAATAACAAAGGAACTTGCATATTTCTCTTTATTTTCCCAAAAATGTCGTTTAGGGCCTCAAAATGGCCCTGGAAGTTAAAAACTGCTAAAAATAGTAAATTACCAAAATTGCCAGAAAATTGTTTTGAGCCAGTTGGAAAAGGTGGGTGGCCACCGATATCCACCTGGATCAATCCTCCCTCCTTAGGAAGAAATGGTATCCATTGTGTTGAGTGCCTGGGGGAGAGGTAAAAGTGTTTGTTGAATCTGCATCTTGGTGAGTTGCTTGCCTTGTTGGAAACGTTGCATTGCTCAGTTTGTGGAAGTATGTCACAAACCTATTGAGGTTGAGGTTGTTCAACAAGTCGAGTTACATGAGAGGATAGTGTGCAGAAGGAATATTTTCGCTTTGTTGCAACCTTGTTGACCTGTTTCTGTAGGATAGAAGGTGCTTGGGGCGAGGTTGTAGTGGTTGCAGTGTCCTTCTGTTCCCCTTTTGAACAGATTGTGAAGAAGCTAAATTTTGCAGTACAAGATACTACCTTGTGGCACTATTTAGGTGGAACAATAGTTAGAACTACCTATGGTATTTTGTAAATATGACCCCCTATAGAAACAATGACATTGTGGGTTCGTGACTCATAAACAGCATGGCATCTCCACATATATGGTTGGCCCAAGAGAACATCACAGACATCCAGTGGGGAAACATCACATAATACCTCATCCTTGAAGGGTTGGATGTCGGATGACAACCGAAACTGCTGGCTGACATGAAGATCTCATCCCTGGTGAAGCCACCCGATGTTGTATGGTTGTGGGTGTGGTGTTGTCGACAATCCCAATTGTTTGACGACCTCTGCTGAGATGAGGTTCTTCTGACTTCCGCTATCAACAATAAAATGCAGTGGGGTCCCCTTCACCCACATATGTGAATGAAAAGGTGCTCCCCCTCTTCTATATCTTTTGGTTCTTCTGGTTGAATTGTTGCGGTCACTACAATAGCAGTGGGGTCTGCGTCGATTATCTTTCTTTTACTAGTATTTTCAGAATCAGATTATAAATCAGGGTTTAGCTCTTTGTATTTGATCTCAGCCACCAATGATTGTTTTGAGTGAAATTCATCGTGTTGTTCCAGGGGATTTTGAAGAAATCACACCACTTCCCAGTGTCCTTCTTCATCTTTCCGTGACCCTTCTTCTCCTATGACTTAGACTGGTTTTCAGGAGACTGTTTATTAGGGTCGTATTTATCATACTTTGGTTATTATGTATTTACAGATCCAAAATCCTGTTTGTTTTGGTGCTTAAACTTCTGCTCAATTTTAAAAACATATCGATAAGCAGCACTGAGTGATGAGATGTCCAAAAAATCCATTTCAGTTTTGATGTATCTGTGTAGAGCCCCACGGTATTTCAGAACCAAATGTCATTCAGAGTCTTTGATACCAAGTATTGGAACACATATATTTTTTCAAGTACTCTAGTTACCAAAAGGTTGAATCCACCCACTCTTTCAAATAACAAAAATGATAACCATAAACCTCAAATCTCGAATTTCGGGATTTTGCAGATCTAACGGTTGTACATATCAAAGATCTCAAAGTCCCGACATGCGAAATACCGAAGTTGGGTTAATTTTAATCATGATCATCGAAGCATTAAGCAGTGATTATCATTATTTTAATGCATCGCACTTTTGTGATTCGAGAGTCATGCCTCGAGCGACCTTCGAATGTCTAATGTGTGAAGTTGTGAAAGAGACTTAAGATAAACCTGGTTAATTACAAGACTAATGATAATTAATGTTAGTTAATTGTTATCACGACTTCGTGACTCAGCTGTTTTACCTTAGAATGACACCTTTGTAACCCTGATACTCGAGGTCATGAAATTTATAAACTAATCACGATTAATTAAAAACTCAAGTCGGATCAAATTTAATTAACCAAATCGCAATATTGCAAATTTGGGTTTCATGGCCCAAGACTAAGAATAAAATCTTCCGAGACTACGAACACTGAAAAAGGATTAAGAACTAATTGCAATTAATTAAAGGATTAAACCAGGTTAATTAATATCTTAAACAACTTTTAACCTAAAAAACTGACGGGTGAAGAATTAAATGTTTCTGCGATCATCCCAAGTCACGAAATATCAAACATTTATGGCATTTATAATCGAATTAGGGAAATTATTAAAAGTAAGATCTTTATTTATTTCCAAATTTTTATATTAAAAGAATTAAACACTGTGTCAGCAAGGACCCGCACAGACTCGAGTACTCTAAGAGAAATAATTTCCATCATTATTTGAATTTCATTCTAGTTTCACAGATCCAGTTTAGCAAGATAACCATTGTTTGTATTTTCATCCTCTCTAACACGAAATATAATCTCGATATTTTATATCATGGCTCCACGGAAAACGCCCAAAACAGTTGGTGAAATTTCAGGTCAGAGTT
Organism: Picea engelmannii; assembly: GCA_009831015.1. Lineage (NCBI taxonomy): Eukaryota > Viridiplantae > Streptophyta > Pinopsida > Pinales > Pinaceae > Picea > Picea engelmannii. The sequence goes on along the minus strand of ML780494.1, from coordinate 95,585 downwards.
CGGATATTATTTCGGATACCTCACCCAGAAACATCGAGACAGTCAAAACATGGACACAGGTTTTCAACATCTTGCAATACGAGCTGATAAATTGCCCAGACAACTCAAGCGATAAGGAGAAAGAAGACTTGTATATCAAATACAAAGTGGTTGCTCAGTCAGAGATGCAAAAGATAGCAACAAGGTCGCCGCTTTTCCCCTATTGTGATATGGTTAAATGGGCGTTGGACCATGTAGATATCCCGACTAGGACAATATTTAACGCGCAAAAGGTGGTTGTTGGGACATTTAGGCCGAAGCATCTGTAGGAGATGTACAAATTGTCCCCCACACCCAATTTTACCTACAATTTTGAATTCTTAGAGGGTTTCAAAAAGAAATAATGCAAGCAATTTGGAAAAATCTTATCCGACCTGATCAAAGATTGGTGCTCATGCCCTAAAAATTTCAGAGCGGACACTCATGGTATATACACAATCTCTTTGTTACAACCATAATTTATGTATATAGCGATGATGGTATGCAGGCTTTATGGAAGAGAGAATACTGCACATTTTTTTCTCCCATGGGTATCGCTTATACACACAGTAGCAGAGGGGTACTCTTTCGACTGAGCTAAATTGTTGTTAGACAGTTTGGCTAGCCAAGTTACAGAATATCAAGCACAAAGGGTGAGTGGGAAAGCAGCTTCATTTTCCATGTCTTCTTACATTATGGATGTTGTTTGCTTCATGGCACATTTTCCATTAATGAACTGGAGCTGGAATTCAAATAACGCAGAGCCTATTCATGTGTACCACTCCAAACTCTGGGAAGATAAATCCAAAGACTTCGTCTATGAGATTTTCAATTGTGTAATGGTACCAATGCATGTCGTTATCTTCGGCCATCCACCTCCTAGGATTTCAGATAAAGTCGTGGAAAACTTAAACAGCGTTGTAGACTGGTACATAGAAGAGCAGTTCTCATATATTAGGGTTTTTGGCTGCTCTGTTCCCCCATATGACCTATCTCTATTCTTACCAGACAAGATAGTATGTCGAGAAATCTCCAGGCAAACTGTGCTCACGGGATAAGAAAAGAACTCAAAGGAGTTTAGAAAAAGGTATGGCCATCCTTTCCCATACACATTGGTACATATTATTTATTAGATTTCATCCATGCCAAAGCGGAGGCCACGGCCTTGGAGGAAATGAAACTAGTAGACATTGAATTTAAGAAACATGATCCTCATAAGGTCGTGGATAACCATATGGAAAGATGCGGTCTAAAAATATATGAGCACAAAGATTCCCCCTATGACGAAATGTTCCGAGGAGTGAGATCCTACTCAAAAGTATTAAGTCAGGTTCGAGCTCTGCTGCCTGGAGAGATGGTCGATTTCTACAAATTCTAGGAACACCGGAGAAGTGGCCTCCACAAATTTTTGCAGGGAAAAACCTCAAAACCTCCAGGTACATATCGAATAGAAGCCCAAGGATCAACGGATACAAATCCTGGAAAACAAAAAACTCAAGAAAACACAGAGGAAATTGAGACCTCAAATCAGGAAACCAAGATCCCAATCCAAGAGGAAGGACTCCCAGAGACAGATACACCAGTTAAACAGGTCAAGGATCAAATAGATACCCCCTCAAAAGGGGTAGGAGACACACCCTTGTCTCCATCAAATGAATCGGTCAAAGATGCTATCATGAAACAAGCATCCAAAGAAATCGGCAATCCCATTCCATTTTTCACACCCTTACAATATACAAAGGGGAACCCCAATGTAGGGATAATATTTAAAGAGGATTTAACACATATCCATATAGAAGAATTGCCTCCTAGCGATTTATTTTTTAGCAAGAAAAGGAAGGTCGTGGTGAAGCGAGAAACATACCAAAAAGTGGGTGCAGCAGCTAAAAAGTACAGAATATTAACGGATGGAGAAGCCTTAGAAGAGGAAGAATTTGCAGATGAGATAGCAAGAACATTGGGGGATTATGAAATAGCCAACCAATATTTAGTTCGAACCTTGAAGGAACGGTTGAAACAAAAGGACCTGTTGATTAGAAAATTACAGACTCAGATAGCAGCTGTAGAAACAAATGCCAGGAATGAGGCACGCAAAGACTTTGAAAAACATAGAGCAGTCGACCAACAGGAAATCGGACATCTCAAATCCGATCTCGAACAAATCCATTAGTCGGATCTAACGATCCAAAAACAGGTAGATCAACAAGCAGAGTTAATAAAACAACTGCAATCTAAATTAAATTCTACTGAAAGCTAGGTCATAGATATAAAGGTATTCCAAACTCAAGCCATGGAAATATGAAAGAAGATAGAGGCATATTTTTGGCACAGGGGCAGACCCAGGGTTCAACTCTCAAGAGCGCACCAACAAAGCCCTAACTACCAGCCCTTTCGGTAACACCTGTGAAGCATATGAAGTCTCACCCAAGGTAGAGGCAGGGGTGGTTGCAGGACTCAAGTGTCTGCAACCTCAGCTGGGACACAGACCTATGATTATATCACTTACAGAGTACTTAGCATAGATTATTTGTCAATATTCAACCCTTGTTATACTTCATAAATAACACAGAGCATCACAACATTCACTTATATCTAAGGTATTTCAGCACTTAGCAATAATAAAACAGATCAGATCTGGTAGATCAACACTAATCATCTTCATACATGTCAGATCTAACATTCACACACCTCTAAGAAGCATAAAGCATAAGTATATCTATCTAAATATATCAAAGCACTTAGCAAAATAAGGGATAAACATATCAATTCGAAGCACAAATCATAACACACAAATTTACGTGGTTCACCCCTACCCTGGGGCTACGTCCACCAACTCTTCTTATTTATTACGTCTTCAATCGGTTACAACACATAGCCACCAAAAACCTTCTTCACATAGGACAAAAGATCTGTGCAACTCGCTAGATCCTTCTTCCTTGTGCTACATCACAAATCCTTCCACAACTCCTTACAATGACTTTCATTTAGCTCTGCAAGCCTCTTACAGTCATGCACAGAGCACTTACAAAATCTATTAGCACTTATCTTACATCACATGTATCTCTATATCCTCCTATAGATGCCTAGATATCTATTTATACATTACAAAAGTGGACCTAAGTGTGGGTAAACCCACAGGCCGACATCCCTTTCCCATTACATATTCCAAAAAACCGAAAAGGGGCCCAAAAGTGGGCCGAGATTCCGCAATCTCCGCTTTGTCTAGCGCTCCATCTTCGATAGACTGTCGAAATCCCAAAATGGTCAAACATGACCAAGTATCTCCCAAAACTTGGTCAAGGGCCAACAGGCCCCCAACACTCACATGTGACTCGTCCCGAGTCACTCTGGTCTTATCAATTCTGCCTCGAATGCCTCGAGATTGGCTCGAGCTACTTCGACCTGTTGTTGTGCTATGGCCTCTTGCTCGGAAAACTCCTGGATGAGTGTGTCATTGATGGGTGCCTCTAGGCATTGTTGTGTTTCACTCACAACCTGTTCTAGCTCTGCTCCTTGGCTTACAACCTCTGTGAACAGCTGACATACCTTATCTTGCACTGGTTGAAGTCGTTGAGTCACTTCCATCACTTTGCTCTGGATCATATGGATCTTTTGCTGGACCGTGTGCTTCTTGTGAGATATATTCATTCTTTCTATGGGTGATAGGGCCTTTAGCTGCGTCTGTAGCTTTTCAACTTCATACTTTGCCTTCTGGAGATGTGACTCCAATTTATATAAATCTGGGTCTTCGGTGAGGTTCTCATATTTCTGGGCGTTGTAGCTACTCAGTTACTTACACTCCAAGGCAAGAGATTTCAGTCTGTCAACTGCACTGCGGGCAGTTATTTCTCTTTGGTCTCTGAGCTCCTGTGGGGTCTTAGGTACTGTGCGAAGCTCTAGATCCACAATGCATTGTTGGAGCTTCTGAATTACTCCTTCCAGTTGTGCCACCTGTTGTGGAACTCGTTCTTCTGTCTGTACTTTGACGATGGTCACAGAGAGAAGTTATCTGTTGACCAATTCCTTTATCTCGAGTGGCTATGTGAACAACTGTTCCTTGCTTTGTTGTAGCTCGGCTTTCTCTACATTCCATTTTACTTGGAGAGAAATCTTTTCTTGTTCTGACGTGTTTCACTTCTCGATAAGAACTCCATGTACCTGTGTTAAAGCTTGAGTGGCTTGCGCTATTTCTTATTGATCCCGTCGAAGGCAAGCTTCGACTGTATTAGCAATCCAGTGGAGTTGAGCTAGCACATCCCCTGGTTCTGGTGTTCCTATTGTCAGAGGCGCAGTGGATACTGTGCGGATAGATTGTAGTGCCTGCTACACACCTTGGAGCTCTATCTCAATATGATTATACATATTCTCCTACTTCGCCTCATGTGTCTCTACTATCTCCAGTGCAGCATCATTCAGGGCTGAAACAATGAAATTGAAGTCGTCTGGGATCAATGTGGTTTGCATCTTAGTCCCGGGAGCTTTGGACTTCTTCTGGGAAGAAGGTTTCTGAGGTGAGCCCTTCCTCTTCTTCCAAAGCTTTGCTTCATCTCTACGCTTCTATTCGACTTCTTCTAACTCTTCACCATTACCCTCTTTCTATGGAATGATGGAAGCAGTCTTCACCGAGGCACTAATTAAGTCTTGCACTTCGTTGATCTTCTATCACATACTAGGTCCGAGTAGATCCTGCACAGTTTATGGACTGTCTACATCAGAGATGTCTGTAGGGTCAGCTGGAACAAGTAGGTACGCTGACCATTCCTTTGTGATCTCCTCCAGATCTTCTTTTGTTAATCTATAATAGTACTGTAATTATTTCTTGTGCTTTTCAACACACGTTGTGATGTAGAGAAAGTGTTTGTCTGTGCTTAACTTCATCAGGGGACGAAACTTGTAGAGGGTGTTCGGGGTGATGCGTGGTGTAGACTGGATAGCTAATTTCAACTGATTATAATATGAATGAAACACGACATTTGAATGTCATTGTTTATTCATATTGTTCGAGTACCCTAGGGTACTGAACTTCACAGCCAAAGGTTCAAAGGGTTTGATGTCCGGGAAGGTTGCACCTTCCAACATTTCCCATGCAATGAATGTGATCAGTATGAGAAGCCAGTTGAAATGGAACTCATACCCTTGGTCCTATGCTTCTCTGCAATCAAGCTCTAGCTGGTTTACAAGGTACTGTGCCCAATTCATCTGTACACCCTCTGTGCACTTCCCTGCGATGTCGACTACGAATCCGGTCACTTGGGTGGGCTGGTTCTTATGAACTAACTTCTCAACAATTAGTTGACAGGCTAGGCGCACTTTGTCATTCTGGATAAAGGATACATTGTAGCCTTGCGTTCCTTTCTCAACATCTCCATATGTTTCTTTAATCTTCTGCGCTAATGCTCTATCCATGGTTTTGTCAGGATAAAAATCCTGTGGGTCAGGGCCTTGCATGCTTAAGACTGTGATCTGATTGATTAACATCAGATCCACTATTATGCGATGGTTTAACCATAAGTAACCTCTGTGGTAACAACATAGCAGTAACTTGATGCATGAATTCACCTCCTGGTGTCTGCCAAAGTGCGGGATCTTCATAACATTCAACAATGTGGACTACGCGAGGTTATGGGTCCAAGGCTGGGGTATAATATTTGAATTCTTTCCCTTTGTCTTTGTCAGATACTTATGTGGGGTGAGCATGCTGTAAGCTTTACGGTCTCCAAGGTTGAAGTCACTAAAATTCAGCGCGGCTATCTTATCCTGGTCTATGCGAACTGCGTGTATCTCTTTGGGTAGGTACGTTGTGACCAAGGCATAGTCAAAATATCTAGGAACGCTATCTCTATTCACTACGTCGCTCAGAGGAGGTATATACATAGGTAAGATGATTGGAATCAACTTAGAAATCGTGATTCTCTATGCTTCACTCTCGTCTCTGTCATGATTCTAGAAGTTCTTGCTCCACGAGTAGTCGATGGAGAAGCTTGGACTCCTCCGGTCAATGATGCTTGCACACCTGCAGACATCCTTCTTTCCGACATGACTTTCTCGGTCTTGAGATCAACGAGTAATTCCTTCGAAGATTCTTCAAGTGCACTAAGCTCCTCGGACATACGTGCTTAGGGTTAATAATATTGAGTTCATGAAGTAATGTAGATATAGAAATAAGATGGAAAGTAAGGGCATAATGATCATTGGACAATCTTAACCAAGTTTGCGAGCTCAAATTCTTGATTTGGAAAAAGTGTTCTTCGTGCATGGCGCGACGGGGTAAATAGGAAACTCAACGATGGATTGCTTGCAACGCGTATGAGGTTTAATTAACTCTTGTTCTATCCATTATGGCATGGTCCAATGGTCAGGTGGCGAGCCATAAATGTTTTTCAATTCGTTCAGAGCATCATTCGAGCGGATATATCATCCCCAACAGCTATATTTCTTCACCACAGTGAAGTGACCTATGTCATTGTTCTGATATCTCGGCGAAGCTCAAATTCTGCAAATTTTCCTTCTACGAGGCTCCCTCTGGAACCTTTTGTAATTTTTCAATCTTAGCCCTCTTCCTACTTAGCTTCCTAGCCTTCTTTCCAGTGAGCTTCGTCTTAGTATTCTTCTTTCCATTCTGATTCTTATCTTCTTTAGATATAGTTTCTACGCGTTGTTGGGAATATTTCAGGGTTAACATCTCTTCTACCTCTTTAGTCTTCTGAGGGTATTCTAGTGCTCTTGCAGCTTCAACATCGGAGTCTCTAGGGTCAAATAACTTTGATCTGTTTTCCTATTCTTTAATCAATTGAGCGATCCTTCTGGTCATGAAATCTTTTAACTCTTGTTTTTTATGTTCTGAGGCTTCTTCTTCTTCTTTTCGTCTGGCTTGATCTCTTTCAATCCAAGGTTTCCCTAGTAACATGGTAAACGGGGATTGTTTTCAATACATTTGATAATCTCAAAATCTTCCTTTGTCGAAGTTCCATTGACAGTCGTAGATATCTGAGAAAGCCTCCCACATAAACTTACTAGCTCCCCTCTAAATAGACTTATTCCTCCTAGGGAATGGATCATAGCAGGTCTTCCTATAGCTTCCCAGGTTCTTTCTGGCATAATATTCACTTGTGTCTCTTCATCAAGAACACAGTCAATGTCGAAGTCCCCTATTCTTGCTTCAATGCATTCTTTTTCTTTGAAAATCTCTGATAATCTGACATGTCGGTGGTCATTCAGGGTCTCATTCATTTGTATCAATACTTTCTCTGATTCTTTTTGTGGTTCTACCTTTTTTGGATCTGCCTTAGGGTTTTCTTGGTTCAGATTCATTCCTTCAAGCTTAGCGATCATTCTAGGGCAATCCAATACTTCATGGTCTAGATATTTACAACAAAGACAACTAGGCCTTATGCCAAGGCATTCCTTATCAAGATGTCCTGGTCTTCTACAACTATAACAGAGAGTTAATCCTCTCTTTAATTTAAATGATCCCCAACCTCTTCTATACTACGCACTAGGATCATAGGAGTTAACCTGCAACAAATTATGTCTAGGATCCTGCATCCATTTGTTATTCCAAACATTCTTTCTATGCATGGGTATAACATATCTATCTCTATTCTTATCATATATATTCATATCAAACCTTCTTTCATCTACTAATTCCCTAGTTTTTACTCTAGGACAAAATCTATCAAACATACCTAGATCCATGCTTTAGAAACAAAAATTTCCAATTATCTTACTTTTACAGAGTACAAAGCTTTCAGATCTTGCTTCTTTAACTATTCTTACCTCTATCAGAGCATAGAGCTTACAGATCTTTCCTCTTTTCTTTAGATCAGGATTCTTTTCTTATCACAAAGCATATAAATCGAGTAGGGTACTGCGCGTCAGGGCACAGATCTACGCACAAAGCTTCCTTTTGCACAAGCCTCTTCTTTCTTAGTTCCTAGCAATCACAGTTTCAAGTCCTGGCAATGGAACCATTTTTTGGCATAGGGGAAAACCTAGGGTTCAACGCTCAAGAGCGCACTAACAAAGCCCTAACTATCAGCCCTTTCAGAAACACCTGCGAAGCAGATGAAGTCTCACCTGAGGTAGAGGCAGGGGTGGTTGCAGGACTCAAGTGTATGCAACCTTGGCTGGGACACAGATCTGTGATTATCACTTACATAGTACTTAGCATAGATTATTCTTCAATATTCAACCCTTATTATACTTCACAGATAACACAAAGCATTGCAACATTCACTTAGATCTAAGGTATTTCATCACTTAGCAATAGTAAAACAAATCAGATCCAGTAGATCAACACTAAGCATCTTCATACATGTCGGATCTAGCATTCACACACCTCTAAGAAGCACAAAGCATAAGTATATCTTTCTAAATATATCAAAGCACTTATCAAAAGAAGGGATAAACACATCAAGTCGAAGCACAAAGCATAACACATGGATTTATGTGGTTCACCCCCACCCTGGGGCTACGTCCACAAACTCTTCTTCTTTATTATGTCATCAATCAGTTACTGAACAGAGCCACCAAAAACCTTCTTTGCATAGGAAAGAAGATCTACGCAACTCACTAGATCCTTCTTCCTTGCACTACAGCACAAAGCCTTCCACAACTCCTTACAATGACTTGCACTTAGCTCTGCAAGCCTCTTACAGTGATGCACAGAGCATTTACAAAATCTATTAGCACTTAGCTTACATCACATACATCTCTACATCCTCCGATAGATGCCTAGATATCTATTTATACATTACAAAATTGGGCCTAAGCATGGGTAAACCCACGGGCCGACATCCCTTTCCCATTACATATTCCCAAAAACCCAAAAGGGGCCCAAAATTGGGTCGAGATTCCGCAATCTCTGCTTCGTCTGGGGCTCCATTTTTGACAGACTGTCGAAGTCCCAAAAATCATCAAACATGACCAAGTATCTCCCAAAATTTGGTCAAGGGCCAACATAGCTCAACAGGGTCTACTTACTAAAGTAGATATCATCCAGGATCATTTTTAGTTGATAGATCAAGCCTTAGACAAAATCACCTTAAAAGAGAGAGAAGCTAAGGTGGCTCGAAGTACTTTCCAAGAGGCTATTATATCAACGGTGAAAGAGAAAATGGTCATCGCTTCCAGATTATCCATTCAAGAACAAACCAGAGGTAACATCTTGCTAAAGGCATGGGAACACAATATAGCAGAAAACAGAAAAATGGCTAAAGAGGTGAGAGATTCTTGTGAAGAAATATTTGGTCTAATAAATAAAAATTTGTTAGATATTGATAAGGAAAGTATCTCTGGAACGTTGGGTAAAATAAATATAGTCAAACATCTACTTGATATTAAGGAAAATGGGGAAAGAGACCAAGTTGAACTATATCAAATAAGACAGGTTAACATTGCTCAAGTAGACAAATGGTTAATAAAGCCAAATCTACAACTATTGTCTATCATCATAGAAGATAGACAAGTAGGGGAAAGACTGCCACAGCTGGAAAAGAAATGTTACATATTTGAAGAAAATGACCAAACAGAGTCTTCCAAGTTGATAGCACAATTGGTAGAAAGGTGTCTTGAATGTATTGAACAGGGGAAAAGAAATACTTATGGAGTCAAATAATACAGTTGCACGTATTGCCTAATGTTGGAGCTAGGAGACAAAGAAAGGCCAGCATCTTGCCAGCATGAGAGACTACAAGGGATAACAAAGTGAATTGTTTCACCTTCTCATTATGTAACCCAAATTCTTAGAATGATAGAATTGTGAATGCCTAAATCTCATATAAATATATATTTTGAAAATGCACCAAAGGATGTTTTTTACCGATTGTAAAGGAGAAGACTCTCTTTACTGAGAATTAATACAAATACAGGCCAGAGATTCTACATCTCGTCTATTCTGAGTTATGTATTCTTTGTCTTTCCATATTCCAATATACTTTCATATATTTTCTTTGATGACTGCAAATCACAATTTAGTACAACCTCTACGGTGGTTATGTTATACTCAATAATCTAATAACAAACAGATTTTCCTCTGTATTCACTATTAGTTAATACAAGACCTGCATGTTAATTAGATACTATATTTTATACTTCATTGAATATTACATCAATAACTTTCTTCTCTTGTTACAAAGTAAGATTCTTCATCATTTGATGTCTTTCTTTGATTAGCAGATTTATGTTTTTCTTTTCATTCATTCTATATTTTGATTTTAACTCGGGTGCGAGAAACAACCTCTAAGTTGTTATAATATTAATTCGTTTTAAAGAACTTTCTCTTTTTATTTATGTGGTGAAAGGCAAACATTGAAAACCTTTCCCTCATTTCCTGATGCCTGACTTTATATTTCAAGCCTTGGTATAAACTCAGGAACAACATATTTTTGGCGTCATTGTCGGGATGGAGAAATAAAGTTATTTTTTCCCTGGGAGAACGACATTTGCAAGTTTCTTTCTTTGATAGTGAACAAAGTATGAACACATTATAAAAGCTAAGTTTTTATTATTCACTTGGAGACTCCACATTTTAAATAAGTTGGCATCCAGTCGAAGGAACACCAGACAAAACCCAAATGATAAGCAGACCATGCCTGTTTCTGACCCTGAAAAAATACTGAAACCAAGAAGATTCCTTAAGCACGCTACTGCGGTTTACCAACCTAAATCCACACAGTCTAAGGCTAAGGTTCCACTTGAAACCATAAACCCTAAATTAATTCTACCTGAAATTAAGACTGAAGCTCATTCAACTACCTCCTATGTAAGTGAAGGTAAGACATCTACAGTAAATTTTGTTTCGACTGATATTCCATCAGCTCTCGAACTAAATTTCCCAACCTCACAAAGTCTAGAAGAGTATACCATACACTTGGATTCAACTCCTACAGTTTCTCCCATTTACATATCTTGCAAGTCAGAGGAACCGAGTCCCCGCATCTTGTTTCCCCATTTTTCAGTTCTTTCGTCTCCTGGTAAACGGTTCTCAGAATATTTTTTTGTTCATCCCAAAGAAGCTAAAGGATCTCTATACATATTTAAAAACCCTCTTTATAACGTATCGGTTTCCTCTCCTAGAATATCTATGGAAACTGCTAGAGGAGGAGGATGGAGCGGTCAAGGCCCACCCCCACCCCCAGTATTTTTGCTAAAGTAGCTACCAGATACGCTCCTTTGGTCCTCCCAGTACCCCTTCATGATTTACCTGAAAACTACATGAAAAACATACCTAAGTTTACTATGGAAGGAGACTTAACCGCAGTCGAACATATAAATTTATTTGATCAATTTGCAGATATTCTTGGTCTCTAGCATGAAGACGTGTGTTCACGGTTGTTGTTCAAACTTTCAAAGGACAGGTGAGAACCTGGTTTCGAAGTTTTCCCACAGGTTCAATATTATATTGTGATGCACTAGAAAACTCTTTTCTCAGACAATGAGGTGAAAGGAAAGATCACTTATATTATTTAACTGAGTTTGGGGCTTTAAGGAAGAAAAATTCAGAAACTGTTATTGAATTCATCCAAAGATTTAATAAATTGTATAACAAGATCCCAATCGAAGTTAAACCTTCCCAGCCTACATCAAAGGTAACTTTTGCATGAGATTTCGAACCCGATTTCGCACTATTATTGAAAGAAAGGAGAGTGGTCGAACTTACCCGAATGCAAGACGATGTCGTAGAAATTGAGTCAAATATGATGGCTTCTAGAAAATGAAAAACAAAAGTGGAAACAGGAAACAAAGAGATCAAATGATTTAGGGAACAAGCAGGACCCTCCGGATCTGGGAGGTCTACAACCGACAAGATGGATGATATGGCAAATATAATTAAAGAATTGTCAAATAAAATTTCAAAGATGGAACTAGATCAATCTAAATCAGATCAGTTTGTTAGGAGAGAATTCAAGAGGAACCCCAATCCTCAAATATAACAAAGACAAATTAAAAATGAAGATCAAAAAGTTCAGACTCCTTTGAAAACAAAAATTTTATAGGAGGAAATGACATGCAAGAATTTGAGGATTTAGAAGAAGATATGAATAATGTCGGTGAGGATTGTTATCAACCTCATTTAACTAGACAAGATTATGAGAGGTCTTTAAAAATAGAACATCGGTCTAATGAGGATAGCAACACAAATAATACAGAAGATCTTGCTTGCCAAGGAATCGTTGATACTATAATGGTCGAGCTCCAAAACAAGTATAATCTAAGGTATAAAACTAAAAACATTACAACTACCCAACCAAAGAAAATCTTGTCGAGAGGTGAAGTATATGAACCAACTCCAAAGGAAACTGAAACACAGAACACCAAAATAAAAGGAGTTGACCCACAAGGTGCCAAAACTAAGACAGCGGAAACATAGATGGTAGGAACAAAACCAGCTAAAAATAAAACAATGCAAACCAATAAATTAGAAAAAAAGGAGACTGAAGTCCAAATAAGAGAAACCGACAAGAACATAGGAGGTTTCATCCTAGAAAACAAGATTAACAAAACCAAGATACCAATACCTCTGGTTGAACTGGCAAAGAACCTTGTTGACCAAAAGCAAATTGCCAAAATGATAAATTTTTTAGATGTAGAAAGTCAGGCTGACATTATAAATTTGGAAGATGATAAGCCTAATATAATTTTTGGTCCACATTTCTAAGGTGCCAGAGATAATGTCGCTCCTTTCTACATTACGCTAAATCTGCATGATCGTCTACTACATAATTGCATGCTGGATTTTGGAGCCTCACATAACGTGATGCCCAAGGATGTTATGGAAAGACTTGGTCTTGAAATTACCAGGCCATATGGAGACTTGTATTCATTTGATTCGAGGAAAGTTAAATGCCTGGGTATGATCAAATATTTAGTAGTAAATCTTGCACAGATTCCGGTAAAAAGTGTTTTGATGGATGTAGTTATTGTTGGTGTTAGAAAAACAGGACCGCGGAGCAATAAAATAAAACAAATGCAGAAACAAAACACAGAAGACACACAATACAAGAGAGACACAGATTTACGTGGTTCACCCAGTGTGGGCTATGTCCACCATAGAAATTGCCAGGTCCTTCCTTTATTATTATCCAGCAAATGAAGGGATACAACCTACAGCAAAACCCGTTGTAACTTCCTCTTCTTTCTCTCACAGTCTCCTCTTTTAGAATACAATATTCACCATCAACCATAGCCGCAATACATTTTCCTCATAAAAGAGGGTTTCCTTCTAGGGCAAAAAACACTAACATAATCTCTACCGTTAGATCTGTGACCTTATAATGAATGGTCCAGATTTACAATGAAATTACAATATACTTTTATAAGGCAATTTTTTCTTCGGGGGCCCGCTTGCCCCTAAACCCCCCAGCCAAGGGGATAGGCCCCCTGGACCCTACAGAGGGTGTACCCCCCCTCTGCACTCCCTCGAATGGAAGAGTGTACATACTTTTGGGGTGTAAATACTTCATGGGGTATAAACACGGCTGAAAGTAAAAGACCTATAAATCAGGAAGATAATCAGGCTCCACAACCAACAATCTCCCACTTGGAGACTGATCTCAACAACTCCACC
>ML780494.1:62944-78078 GCA_009831015.1 Picea engelmannii | reverse complement strand
TTTGTTGTCTCTGGTTCTACAATCTGCACCCTTGTTCTCCAAACCTGGCACACACGCTCATTTAAGCGGAAAAACCAAGACCCGTACGCAACCGCGCACCGGTCCAAACCGTAGAACGGTTAGGGCGCCTCCAGCCCCTAACCACCTTGGCATTCGATCATATTACCCACGCGACCATAGGCTGGGCATAAAATTCATTGGTCCGTTTCAAAACCGTGCAAACGGAAGTAACCGTGCGCCAACGTGTAACACAAGTCGGGGGTTCAAAACCCCGCGCACATAACCAACCGCGCGCATATTTCAATTAAAGGAAACATGCAATGTAATACATTGCAACAATACATAGCGCGCAATATTAAATGGTCATATAATATATGGTTCATTCGTATAGTTTAAAACTATGGGTCGGGGCGAAGCCCCAACCCACCCCCCTTCCATATAATACAACAACCAATGTTAAATGTAATTACATTGGTATATTAAACAAGGAACAATGGCGGGGCTAATGGATAGCGGAGTGTTACAAAGACTTTGCAAAGGGAGAGGTCCGGGGGTCGAACCCCGCGGACTCCCCATAACCTTTTACATATGAAAAATAATGACCAACTGGATAGTGACACGTGGCGCCAATGGGTTGGGCCACGTGTCCAAACTTTATTCGTTGCAAATGACACGTGTCGACATGTTACTGGTCCACAAACCTCCAACCAGAATGTGCCACATCACCAATACACCACCTCATCATGATGGTACGGCCCTCCATGTGGTCGTACGAACAGGTACAGTCAGCATCCCATATTTTTACCTGTTTGACTTGGCAGTCAAATCGCGATATCTCCTCCATACGGACTCCATTTGCGAAAATAAATATACCGCCGGAATCAGGAAAACGAGACGGATGCAATGGCATTGTTTTCATCTCAATCCGAGCACTTTGAAAATTGAGCAAATTTTGATCCCCTGATCAACAGAGCAATAAAATAAAACAAATGCAGAAACAAAACACAGAAGACACATAATACAAGAGAGACACAGATTTACGTGGTTCACCCAGTGTGGGCTACGTCCACTAGAGAAATTGTCAGGTCCTTCCTTTATTATTATCCAGCAAATGAAGGGATACAACCTACAGCAAAACCCGTTGTAACTTCCTCTTCTTTCTCGCATAGTCTCCTCTTTCAGAATACAATATTCACGATCAACCATAGCCGCAATACATTTTCCTCATAAAAGAGGGTTTCCTTTTAGGGCAAAAAACCCTAACATAATCTCTACTGTTAGATCTGTGACCTTATAATGAGCGGTCCAGATTTACATTGAAATTACAATATACTTTTATAAGGCATTTTTTGCTTCGGGGGCTTCGCCCTCGAACCCCCGCTGGGGGGCCGCTTGCCCCCAGACCCCCCAGCCAGGGGGATAGGCCCCTCGGACCCCGTAGAGGAGGTACCCCCCCTCTGCACTCCCCCGCGTGGAAGAGTGTACATACTTCTGGGGTGTAAATACTTCATGGGGTATAAACACGGCTGAAAGTAAAAGACCTATAAATCAGAAAGATAATCAGGCTCCACAACCAATAGTTGGTATACCTCTAAAGTATGGTTTTCTATTATCCAAGTATTGGGGTGCTAAGCTCGGAGGATCCCTTCAGCTGGACATGACCTATGCCATAATCCCCATCTTCAGTGGATAGTTCACTCGATTATACAGGGAAACACAATTGGCATATACATTAAGTGATCCACACAACCCTAGTAATTACCCTATTTATGTCACTGATCAGGATCTAGGAAATTGTATTTTATCAATCAATGATGATGTGGATGAATGTACAGAGAAAAATAAAACAGAAAAATAAATGAAAGTGTATATAGTACCGGAATTTGCAAAATGTATTTTGATGGTGCTTCATCATGTGAAGGAGCAGGTGTAGAAGTACTTTTTGTAGCACTCGGAGATGAGTTTATCATTCCTTTCTCTTACAGACTATAGTGGGACATAGATTACACGAACAATGTATGCGAGTATGAAGCCCTGGTATTGGGATTAGAAGTCGACATGAAGCTAAACATAAAGAACTTGGAAGTCTATGGAGATGTGGAATTAATTGTAAAGCAAGTAAATCGGCAGTACCAGGCCAAACACTCGAGATTGAGATCTTATAGAAACTACACCTTGGATTTAATAGCAAAAAATTTCTCATCAGTTAATGTTCATTACATTCCCCGTACAGAAAATATGCAAGTTGATTCATTAGACAAAGCAGCCTCAACTTTTTCACCTCCTACAAATTTTAAACTTAAGTATCACATAGAGATGAGGCACAGACCCTCCATACCAAACAATATACAACACTGGCAGGTGTTCAAAGACGATGAACAGATCATAAAGTTCCTCAAAATGGTGGAAGACTTTTCCGAGACGTATATTGACCAAGAAAACTAGAACGACCATACTTGGATTATGAAAGAAAGGGAAGATCCTCAAGAGTTCCAAGAAAATATCGTGAATCATCGCATGTTAATACTAAAAAACAACCAAATCCCTAAAGTTCTAATTCCCTTAGAAAGACTATTTGACCAAAATGGCATGCCCTTAAAGTCTACTCTACAACCTCAACTAGAAGAAGACGAAGATTGTGATATAGGTACCAAAGAAAATCCTAGAATAGTAAAAATATCAAAATATCTTCCTCCTAAGATGAAAGGTAAGTATGCAGATTTACTCAAGCAATATAAAGACGTGTCTGCTTGGTCTTATGATGAGATGAGAACTTATGACACCACTGTGATCGAACACAAGATTCATTTAAAGCCAGGTGTTAAACCTTTCAGATAGAAGCTCAGGAAAATCAATCCCATATTATTGTTCGTGGTCGAAAAAGAAGTAAAAAAGCTCCTGGACACTAAAATAATTGTACCACTCAGGTACTTTGAGTGGGTAGCTAATCTGGTCTTGGTTAGGAAGAAGAGGGGAGAAATCAAACTGTATGTAGATTTTAGAAATTTAAATAAATCATCTATCAAAGACAATTATTCGCTACCCAAAATGGATCATGTTCTAGAAAAGGTGGTCAGAGCAAATAGAATGTCAATGATCGACGGTTTTTTTGGTTATAATCAGATTGGTGTTAACGAAGACAATAAATAAAAGACAACATTCACCACCCCATGGGGTACATTTATGTATGAAAAAATTCCTTTTGGTTTGATGAATGCAGGTGATAATTTCCAGTGAGCTATGGATATCACCTTCATTGGCAAAAGATATAAATTCGTCGTTATTTATCTCGATGATCTGACCGTTTTTTCCAAATCTGATGAAGAACATCTAATCCACCTCAAGCAAACATTCGGGAAATGCCACAAATTTGGTTTGTCTCTAAATCCCAAGAAATCTCACTCTGTGATGCAAGAAGGTAAACTCTTGGACCATATTGTATCTCGAGACGGAATTAAAATCGATCCTAAAAGGGTCGAAGCTATTGACACTATAAATATTCCTAGAAATCTAAAAGAAATCCAGTCTTTTTTAGGGAAAATAAATGTTTTGAGGAGATTTATCCTGAACTTTGTAGAACTTGTGAAATTGATTACAGATATCCTCAATAAGAACATTGAAATTAAATGGAAGGCCGAAGCAAAAGCATCATTTGCACACATCAAGAAAATTATAGGTGAAGCATTTGTACTAGCAAGCCCCGATTATCTAAAGGAATTTTTGATATTTTTGTTTGCATCCGAACATACAATTGCGGTGGTACTCCTCCAGAAGAACAAAGAGGGTTTTGAGAAACCAATAGAGTTTTTCAGTAAGAGCCTTAGAGACGCGGAGTTGAGGTACGACATAATGGAAAAATAGGCATATTCCATGGTGAAAGCACTAAAATATTTTAGAACCTACGTATTTCATTCCAAGATCATTGCATATGTACCCACCAGTTTCGTTAAGGATATATTGGTTCAACCTGATATTGACAGGAAGAGAGGCTGGTGGCTTGCTAAAATTCAATAATTCGATCTAGAGGTAAAACCGAAAAAGCTCGTAAAGGGACAGGGTTTGGCTAAGCTACTATCCAAATCAAATTTCAAAGCGCTTGGAATAAATAACCTACAATAACATGAAGGATATTTGGACATAGATGAATTCGACGACCAGATATCGACAACCAGAATCGAAGAGAAGTTTGCATCTTTGGGTTGGTATAAAGACATTGTATCTTATCTTCTGACTCTGAAATGACCAAACGATATGTCTCCGTCTAAGACTAGGACATTGAAATTCCATGTGGTGAAGTATTGTATCTCAAAAAGCCAGTTGTATTGGAAAGACCCTCTAGGTTTTCTACTAGTTTGTTTAGTAGAATCTGAAACAGAAAGAGTTATAAATGAATTTCATGAAGGAGTGTGCAGAGGACATCATGTGTGGAGAGAAACAACCTATAAAATCCTAAGAGAAGGATATTATTGGCCTAATTTATTCACAGATTTGAATGCCAAAGTCAGAGCTATAACTCCTGCCAATTATTTTCAGGCAAGTAAAAACTCTCGGTGTTACCTTTGGTCCCGGTTAAAATGAAATCCCCTTTTCAACAATGGGGGTTAGATTTTATAGGAGAAATCAATCCACACTCCAGCTCGCAACATAGATGGATCCTGACCGCTACAGATTATTTCACCAAATGGGTAGACGCTATCCCGACCAGGAAAGTGACAGATTCGGTGGTAATAAATTTCTTAGAGGAAAATATATTATCTAGATTCAGTTGTCCATGGAAGATAGTTATAGATAATGCCCAGGCATTCAAATCTATGGAAATGGTTCTCTTTTGCCAAAAATACAATATTGTGTTGGGCCATTCTACAACATACTATCCTCAAGGCAATGGGTTAGCTGAATCATCAAACAAAATCTTAATCACCATAATAAAAAATGTTTTGAACGAAAAAATAGAAAGTCTGGCATGTGCATTTGAAATATGCCTTGTGGGCAAATTGGATAGGAACCAAGAAATCGATCAGCACTTCTCCATTTCAAATGGTATACAGGACCGATGTAGTATTACCCATAAATTTGTCTCTACCTGTAATGAAACTTTGGCAAGATGAAAAGGAAGAACCAAATCATGTCACGAGAAGAATAAATCAATTGATCAAAGTTCAAAAAAATAGGGCTGAAGTGGATGAAAAACTTCAGAAATATCAAGACAACATGAAAGACCTATTTGATCATAAGGCTAAAGATAGGGAATTCCTCCCTAAAGACTTAGTTTTGAAATGGGATGCTAGGAGAGAAGACTCGAACAAACATGGAAAAATCGATCATATCTGGTATGGACCATTCAAAGTTATAGCCTCCGAAGGGAACTCATTTATGCTAGAAAATTTGGACGGTAAAATCCTCAACGCCCCTATCAACGGGCATAACCTTAAGCACTATATGAAATAAACGATTTCCAAAATCCCATTATATATACCGGTTTTTGTTTTCTGTTTTTTACAGTTTTTAGGTAGTCTTACTTCCACTGCAAATAAAACAGTTAGTGATTTTATAGAAAAGTAAATGTAAAATAATTTACACATTGAACGCTGTGACTCGTAAAACCCTGACACTCTTCATGTTGTTTTTACGCAGGATTGTTTTCGATAGCTCAAACATTACAAAGGAGACAAACAAGTGGTCGTATATCAGAAATATTGGTTATCTCGAAACAGGTGAGAAATAAATAATTTACTTAGATGAGAGAGAAATGGCGAATCAAAGGTATGAGTCTCTAAATTATTTATATTTCCAAAGAATATCACCTAGTGCAATAACAGTCTTATATGTATAAAGATACTCGCTAGATGTATTATCAAAAGAACGATTATTCAAAATAAATCATAAAAGTGGCTTCTAGAAAATTAAAAACAAAACAGAAACAGAAGAAATAAAGTGAACTCAGAGAATATTTTTCAAGAGTCAGGTTTGCGTTATAACAACCATGTTTATGAAATTTGAAACCCCTTTGTCACCCTATTCATATCTTTGGTATTTTTCCCCTTAACTCCAGGTGCCTCCTCGTGGCCTTCACAGAGGAAGGAGGGGTCACACTTTACCTCTGAAAGTTGACAAACGAATCATTAGAAAAAGGGCAAGTTCTCATGGCTCCTCAGGCTCCTACTGAAAAAAAGTATGTATAGGATAATCCTAACTCTCTTAGTTTTTTTAACAGGTTTTAAATGATTAGTATTTATCAGAAGAAGGACCCTGGAAATAAAAATAAATAAAAAAAAATCCCCCATAAGTTTTCCTGCAGACTAAGATGTTTTGAAGGTCAAAAGAAGACTTGTCTAGAGTAATCAAAGTGAATTAACATACCTTTGTTGCCAAAATTATTAACAAATATCACCCCTAGTATACTTTATATAGATTTCCTCACTTCATGTTTTAAAAACAAAGTATAAGACAGATGGTGAAAGGAAATTCACAAATGATTGCCCCCATCTAGTCCAAAAAAAAAAAAAGAGATGATGAAAGGAAATTCATTAAATGATTTCCCTCATCTCAACATTTAAATGCAAAGTTAAAAAATGAAGTGGTGAAAGGAAATTCAATAAAGGGAATCAGATAACTTCACCGGGGTACTGAACAGGCTCGCTAGCAGTGAAGCAATGTCTAAGATATATGTAAGGTTGTTAAACATGAATTATATTGTACTCTAGTAACCAGTTTTCTTTTCGACTAGATTTACATCCCAAGTTCACACGGGACTCCCTGATTAAAAAACACCGAAATTACTTTGACTTGATGCAAGAAAGATCGACATAACCTGTTAGAATTCCTAAGGTTGTTTTGATTATCTTAAGCAAACCCGAAATCAGTTTCAAGGAAGAGGAAGTCATCGAAGGACCTAAAATTGAGTTTAGTAAATGATTAAGTTTCGAAAGATTTCAAAGATAAAGATGAAACCTCAGATTCTCTCTGTACCCTTTTTCTGAAAACGTTTCACAAAAATAAAGTAATGACTCCATTTACCCAATAAAGGCACGTGGTCTATTGTTCTTCTCATCCCGCAGGGAGACGAGATCCCTAGATGGAGCCTATGTTGGAACACATATATTTTTTCAAGTACTCCAGTTACCAAAATCTTGAAGCCGCCCACTCTTTCAAATAATAAAAACGATAACCATAAACCTCAAATATCGGATTTCAGGATTTTGCAGATCTAATGGTTGTACATATCAAAGCTCTCAAAGTACCGACATGTGAAATAGCGAAGTAGGGTTAATTTTAATCATGATCATCGAAGCATTAAGTAGCAATTATCACTATTTTAATGCATCGTGCTTTCGTGATTCGGGAGTCACGCCTCAAGCGACCTTTGAATGTCTGATGTGCGAAGTTGTGAAAGTGACTTAAGATAAACCTGGTTAATTACAAGACTAATTATAATTAACTTTAGTTAATTTTTATCGCGACTTCGCGACTCGGTTGTTTTACCTTAGAATGACACCTTTGTAACCCCGATACTCGAGGTCACGAAATTTATAAACTAATCATGATCAATTAAAAACTCAAGTCAGATCAAAGTTAATTAACCAAATCACAATATCGCAAATTTGGGTTTCATGGCCCAAGACTAAGAATAAAATCGTCCGAGACTACGAATGCCGAAAAAGGATTAATAACTAATTGCAATTAATTAAAGGATTAAACCAAGTCAATTAATATCTTAAACAAATTTTAACCTGAAAAACTTACAAGTAAAGAATTAAATGTTTCTACGATCATCCCAAGTCACGAAATATCAAACATTTATGGCATTTATAAGCAAATTAGGGAAATGATTGAAAGTAAGATCTTGTTTTATTTCCAATTATTTCTATTAAAATAATTAAACAATGTGTCAGCAAGGACCCACACAGACTCGAGTACTCTAAGCGAAAGATTTTTTGTCATTATTTGAATTTCATTCTAGTTTCACAGAGCCAGTTTAGCGAGATAACCATTGTTTGTATTTTCATCCTCTGTAACTGGAAATATAATATCGAGATTTTATATCATGGCTCCATGGAAAATGCCCAAAACAGTCGGTGAAAGTTCAGGTCAGAGTTCAGATATTATTTATGATACCTTGCCTAGAAACATCGACATAGTCAAAACATGGACACAAGTTTTCAACATCTTGCAATACGAGCTAATAAACTACCCAGATGACTCGAGCGATAATGAGAAAGAAGACTTGTATATCAAATACAAAGTGGTCTCTCAGTTAGAGATGCAAAAGGTAGCAACAAGGCCGCGTCTTTTCCCCTATTGTGATATGGTTAAATGGGCGCTAGACCACGTAGATATCCCAACTAGGAAAATATTTAACACGCAGAAGGTGGTTGTTGGGACATTTAGGCTGGAGCATCTGCAGGATATGTACAAATTGTCCCCCACACCCAATTTTACCTACAATGCCAAATTCTTAGAGGGCTTCAAAAAGAAAGAATAAGAGCAATTTGGAAAAAGCTTATCCGACCTGATCAAAGATTGGGCTCACGCCCTGAAAAGTTTCGAGTGGACACTCATGGTATATATGCAATCTCTTCGTTACAGCCACAATTTATGTATATAGCGATGATGGTATGCAGGATTTATGGAAGAGAAAATACTACGCATTTTTTTCTCCCATGGGTACTGTTTATACACACAGTAGCATAGGGGTACCCTTTCAACTGGGCTAAATTGTTGTCAGATAGTCTGGCCAGCCAAGTTACAAGATATCAAGCATAAAGGGTGAGTGGGAAAGCAACTTCATTTTTCATGTCTTCTTACATTATGGGTGTCATCTGCTTCATGACACCTTTTCCATTATTGAACTGGAGCTGGACTTCAAATAATGTAGAGCCTATTCATGTGTACCACTCCAAACTCTGGGAAGATAAAGCCAAAGACTTCGTCTATGAGATTTTGAACTGTGTAATGGTACCAATGCATGTCATTATCTTCGGCCATCCACCTCCCAGGATTTCAAATAAAGTCATGGAAAACTTAAACAACATGGCATACTGGAACATAGAAGAACAGTTCTCATATATTAGGGTTTTTGGCTACTCTGTTCCCCCATATTCCATGCCGCTATTATTACTAGACAAACTAGTATGTCGAGAAATTGCTAGGCAAACTATGCTCGGCGGGATAAGAAAAGAACTCAAAGGATTTCGGAAAAAGGTATGGTCATCCTTTCCCATACACATGTTGGATTACTGAGAGGGTGGGTGAATTAGTAATAGCGTAATTATAATCCTTTTTCTTCAAATGTTATATCAATGTAGAATTATTATCCAATAATGAGCAATAAGAAATAAACAATCACATACACAGTACACCAGTGTTTTACGTGGAAACCCAAATCAGGAGAAAACCACAGAATTTTTTTTCTTATATGTCTTGAAGAATTACATTCATTGGAAGCACCAACTTCCTTTTTTTTCCAGCTGCAACTGGAAGGAGGCTCCAACCCCCTGGTTTCTCGGGATACAACCTGAGGGAAGCTCCAACTCCCCAATTATATGGCTACAACTAGAAGGAGGCTACAACCCCCTATGTTCTCCGACTACAACCGGAAGGTGGCTACAACCACCTGTCCTTGCCCCATCCAACCGCCCTGAAGTAGAAGTAGAATGATGGAACCACTATCAACCTGTCACTGTGAGATATATTGTTGTACAATTGTATCAACCTATACCACTTCCCTGTATCCAATCTGTACAACTTCT
Organism: Picea engelmannii; assembly: GCA_009831015.1. Taxonomy (NCBI): domain Eukaryota; kingdom Viridiplantae; phylum Streptophyta; class Pinopsida; order Pinales; family Pinaceae; genus Picea; species Picea engelmannii. Next base: position 68,329 of record ML780494.1, on the reverse strand, counting down.
ATGTAATCAAATCGTACCTGAACTGAACATGTATCTACAAAAATACAACAGATACATGACCTGTAGTGATGAAGCCTGCGTATGTATGCGCCCTATCTGTTATGTAGCCCACGTATGGCTTCTGAAACTAGGGTTTCCTTTCACTTGAAAACTTTTGACCCTCTGCAACTTCTTTCACATAGATCTGTAACCTGTCACTGTATCCAGACTGTAATTGTACCCTGTGCATGCATGCTCATACATAACCTATACTCAAGGCAAGTATCTCTCTCTCTAGTCATGTGCCATATAGGTATGTGTAATCATGAACAATTATAATATCCCTCACATGATCTTATTCATCAACCCCTTTCTGATATTCAATTTCTCAATACATCAATAAATACAAGATCTCAACCATGTACCATAAAAACTCTTAGCCATATGCCAAGAAATACAAGATGTGCCTCAACAAGAAGTATCAATGATAAATATGCCAACACTGTATTTCTGTAGATCTGACTTATACAGAAGATCACATGTAGCCATTAGTCTCTCTAGGGATAATCCTAAAATCTCCATTGTCATTCCTCATGCATACATCAAAATCCAACTATTCATAGAAATAAGACATACCTTTTGAACCAATGAATGGATCTGATGTATCTGAGCACTCTAGACCTTCCTAGGAGCTTGATCTTAGAATCTAGAACCTCTACACCTTCATCTTCTCAAGTTTCATGGATTTATCAACATGTACTCACCCTATACACAGTCAGCCCACATACATACTCACCCTATACACAGCCAACCCGCGTGAAAATGCACCCTATACACAGACAGTCCACGTATGCCTCAGAAAATAGGGTTTCCTGTGAATACGATAATTTTGTCGCCAACCCTTCGTGCTACTTCAGACGTTCACCACTTCAGATGTATCCACAAGTATTTACAAAAGTATTTACACAAGAAAGTAGATATACAATATGTACAAGTGTATTTTTATGAGTGAGCTTTGTCTCTTATTTATATCTTCATGTAGCCTTACACTTTCCTTATTTCAGGGCTTCTTCATTTAAAATAATTTATTTTTGCAAAGCACTTTGACTCTTAGGGGCTTCTATAAGACTCATGAGGGTTCTCCAACTTCATATGGTCATAACTCTCTAACCGTGAGGAGTTATGTGACGTTCCACATACCACTAGAAACGGCATGACAAGAACTATCCATCTAGGATATTTTCACTCACAAATTCACTGACATTCATCTTATTATTCCTCAAATAAGCATGGGTTATATCACTCCGTAAAGCATCTTCCCATGAGGGCTTTCACCATAAGGGGAACACTTTGGAGTTCATCCATTTTTACTTATTATCAACCATGACAAGATAATAATGAATCATCTTTACATCAAACAATCTTGGGTCCATTACCCAAACCTTGTGCCACGGGGATTTCTTCAAGGGTTGACATCAATGAAAACCAACCTTAATCAACAACACATTGGTACATATTCTTTATTAGATTTTGGCCATGCCAAAGTGGAGGCCACGGCCTTGGAGGAAATGAAACTAGTAGACATTGAATTTAAGAAACACAATCCTCATAAGGTCATGGGTAACCATATGGCAAGTTGTGGTCTAAAAATATATGAGCACAAAGATTCCCCCCATGACGAAATGTTTCGAGGAGTGAGATCCTACTCAGAAGTCTTAAGTCGGGTTCGATTTCTATTGCCCGAAGAGATGGTTGATTTCTACAAATTCAAGGAACACCGGAGAAGTGGCCTCCCCAAAGTTTTGCAAGGAAAAACCTCAAAACCTCCAGGTACACAGCAAATAGAAGCACAAGGTTCAACGGATACAAATCCTGGAAAACAAAAAACTTAGGAGAACACAGAGGAAACGGAGACCTCGAAACAGGAAACCAAGATCAAAAGCCAAGAGGAAGGACTCCCAGAGATAGATACACTAGTTAAACAGGTCAAGGATCAAACAGAGACCCCCTCAAAAGGGGTAGGAGACACACCCTTCTCTCCATCAAATGAACCGGTCACAGATGCTATCATGAAACAAGCATCCAAAGAAATTGGCAGTCCCATTCCATCTGTCACACCCTTACAATCTACAAAGGGGAACCCCAATGAAGGGATAATATTTAAAGAGGATTTAACACCTATCTCTATAGAATAATTGCCTCCTAGCGATTTCATTTTTAGCAAGAAAGGGAAGGTTGTGGTGAAGCGAGAAACATACCAAAAAGTGGGTGCAACAACTAAAAAGTGCAGAATATTAACGGATGGAGAAGCCTTAGAAGAGGAATAATTCATCGATGAGATAGCAGGAACATTGGGGGTTTATGCAATGGCCAACCAATATTCAGTTGGAACCTTGAAGGAACGGTTGAAACAAAAGGACTTGTTGATTAGCAAATTACAGACTTAGATAGAAGTTGTAGAAACAAATGTTAGGAATGAGGCATGCAAATATTTTGAACAAACCAGAGCAGCTGACCAACAGAAAATCGAACATCTCAAATCCGATCTCGAACAAATGCATCAGTCGGATCTAACAAGCCAAGCACAAGTAGATCAAAAAGCGGAGTTAATAAAATAGTTGCAATCTAAATTAAATTCTACTAAAATCCAGGTCATAGATATAAAGGTATTCCAAATTCAAGCCACGGAAATATGAAAGAATATAGAGGCATCCCAACAGAGTCTACTTACTAAAGTAGAAATCATCCAGGATGATTTTCAGTTGCTAGATCAAGCCTTAGACAAAACCACCTTAAGAGAGATAGAGGATAAGGTGGCTCAAAGTACTTTCCAGGAGGCTATTATATCAACGGAAAAAGAGGAAATGGTCATCGCTTCCAGATTATCCATTCAAGAACAAACCAGAGGTAACATCCTACTAAAGGCATGGGAACACAATATAGTAGAAAACAGAAAAATGGCTAAAGAGGTGAGAGATTCTTGTGAAGAAATATTTGGTCTAATAAATAAAAATTTGTTAGATCTTGATAAGGAAAGTAGCTCTGGAACGTTGGGTAAAACAAATATAGTCAAACATTTGCTTGATATTAAGGAAAACAAGGAAAGAGACCAAGTTGAACTATCTCAGATAAGACAGATTAACATTGCTCAAGTAGATAAATGTTTAATAAAGCCAAATCTACAACTACTGTCTATCATCATAGAAGATAGACAACTAGTGTAACACCCCTTTCACTCAACTACCATACCAATTTGTAACACCCCTTTCACTCAACTACCCTGGGTTACTATAAGACTACTTGGCAGATAACCCAGAAAAACTATAGCACACCTTGGCTACCGTGTAGGTGTTACTACGCGGAATAACACATTCTCATTCATAGTTAATCACTTGCATTTACGCAATGAAATACATTTAAGCTCAAAGTAAGCATAAGAATCATTTTTATTTTTTTTACATAAATAATCCATGGCAAATACATTAATCCAAATGCACAGCAGAATGCATGATCATTATAATACACAGAGATACAAAACATATTTAAAGCATCATCTGGTACTTATCTGTAAAAACAGTGGTAGATTCCACCAACCAAGTGCAGGCCTTCCACGAACCACCCAGCCTTAGACCACACTTCTCATCAACTTAGTAGTGGATTACCCCCGAGCTGGGACTAAGCTCCACCCCCAAGGCAAGGAATCCTAGCTAGGATGAGGTTACAGGGAAAACAACATTTAGAATCTGGAAGGATTCTCCCCAGGATGCCATCTTACGCCCACTACTACCAGACTCTCATTCCCCACATGCCTGTTCCACCCGGGAGTATACACCTTCACAAGCACAGTCCATCAGTGCTAACCTCCCTCTCTGGGTCTCGGAAACAGGCCAGATCAGGAAGTCTCAGAGCCTGAAGCTGGTGCTGGACACTCTCTGGAAGAAACCTCTTCCAACAACATCCACCTCCCTCACTTAGAGAGAGATCACACACGGGCTCAATCACCACCTGTACTGGGCAGCAATTCACGCACAATCCATCTCCGCATGACCACCATAGTCAACCGAGAATACAGACTCAGGCCTCTCAGAACAAGCTCAACCATGGCAGCCAGGTCTCATGGTGTTAATTTTCGGAAAAATGCCTGAGAAGCAATTTCCGCAGGGAATTACACAGACTCTCTCCACCCCGGAAAAATGGTCTTTTCCCATCCACCCTGCCCAGGATAGACTCACGCTCTGGTGTCAGGAATGCGTGACAGACAATCCACGCAAGGGTCAACGCAGGTTCGGACGGTTCAGAGGATGTACGAGGGTTTTTCTGCAAGAGTCAGACCCCTTCCCTTCTGGCAGTCCGTGAGTCCCATGGAGGAGGAACCCCCAACACAGCTCATCGCGGATTTTTATTGCATGGTCAGGGTTGACACTTGTCACCCATGTGACTGCATGCGTTCCGGCAACGTGCGTGCCTCCCACCATTTGGAAATCACATGTCCTTCCAAAAAGGACTTAGGTTAAAACATATAATGCACTTCTCTTTTGGAATAATATTAAAATATTATTCCCAAGGCTTAAGCCCTTTAGGCTCAACACTTAGCCCCTTTTTCCTACCTCCAACCCCTAATTCCTTTCCCATTCTGTGGACTCTCAGTCCCCCTTCACTCATTCATTGTGGTCGGTCTGCACATGGCGGTGTTTATATTTATTAATTGTTTTGCATGATTACATATACAACAGCAGGCCCCTAGCCTTCAACACTTAGGCTCTCTGGCCTAACAGCACATAAGTCTCCCGCTTATAAGAACTTGGCTCACCAGCCTATAAAACATAATTACAATTTATTTCAAAACACAGTTTACAACGGGGCTCGGCCTTGGGGACACTACAATCCCCCTCCCCTTATTTTTGCACTGTCCTCAGTGTAGCTTTACACAGCATCTGCAAGCCTTTCAAAATTTTCAAAAAGATGCGGGTACTCTGCCCGCATAACCTCTTCATTCTCCCATGTCGCGTCCTCAGGACCGTACCAGGTCCACTGGACCTTTACAAGTTCTATAGCTCAATTCTGGAGCTGTTTGCTTTTCCTATCCAATATGCGCACAGGATGCACTTGCAGGACACCCTCTAGTTCCACCTGAATCACATTCCAATCGATAACATGATTAGCATCGGGTACATATTTCTTAAGCAGTGAAACATGAAATACATTATGTACAATCATAGATGCAGGTAATGCAAGCATGTATGCAACCGGCCCGATCCTTTCTAGGATCTCAAATGGCCCACAAAATCTTGCTGCCAACTTGGCGCAACTTCCCAGCTTCAGGGAAATCCTGTTAGTTTTCACTTTCAGGAAAACATGGTCACCCACTTTGAATTCTCTATGGGTTCTGTTACTATCAGCGTAACT
>ML780494.1:36744-50990 GCA_009831015.1 Picea engelmannii | reverse complement strand
GACTTGCCACGATTAACTACATGCATGTCATTCCAATGGACACCAGTTGAGATAACAGGTGAAAGGGACAGTTGGCTATCAGTTGTGAGTTGTTCACACATGCATTGGATATGCTTATGAGCATGTACAAACGATTCATTCGACACATTGTGAGAATTCGGATATCAGAGTTTGTGCAGAGGAGGCAGGCTGTCTGGTCACGGAAATTGGCGCATGCATTTGCTAATTTGTGTATGACAGTGTGAGACGATTGTATTGTACTGAGACCTCTTGGATTAGAGATTTGTATGAGATTGTTTCATGATTCATAATATATGATAGTGGGGTTTTTGGCTTTACGCTTTCCCCGGTAAAACTTGTGTGTTGTGTGTTATTGATATTTCACTTTGTGCATTGTGGTTGAGATCATGGTTTAAATTGTTTCCGCAATAATAGTAGAAGCGATTCTGTATTTAACAAGTTGTGGTAATTGTTAGATCAGGAGAATCGCAGGAATACATTAATTTGTATCGAAATTTCTACACTGCCCAGGATAGACTCACGCTCTGGTGTCGGGAATGCGTGACAGACAATCCACGCAAGGGTCAACATAGGGTCGGACGATTCAAAGGATGTACGATGGTTTTTTTGAAAGAGTCAGACCCCTTCCCCTCTTGCAGTCCGTGAGTCCCATGGAGGAGGAACCCCCAACACGGCTCATCGCGCTTTTTATTGCATGGTCAGGGTTGACACTTGTCACCCATGCGACTGCATGCGTTCCGGCAACGTGCGTGCCTCCCACCATTTGGAAATCACATGTCTTTCCAAAAAGGACTTAGGTTAAAACATATAATGCACTTCTCTTTTGGAATAATATTAAAATATTATTCCCAAGGCTTAAGCCCTCTAGGCTCAACACTTAGCCCCTTTTTCCTACCTCTAGCCCCTAATTCCTTGCCCATTCTGTGGACGCTCAGTCCCCCTTCACTCATTCATCGTGGTCTGTCTGCACATGGCGGTGTTTATATTTATTAATTTTTTTTCATGATTACATATACAATAGCAGGCCCCTGGCCTTCAACACTTAGGCTCTCTGGCCTAACAGCACATAAGTCTCCCACTTATCAGAACTTGGCTCACCAGCCTATAAAACATAATTACAATTTCTTTCAAAACACGGTTTACAATGGGGCTCGGCCTTGGGGACACTACAAGTAGGAGAAAGACTGTCACAGCTAGAAAATAAATGTTACATATTTGAAGCAAATGACCAAACAGAGTCTTCCAAGTCGATAGCACAGTTGGTAGAAAGGTGTCTTGAATTTATTGAATAGGGGAAAAGAAATACTTCTAGAGTCAAATAATACAGTTGCACATATTTCCTAATGTTGGAGCTAGGAGACAAAGAAAGGCCAACATCTTTCCAACATTAGAGACGACAAGGGATAACAAAGTGAAGTGTTTCACCTTCTCATTATGTAACCCAAATTCTTAGAATGATAGAATTGCAAACGCCTAAATCTCGTATAAATATATTTTTTGAAAATGTACCAAAGGCTTTTTTTTGCCGATTGTAAAGGAGAAGACTCTCTTTATTGAGAATTAATACAAATGTATGCCAAAGATTCTACATCTCGTCTATTATGAGTTATGTATTCTTTGTCTTTCCATATTGCAACATTCTTTTATATATATTCTTTGATGAATGCAAATCACAATTTAGTACAACCTCTAATGTGGTTATGTTATACTCAGTAATCTAATAACAAACAAATTTTCCTCTATATTCACTATTAGTTAATACAAGACCTGCATGTTAATTAGATACTATATTTTATAATTCATTGAAGATTACATCAATAACTTTCTTCTTTTGTTACAAAGTAAGATTCTTCATCATTTGATGTCTTGCTTTGATTAGTAGCTTTATGTTTTTCTTTTCATTCATTTTATATTTTGATTTTAACTTAGGTGCGAGAAATAGCCTCTGAGATATTATAATATTAATTTGTTTTAAAGAACTTTCTCTTGTTATTTATGTGGTTAAAGGAAAACATTGAAAACCTTTCCCTCATTTCTTGATGCCTCACTTTATATTTCAAGCCTTGGTATAAACTCATAAACAACACCCAACTTGGTGCGCAAGGTATGGAAGGTATTGGTGAACTCTGGAATATCTTGGCCCCTCTCTTGCCGTAGTGTGGTCCATCTCATGTATTGGTCCTCTTTGTTGCCAACAGGGTAATAATTTTCCTTTACCGCATCCAGAAAAAAATCCTAAGTGGGCTCGGTTCCATATATTCCATACTCCTCTGTGGAACTCTTCTCCCAGTAAGTTTCCCACCAATGTTTGACATGAGGGAGAGCATTAAGGAGTGCGAAGGTGATCTTTTCTCTGTCGAAAAAATTGTGAACAGAGAAATAACCTTCTAGCATATTTAACCATTTGTCTAGGGTTTCTGCATCTATCTGTCCTTCAAATACAGGAATATCAAAATTAACTTGTACCTCAAAAGGTGAGGTTCTTCCAAAGTGGTTGCTTGATGAAGATGTGCATGTTTCTATCAGAAAACGTTGAAGGATGTGGGAAAAATTCTCCATCATTTCGTCCCTCTGTCGCGTGAGAGCTTGCTCAAGCAACATATTGATAGGATCGTTTGCTCCATCGTTTTTCTTTTCTTCCACCATTGAGGGTTTCTTGGGTGTGCGAGAGAGATTGTCCTCAAGAGAGAAAAGCTCGAGACCCAACTTGATATACTCCGACCTCATCGGGGACATGCACTGAAAAATGATCAAGAGCAGCCTGCTCTGATACCACTGATCCGGATTATTTTTGGCACGAAATGAGAGAAAATATTTAATAAGAAATGCACAGAGAAATCGTGGATATCCAATAATAAAACAGAAATGTATCATAGATGCAACCATAAACACATAGATAAAATAATACATGATTTCTATTAATGAAAGAAATGTACAGAGACTATAAAAATACAGAGTGAAAGACTCTTTAGAATGGTGGCAGCTTATCTCTGAGAAGAGATGTGACGGATACTCGCATTCGCAAGAAGATGATTACAATGAGGCTCTGAAGGTCTTTTACAATAAACAGGAATGCCAAAAACCTTAGACATCCAAAAACCTAACCCTAGGAGATGAAGCGCCAAAAGTTGTTGTTGGTGTTAAATATTGTGGATTAATTAATTACCCAACTATTTAATTGTCAACCTGGGGCTCGTAATCTTCGAGGTGCAATTGCAGGAAATGCGGGATTAAAGTGAAACTAGCTTAATCTAATGCTTGAAAAGAAAACACACAACTAAAATTGAATCTAATTAGGAAAGCAGAAAATTGCATGAAATAAATCTAATTAAGAAAGCATGAAATTGCATAAAAGACAAATAATACATAACAAGCAACTAGTGAGCTCACAGTAAATCAACACCACTAACTCATAATAAAGAATCCTCTACTCAATATGGAGAAATAAAAATGTCAGTATTAAATCATAAACTTTATTACATAGCATTCCAATCCAACCTCTATAAAATGACTAACTCCCTCAATCATTCACACACTTATTAATTCTATTCTTTCACTAACTCTTACTCCTTCACTAATTCCTACTCATACTCCTACTAATCCCTAGTAATCTCAAATGGAGAGAGAGCATCCCTTTATACATGAGTTGCTTTGAAAAGAGGATAAGAAATTAATAAATGTAGATCCACTTTCCTCTCAAGTAGGTACAACCAATTTGCTAATAATTACATAATATTTATCTCTACAAATCCTCACAAATCCTTAATATCTTTGATAAGAAATTCTATCCATATCTCCATGATCTTTCACCTTTGAATATGCTTGAATAATTATCCTCAAATCTTCAAAGGTTGGAGAAAAGATTCAAGAAGCTTGAATAATCATTTTGTTGGAGTCTTCAAATATTCCTACACATTACAAAACTCATCCAACTTTGAGATATACATGAAAATATGTCAATTTTCTAATATTTAATCACAAATTCTCTTTTAATACTAAAATAAATGATTTGGAAAATAATAAGGCCAAACCCAGATTTAATTATGAAAATGGTATTAATGAATGGTTTATGGAGGTAGAACATGGATAAATGTGAAGAATGGTGAAAGGAAAAGAGGATGAAAATGTGACAATCCTGAGACTCAACATACCCCCCAACTGAACTTGTTGCATGTCCTCATGCAACCTTGCATAAAAAAAATTCTTCTCAATTTTGGTTTTGCATGATTATATTTTTTTTTATCAATAAAGAGGATGAAAATCCCCCACCCCCCAACTAATCTTGTGGAATGTTCTCATGCAACCTTGCATGTTTATTCTTTAGGAATTTTGGCTTCTGAATGAAATAATTCCATGGTGTGAAATATATAAGTAACAATTGATGTTTCTGATGGTTGGTTCTTGTGTGACAACCATGAATATAACGAATGTTGGTTCTTGTGTTAACAACATTCATTTTGTTTACTTGTTTGCTCGCTGCAATAATATTTTAAACACACATGCATTGGAAATGAGAATCCATCAATGTGCATATGAAATCCTTTTCTTCATGTTATGAATCATGCCAAGATAGATCAATAGCTGAAAAAGTGAAACAGAGTGTAGTTCGGACGAGACATGTTGGTCAACAATATATGAGATGATGAATTTGTAAATGGAATCAAATGGTAATGNATGTGTACGAAAATACGAAAGGAAATGGAACATGGTGAGGGCATTTTCCAAATTCATTCACTCTATCATGTAAGGAATTGCATGATTAAAGATTAGAAAACAACATACCTCCACTTACCCAAAAAGTATATGAACCATGCAAGAGGGATGTAGGTGTCGCTAGATCAGGAAAAATGTGACTGTTGTTGTCGTTGCGACTGGATGGGATGTGAAATGAAGGAATCTGAACTACTAATTGGTTGTATGAATCAAAAGATGAAGTATGAAAGTGGAACTGTGGTACTCTCATATGGCTGGAAAAATATTGTTGCAACTGTTGATGGAGTCATGGAAAAGTGTATAGTCTTCACCCATTGCTAAACCTGATGGTACAATTCTAGTCATGCGAATGAATGTGTCGATGTCGAGCATGAAAAGAAGTTATTGGATTACCGACCATTGATGAATGTCGTTAACCAATGCGAGGAAAACTCATCATTGATGTCAATGAGTGCCAAGGTACCTAAGTACATCTTGCGAAGTGCGAATGAATGAGCTTATGTCGAGCCACTTGCAAAATCTAATGATCAAGGGACATTGATGTATTCCCATGATTGTCAATGAGGGAACTTGCCATTAAAGCATGCAAGCCTCAAGGTACTCAAAAGGACTCTAGTCTCTACCCTAGATAAGGTGCCGAGGAGAAGTTTTTTCAGGAAATACAAAAGGGAATATTTTGTCTGTCATGTTTTATTGTTTTGCAGGTTTCGGCATGGGTGCAAGCTTGACAGTCTCAGCCTCGGCATGGGTAGTGAAACTTCACTCTAGAAACAAGGGCGTGGGCAGTGAAACTTTGATCAATCGCAAGCTTGTGAATTTTATTTATTTATTTTACATTAAATAAAAACACAACTATAGTTTTTTTTTTTAAGTTTTGTTTTGGGTTTTTTATTTTTATTATTTTTATTTTTTAATCACTAGCTTAAAAACAAAAATTGGAAATTTTTAAAAAATGCAAATGAAAGTTTTTAGCAAATGGAGATCCATGTTATGTTTTTCTGAAAACTTTAGACATCCTACTTTCTGATCCTCAGATAGCACTAAGCGCGGGTGGAGAGCATACTTATTCAAAAAAAAAAATGAAAATAACATCTACCTACTCTATGCTAATTAGAAGTTAGAAATTAATTACGTGTAAGCAAATTTACATTTTAACCATTTGTGTAATATGAGCAAGAATATATTCACAAGCAATTTCAAAAATTGAAAATTAAAATGTATAGAAATGTGCGAAATCAATTGCGGTAAATGTGATAGAGAGAAATAAGGAAGAAAGCATTGAACTATCCTTATACTCGCTTGAAACCGCCATTCAATGAGTCTTTTATATGCATGATTTTGATTCAACTTACTTGCATTCTCTTGTTTGTCCCCCTCGATATCATGTTCAAATAGTTGTTCCTCATTTGATATACATGATTCTTCGTGTGTCGATTCTTCTTTTTATTCAGGAGGAGTGGCTAAGTCGTTGATCGTTGTCAAGATCTTATCTTCTTGAGAAGATGAGATCTCGGATTTTTCTAGGATCTGAAAGAGTTGTTCCAAGGTTATATTCATTCTAAAATCATCTTACTGGTATTCAAATCAGATACTTTGTATAATAAAATGTAGCCAAACCAATTATACCCTCGAAGCGCCATCGTGCTACTAGGACCATGTTGTCACCAAGTTATATGTTCACACAAGTTATGTTATCTTCTCATATATATAAAAAAAAATGGCTAATGCTAATAAAACACAAATTCTAACTACTAAAAGGAAGAGAACAACCTAAATTTGGAGCAACCCCACTAAAGTGGATGTGTGGGCTCTTCCCTCGTGTCTTATTGTATTCTCTCCACCCTTAGGTTGTCCTTAAAAGCACACCACACTTGCATGAAAATAAACAGTCAAGGCTTTGGAAAAACAAAAGCAACCTACTTATGCTCTAATCCCTTTAGCACCTCCCTGGAAACGGTGCCAAAATGTTGGTGTTAAATATTGTCAATTAATTAATTACCCAACTATTTAATTGTCAACCTATGGCTCGTAAGCTTTGAGGTGCAGGCGCAGGAAACGCAGGATTAAAGTGAAACTATCTTAATCTAATGCTTGAAAAGGAAACACACAACTGAAATTGAATCTAATTAGGAAAGCGGGAAATTGCATGGAATAAATCTAATTAAGAAAGCATGAAATTGCATAAAAGACAAATAATACATAACAAGCAACTAGTGAGCTCACATGAAATCAACACCACTAACTCATAATAAAGAATCCTCTACTCAATATGGAGAAATAAAGATGTCAGTATTAAATCATAAACTCTATTACATAGCATTCCAATCCAACCTCTATAAAAGGACTAACTCCCTCAATCATTCACACACTTATTAATTCCATTATTTCACTAACTCCTACTCCTTCACTAATTCCTACGCATAGTCCTACTAATCCCTACTAATCTCAAATGGAGAGAGAGCATCCCTTTATACATGAGTTGTTTTGAAAAGAGGATAAGAAACTAATAAATGTAGATCCACTTTCCTCTCAAGTAGGTACAACCAATTTGCTAATAATTACATAATATTTATCTCTACGAATCCTCACAAATCCTCTCACGGATCCTTAATATCTTTGATAAGAAATTCTATCCATATCTCCATGATCTTTCTCCTTTGAATATGCTTGAATAATTATCCTCAAATCTTCAAAGGCTGGAGAAAATATTCGAGAAGCTTGAATAATCATTTTGTTGGAGTCTTCAAATATTCCTACACATTACAAAACTCATCCAACTTTGAGATATACATGAAAATATGTCAATTTTCTAATATTTAATCACAAATTCTCTTTTAATACTAAAATAAATGATTTGGAAAATAATAAGGCCAAACCCATATTTAATTATGAAAATGGTATAAATGAATGGTTTGTGGAGTGGTAGAATATGGATAAATGTGAAGAATGGTGAAAGGAAAAGAGGATGAAAATGTGACAATCCTGAGACTCAACAGTCATGTGGGCCCTGTTTGGGTAAGTTAGTACATCAAATTTTCGAGGTCGTAACTTTTGCATACGATCTTCGTTTTAGGAACATGATATCCTGTTGGAAAGGTATCGTCGAGGAGATTCATTTTGGGGGAAATATTGAAGAAAATTTCATGTTTATCCTTGTTTTCCCAAAAACATCGTTTAGGGCCTCAAAATGGCCTCGAAAGTTAAAAATTGCTAAAAATAGTAAATTACCAAAATTGCCAGAAAACTTTTTTGAGCCAGTTGGAAAAGGTGGGTGGCCACCTATATCCACCTGGATCAGATTTTATCACAACAATTTTGGTGGTGTGGTTTGCACGTATTAAAAATGATGTTGAAAGGAACTTGGGGATCACTTGGGAATACAACCCTGTGTGGGCCTTCTCAAGGGGATTTCAGGCCTTAAAAATCCCTTCCCTTGAGTGCACAACCCGAATGTCGATTGTTTCCCCAGGATATGGTGTTGTAACTGGTATCCTTAGTGACCATTGTCTTTACGACTCTTGCACGAGGTGACAGTGAAGGGGAAATTATTTGCTATATCTGGGAAAAACGTTGATCAAACTCACTCGGGCTCCTTGGAGGGTAACCCGCGGTTGTATCATGTGGGAACTTTCACCAGGGAGAAATTCCATTAAGCAAGTCATCAACGTAATTGTTCCACCCGCTCTACCCCTACCCCTTCTCATTTTGATTCTGTGATGTTGGATTTCATCACCAACTAGTGGTTTCATTCTGAGAAGGTCTTTGTTTTCTTACTTGCTTCTTAGATTATTCTAGCGTGTGTTGTTTTCTTCCCTCAGTTGGCCCTAGAATTTTCATTGTCATAATTTCATTCTCATTGACCAAAGTCCACGTAGGTCTTAGGGGATGCAAGGTTTTCCTCTAGAAAAATAAAAGCCTTTGCCTCCTCATTCACTCGAAGACCACTCTCAGGAGGGAGTCATGAACGAGGAGAAGTATTTTGAATCTGGGAGTGTTGCTACTCCCTTGATTGATCACCTTGAGGGACCGAGTTTTCAAGAAGTTTTTGTCCCTCCTGTAAACCCATCCTCTTTGTCCACTTCTCATATAGATAAATTATTCGGGATAATTTGAAATTGATTATCCTTGATTACCACTTGTACCTTTTTAATACTTTGTGAATTTATAATCGTAATAGGCTAACCTGTCGGTAGGATTTACAACCCCTCTACGAAAAATATAGTCTGCTTAATCCTAATCAGACTCATTTTCAACATGTGTGGAGGACACACTCAGGACATGATATATTTGATAGGTTTGACATGTCTCTAAACCCTATTCCTCACCCACCACATTGGGATCCTTCCCACGCATCCTCGCATACACCATGTCTCCCTGCCTCTAGCACACCACCTCCCCCTCAAACTTTACCACCTACTCCTCCCCCATTAGAGGGAAAAATGGTGCTTCATCCCATCTCCCAACCTCCTTAGGTGAATTTACCCCAAGCTTATGTTCCTATACTGACATCAGTCACACAAACTGTCCCGACCATCCTTGTGAATTCTTTGACATTACCTTCTTCTACACCCTACGCCAGGGGGAAACCCTCGCTAACTGAACTATTTTTAGGAGTGGGTCAAAAACCTATGAGACATCAAACTTCTACAAGAAGGATACCTCTATATGGAGGTCAGTCATCAGGTTTGGGATAGTAGACCTTTCCAAGACAAACTCTTGTTGGGGGGGGACCTCTAGTCGGATGCCAATACCTTGTCGGGGGACAATACGCAGTCAAGGGGTAACCTCCAATTGGAGGCTCACACTTTGTCGGAGGATTATATCCCACCGAGGGGAAACCTCCAACTGAAGGTCAGGTTTCAATACAAGGTCAGTATCCAATTGGTGGGCAACCACCAACCGTACCTTTGTATCCTATGGGGAATCATCATGTTGTTGGGGGGAAAACCATTCAGGTGATTAATCAGAATGTTACCACTGGATTACCATATCCAGGTACTATCAATCCATTATGCACTCAACCAAACCCCCAACCTCAAATACCCTAAGTAGGTTTTTTTCAACCTCATCCCAAACCCTAACCTCCAACCGGAACATACCCACCCCCACCCTACATTCAACAACCATTCATGGGAGGATTATCCCACTCTAAAAAAACCCCACAACAACAATTTGTGGGACTACCATCTCAGAACATTCAGGGTCCCACTGGTGGTCAGGATATGCCTCATCACTACTACTAGAACCCACGGGTCAACTGAAAATCACCCTTTATAGCTACTCTAGATCTACCTAATTTGTCGAGATTGACCAACGACCCTATTTGGTAGTCTAGAATTTTTGGCCACCTATCCCTCAAAAATTTCTATATGATATTCTGAAATTCGATGGAAAACTTGGAGAGGACCCTAACACCCATGTTATGACCTTCCATCTATGGTGTTTGTCCAAATTCTTAATGGATGACTCCATTAGATTGTGGATTTTCCAACGAACTCTCATGGGTCTAGCAGTGAAATGGTACATTGAGTTGACACAATAGTCTTTCGGTGACTTCAATTCCCTCGCCATGGTTTTTCTCACTCACTTCCAATTTCCAATCCGGTATGAGACCGATACTAAGATTTTAATGTTGTTAAAACAATCCACCTCCATGCACATATATGATCACATTCATGAATGGAGTAGGCAGAGACGTCTCATAAAAGCCACTATTCTGGACCAGTTACTGGAAAATTGGTTCACGAAGTCACTTCTACCGCCTATTGTGCTAGATGTTTCCATGGGAGGTGATCTTACAGAGGAGAAAGCCATCGACCATGCTAAATACCTGGACTTGGTATATTCCCAGTCTAACACCCTCTATGATCTTATTCTGCACGTTCCTTGTCCATCGATCGATCCATCCTGCCCCGCTCAATATGCCCATGTCGATGGCATGGTTGTTTATGTTAAAAACCATCCTGCAACTGGATCTTCAGGATCACAAAACTCACAAATTTCTGCTCCTGCTCTTTCCCAGGATGCTACAACCAAATCTATTATGCCTCCTTCTCGATCCTCCAAGGTGAATTCGGTTCAATCCAATTCACCCCCATAAAATTAAGGAAAGAAAAAGAATAAGGGGAAATATAAAAAAGATTCAAAACCATGAGAGGGTAATAAAACTCCTGAACCAATTGTTGAGAACAAGCCTAAATGGAAATCCAAGTATCCCTACTTCATTTGTGCAGAGGACCATTATACGCGAGACTGTCCCCGCTGAGATGAAGTCACTAAATTTATGAAAGGGCGATCTCAACCTGTTGTCTTGACTAATCCCTTTCCCCCTCAGCAGCAACAAATGATTTCTCAAAATCTTTCCCCTCCACAAGGGGGTAACGCAGGTCATCATCTCCAAGATGATGCCTCTTCTAGTGCCCATTGATCCGCACAAATTTTCATGTGTAGGATTGTTAACCTCACAACTAGAGATAATAATTATGGTGTTTCTCAAAATAACACTACATCTGGGGGTGATAATGATAAAACCTCCACCTCATTGGTTCCTCCTCCACCTTTCGTCTCCCTCCATATAGATAATCCCACCATTGACTCAGTATTTCACCCACCGAAGGGCACTATTCATAAGTCGGCTTTTAATCATAATGCTCGTGCCACTCAAAATTACAAAAATGTTGAGGATTTGGCACAAGAGTGTGCGCCATGTCGACTCTCAAAGTTATGTAGAACTTTCTGAGTCAACGTAAAACACTATTGTCATCCCTTGGAGCTATAGAACCTGACTCATCCAATATTATCATGTTCATTCTAGAATATTTTAAACCGATGCTCTCCCACCAATTGATTTTTCATATTCAAGTCGATGTTCATGGGAAAAACATCCATCATGCCATCTTGGACGAAGGAGCATCCACAAGCGTCATTTTGTTATCATGTTTGAAATTCATCGGTTCTCCCATTCTTAACCAATCCCCCACCACCCTCAAGGATTTTGATGGACGTGGTTTTAAGCCGTATGGGATCTTGACTTCACTAGTTGTGAAAGTAGGGGAAAAAACCACTTCAATAGAGGTGGAAGTGGTTGATGTTCCCCTTGATTAAGATTTACTTCTCGGTCGCAGTTGGTTTTATGCCATGGTCGTTGTTGCATCCTCGGTTTTTTTTTTTTTTACTTCCCTCATCAAGGGAAAATTGTAACAATTGACCATCTCGACTATTTCCTACCGAACACTACTCCCAGCAGCACAAACAGTGTCCCTTTAGTTGGAGATTCACAAATAATGTATGAGAGTGTAGGGGTTAGTATTCTTAAAGACTCTAACCTTATGGGAAATTTCCCCTTACCCACTCCTACCCCTACCGACTTGATTTCTTTGATTAACATGATTTCATCCATGACATCTCACTCCCTCGGATCTGTTGAACCTTGGATTGTGCCTAGTCTGTATAATCTTGACTCATTTGGTGACACAATGCCACTAAGTTCGGTTGAGGTAGCCTATTATGCCATTCAAGGCACCTCTTCCATTTCTAATCCTTTTGACTCCACTTCAACGGTGTTGAAACCTCACTCTTTTCCATATTATTTGGATTCCTCTTCCAATCATCTCTTCCAAAACGTTTCCATTCGATGAGTCAATCATGGGCATCCTGAGTCTTTAAGACACCCCCTAGTTCATTTCCCATCATCGGTCGGGCTTTCTTACTCCACCAGATCAGGCAGAAAGTATTTCTCAACCCAGGCTTGTGTCTGATATTGTCGACCACGCCGCATCACTCGTTATGGCTCTATCCGAGGGGAATTTGTCCAATATTACTGAAAATTTTCCAATCGACATATCTTTAAAGCCCGGTGTCATGGAACATATCCACCTTAGCAAGAAATATACCCCTGAAGAAATGCAGGCATACATAGCCTTGTTTAAGCAATTTTGTGACATTTTCACTTGGAGTTACGAGGAAATGACGAGTATTGATCCATCCATTGTTGTACATGAGATCAAGACCTATACAAACACAAAAATCGTTTGCCAAAAATTGCGCCCTGGGCATCCTAGGAAAATTGCGACAATCAAAGCGGAAGTAAAGAAACTTTTGAATGCTCTTTTTATTTACCTCGTCCCCTTGATAGAATGGGTATCCAATATCATTCTCATCATGAAGAAGTAGGGTACCATTCAAGTACTTGTCGATTATCGGGATCCTAACAAATCCTATCCTAAGGAAAATTACCCCACACCCTTTATCGATCAAATTATCGATAATTGCACTGAAAGTGTCATCTTCTCCTTTATGGATGGCTTCTCTAGCTACAACCATATCAAGATACTCCCCGTCGACCAGAACAAAACTTCCTTCATTTTGTCATGGAGAACCATTGCTTACTACAAACTACCTTTTGGCCTTAAAAATGTTGGGGCTACTTTCCAGCGGGCCATGTCTTATGCTTTCCACGACATTAAACATATTTTGGATTCCTACCTCGATTACTTTCCTTCCCATTTGCCTCGTCACGAGGTCCATTTGGCACATCTTAGAGCCATTTATCTTCGATGTCGCCATAACAGGATCATCCTGAACCCACACAAATGAATTTTCTATGTCGAAACTCTTGATTAATTAGGTTAGTTTCCATTGATGTCAACCCTTGAAGAAAGTATGGTAGCACAAAGGTTTGGGTAATGGAACCAAGTTTGTTTGATGTATAATGGTATGATTTTTGATATATTTGCAGGTAAGACTATTCTAGATGGATATTACATGTCATGCTATTTCTGGTGGTATGTGGAACGTCACATAACTCCTCGTGTTTAGAGAGTTATGGCCATGTGAAGTTGGAGAACCCTCATGAGTCATCTAGAAGCCCCAAAAAGTCAAAGTGTTTGCAAAAGAAATTATTTAAATAATAAAGTTATTGGAAAACTCCCTAAAATAAGGAAAGTGGGATGCTACATGAAAGTATAAATAAGAGGCAAGGCTCTCTCATTTAATCATACTTGAAAATCATTGAATATCTATTTAATAAAGAAATGCACAGAGACACAAATTCTAACTACAAATTCTAACTACTAAAAGGAAGAGAACAACCTAAATTTGGAGCAACCCCACTAAAGTGGATGTGTGGGCTCTTCCCTCGTGTCTTATTTTATTCTCTCCACCCTTAGGTTGTCCTTAAAAGCACACCACACTTGCATGAAAATAAACAGTCAAGACTTTGGAAAAACAAAAGCAACCTACTTATGCTCTAATCCCTTTAGCACCTCCCTGGAAATGGCGCCAAAATGTTGGTGTTAAATATTGTCGATTAATTAATTACCCAACTATTTAATTTTCAACCTGGGACTCGTAAGCTTTGAGGTGCAGGCGCAGGAAACGCAGGATTAAAGTGAAACTAGCTTAATCTAATGCTTGAAAAGGAAACACACAACTGAAATTGAATCTAATTAGGAAAGCAGGAAATTGCATGAAATAAATCTAATTAAGAAAGCATGAAATTGCATAAAAGACAA
>ML780494.1:12001-36377 GCA_009831015.1 Picea engelmannii | reverse complement strand
TTAAAGTGAAACTAGCTTAATCTAATGCTTGAAAAGGAAACACACAACTGAAATTGAATCTAATTAGGAAAGCAGGAAATTGCATGAAATAAATCTAATTAAGAAAGCATGAAATTGCATAAAAGACAAATAATACATAACAAACAACTAGTGAGCTCACATGAAATCAACACCACTAACTCATAATAAAGAATCCTCTACTCAATATGGAGAAATAAAGATGTCAGTAGTAAATCATAAACTCTATTACATAACATTCCAATCCAACCTCTATAAAAGGACTAAATCCCTTAATCATTCACACACTTATTAATTCGATTCTTTCACTAACTCCTACTCCTTCACTAATTCCTACTCATAGTCCTACTAATCCCTACTAATCTCAAATGGAGAGAGAGCATCCCTTTATACATGAATTGTTTTGAAAAAAGGATAAGCAACTAATAAATGTAGATCCACTTTCCTCTCAAGTAGGTACAACCAATTTGCTAATAATTACATAATATTTATCTCTACGAATCCTCACAAATCCTCTCACGGATCCTTAATATCCTTGATAAGAAATTCTATCCATATCCCCATGATCTTTCTCCTTTGAATATGCTTGAATAATTATCCTCAAATCTTCAAAGGCTGGAGAAAATATTCGAGAATCTTGAATAATCATTTTGTTGGAGTCTTCAAATATTCCTACACACTACAAAACTCATCCAACTTTGAGATATACATGAAAATATGTCAATTTTCTAATATTTAATCACAAATTCTCTTTTAATACTAAAATAAATGATTTGGAAAATAATAAGGCCAAACCCATATTTAATTATGAAAATGGTATAAATGAATGGTTTGTGGAGTGGTAGAATATGGATAAATGTGAAGAATGGTGAAAGGAAAAGAGGATGAAAACGTGACAATCCTGAGACTCAACAGTCATGTGGGCCCTGTTTGGGTAAGTTAGTACATCAACTTCCTAGGGTCGTAACTTTTGCATACGATCTTCGTTTTAGGCACATGATATCCCATTGCAAAGGTATTGTCGAGGAGATTCATTTTGGGGGAAATATTGAAGGAAATTTCATAATTCTCCCTGTTTTCCCAAAAACATTGTTTAGGGCCTCAAAATGGCCTCGGAAGTTAAAAACTACTAAAAATAGTAAATTAGAAAAATTGTCAGAAAACTTTTTTGAGCCAGTTGGAAAAGGTGGGTGGCCACCTATATCCACCTGGATCAGATTTTATCACAACAATTTTGGTGGTGTGGTTTGCACATATTAAAAATGATGTTGAAAGGAACTTGGGGATCACTTGGGAATACAACCCTGTGTAGGCCTTCTCAAGGGGATTTTGGGCCTTAGAAATCTCTTCCCTTGAGTGTACAACCCAAATGTCGATTGTTTCCTCGGGATATGGTGTTATAACTGGTATCCTTAGTGACCATTGTCTTTACGACTCTTGCACGAGGTGACGGTGAAGGGGAAATTCTTCGCTATATCTGGGAAAAACGTTGATCAAACTCACTCAGGCTCCTTGGAGGATAACCCGCAGTTGTATCGTGTGAGAACTTTCACTAGGGAAAAATTATATTAAGCAGGTCATCAACGTAATTGTTCCACCCACTCTACCCCTGCCCCTTCTCATTTTGATTCTGTGACATTGGATTTCATCACCAACTAGTGGTTTCATTCTAAGAAGGTATTCGTTTTCTTACTTGCTTCTTAGATTCTTCTAGTGTGTGTTGTTTTCTTCCCTCAGTTGGCCCTAGAATTTTCATTGTCATAATTTCATTCTCACCGACCAAAGTCCGCGTAGGTCTCAGAGGATGCAAGGTTTTCCTCTAGAAAAATACAAGCATTTGCCTCCTCATTCATCCGAAGACCACTCTCGGGAGGGAGTCACTAACGAGGAGAATTATTTTGAATCTGGGAGTGCTACTACTCCCTTGATTGATCACCTTGAGGGACCCAGTTTTCAAGAAGTTTTTGTCCTTCCTGCAAACCCATCCTCTTAGTCCACTTCTCATATAGATAAATTATTCTGGATAATTTGAAATTGATTGTCCTCGATTACCACTTGTACCTTTTTAATACGTTGTGAATTTATAATCGTAATAGGCTAACCTATAGGTAGGATTTACAACCCCTCTACGAAAAATCTAGTCTTCTTAATCCTAATCAGACTCATTTTCGACATGTGTGGAGGACACACTCAAGACATGATATATTTGATAGGTTTGACATGTCTCTAAACCCTATTCCTCACCCACCACATTGGGATCCTTCCCACACATCCTCGCATACACCTTGTCTCCCTGCCTCTAGCACACCACCTCCCCCTCAAACTTTACCACCTACTCCTCCCCCATTAGAGGGAAAAATGGTGCTTCATCCCGTCTCCCAACCTCCTTAGATGAATTTACCCCAAGCTTATGTTCCTATACTGACATCAGTCACACAAACTGTCCTGGCCATCCTTGTGACTTCTTTGACATTACCTCCTTCTACACCCTATGTCGGGGGGGAATCCTCGCTAACTAAACTATTTATAGGAGGGGTTCAAAAACCTATGAGAAATCAAACTTCTACAAGGGGGATACCTCTATATGGAGGTCAATCATTAGGTTTGGGATAGTATACCTTTCCAAGACAAACTCATGTTGGGGGGGAACCTCTAGTTGGATGCCAATACCTTGTTGGGGGACAAGACACAGTCGGGGGGTAACCTCGAGGCTCACACTTTGTCTAAGGATTATATCCCACCGAGGGTAAACCTCCCACCGAAGGTCAGGTTTCAGTAGGAGGTCAATATCCAGTTGGCGGGAAACCACCAACCATACCTTTGTATCCTATGGGGGATCATCATGTCGTTGGGGGGAAAACCGTTCAAGTGAGTCATCAGAACGTTACCATTGGATTACCATATCCAGGTACTATCAATCCATTATGGACTCAACCAAACCCCCAACCTCAAATACCCTAAGCAGGTTTTTTTCAACCTCATCCCAACCCCTAACCTCCAACTATAACATACCCACTTCCACCCTACTTTCAACAACCATTCATGGGAGGATTATCCCACTCTACAAAACCCCCACAACAACAATTTGTGGGAGTACCATCTCAAACCATTCAGGGTCCCACTAGTGGTCAGGATATGCCTCATCACTACTACCATAACCCACGGGTCAACTAAAAATCACCCTTTCTAGCTACTCTAGATCTACCTAATTTGTCGAGATTGACCAGCGACCCTATTCGACAGTCTAGAATTTTTGGCCACCTATCCCTCAAAATTTCTATATGATATTCTGAAATTCGAGAAGACCCTAACACCCATGTTATGACCTTCCATCTATGGTGTTTGTCCAACTTTTTGATGGATGACTCCATTAGATTGTGGATTTTCCAACGGACTTTCATGGGTCTAGTAGTGAAATGGTACATTGAGTTGACACAATAGTCTTTCGGTGACTTCAATTCCCTCGCCATGGTTTTTCTCACTCACTTCCAATTTCCAATCCGGTATGAGACTGATACTAAGATTTTAATGTCGTTAAAACAATCCACCTCCACTCATATATTTGATCACATTCATGAATGGAGTAGGCGGAGACATCTCATAAAAGACACTATTCTGGACCAGTTATTGGAAAATTGGTTCACGAAGTCGCTTCTACCACCTATTGTGCTAGATGTTTCCATGGGAGGTGATCTTACAGAGGAGCAGGCCATTGACCACGCTAAATACCTGGACTTGGTATATTCCCAGTCTAACACCCTCTATGATCTTATTCTGCACGTTCCCCTTCCATCGACCGATCCATCCTGCCCCGCTCAATATGCCCATGTCGATGGCATGGTTGGTTATGTTAAAAACCATCCTGCAACTGGATCTTCAGGATCACAAAACTCACAAATTTCTTCTCCTACTCTTTCCCAGGATGCTACCACCAAATCTATTGTGCCTCCTTCTCGATCCTCCAAGGTGAATTCAGTTCAATCCAATTCACCCCCACAACCTTGAGGAGAGAAAAAGAATAAGGGGAAATATAAAAAAGCTTCAAAACCACAGGAGGGTAATAAAACTCCTGACCCAACTGTTGAGAACAAGCCTAAATGGAAATCCAAGTATCCCTACTTAATTTGTGCAGAGGACCATTATACACGAGACTTTCCCCGTCGAGATGAAGTCTGGTGTAGACTTCACAGCTCTTAGGCCGAGAATCCGCTACAGGATCGTTCTCCCTTCGGATCCGTAGAACCGAAATGGTTCTTTTGGGCCTTCACTGAAACCCAATGAACCCAATCCACAGGTCCTTCACGAAAACTCCACCGGCACAAGCAATGCACCAAGTGTGAGTCTTCACCTCCACACGGCCACCAAACATGACCGCGACCCTTTCTGAAAATGGATTTCGTGTTTCGTGATTTTGGGAGTTCTGATGTCGAGTTTCTTGACCCTTCGATTCCCCAAACTCTGAAATTCCAAAATGGCTCAATCCATGATTAGCCCCTGTACTATCCTCATTCCATGTGACCACTTTCCCCGTGACCATAGCCCACACACGTCGTGTTTCGAGACTTTGGGGTTTTCAACACTCTGTGCCCCGTTCCTTGTCTTCGGGATCCCCGAAATGCCAAACCCCAAAATGCCAAAATGTCGAAATGGACTCAATCGGTAATTAGCCCTGGCCCACATCTCGGTCCATGTGACCATTTCCTCCGTGACCGTAGCCTAACTCCGAAGGTATGTCGCGTTTCGCAACTTCGGGACTTCCAATGTCAAGTGCTCGACTTCTTGTCCTTGGGATTGTCAAAATTTCAAATCCCGAACTTCCGAAACGTGTGACCGTAGCCTCACTCCAAAGATATGTTGCTTTTGGGACTTCGAGGTTTCCAACGTCGAAGTGCCCGGTTTCTTGTCCTCAGGATGGCCAAAAAGTCGAATCCTGAAATGTTGAAATATGTGACCCTGCTCCATGACCACGCTACTCCTCTATTTGCTTGCATGTTTTCGCGTTTCAGGACTTCGTGATCCCAGCTACAACAACTCCCTGCTCCTTCGAGCTCCTGGTATCTGAAATACCGAAGTACCGATCCCCGAAACCCCGGTCTTCCGCTCCAAACTGGGATCAATGGCTCATAGCCTCTCTTGATCTGACGGCTTGTGTCTTTTCAGTATTTCACGGGTCAAGAGTTCTGAACTCTTACCCTTTGCATTCCCAGTAGCCAAAGTACCGAAATTCTCCCTTCGAGAATTTCCCTGAAACCTCGACCGCTCACCACGTGTCCTCCTATTGAACGGTCATGATCCTTTCGGGATTTTGTGGGTCAAGAGTCTTGACTCTTGCCCTTTGTATCTCTCGGTAGCTGAAATGCCAAAACAGGCCTTTCATTCCCCTCTTCACATACGAGGGTTAAACCTCGTGCAGCTTCTCCTGGATCTAATGGCTACCGGTCCATGTGCCCAGATCTGACAGCCCAAATCTCTTTCTCCTATGCACTCTTCTCCTGCTTGCCTGGACATAGGTTCAATGGTCCAGATCTCGTCCTCTCCAGCTGATCTAATGGCAATTTTGCTCCATCCTGAGCTTGAGCTTCTTCCTGAACTTGGAAGACTTCAAACGCTTCACAGGTCTCAGCCTTTACTTCCTCTGCGAATCCTGTAACTTTTCCCCCCGCCTATTTTCTAAAGACGTTGTCCCTCCTGATATTTTCCTGCTCGAACCTCTAAATGTCTCTGTCCCTTTCTCTCCTTGAAGGGATATAAGTGCCCTCTTGGCAACTTCCTGCTCAAGCACTCCTTGCTGAGCCTGCAGGGTGTTCAGTAACCCTATGAAGGTCTTCCTCCTGACTCTTCTTCTTCTCTGAACTCAAAACAAGAGCTCCTTCTGTGCAGCCTCTGCACTTGCTCAATGCCCTCCTGGCAGAGCTTCCAGAATCTTCAGTGATTTTGTCTTCTCACCGAACTCAAGATAGAGTTCTCCTGTGCACTCTATGCACTTTCTCAATGCCCTCCTGGCATAGCTCTACAAAACCTACAGTGGTTCTGTCTTCTCAACGAACTCGAAATAAAGTTCTCTCTCCAATGCATCCAGTGCATTCGCTCAATGCCCTCTTGGCAGAGCTTCCACAGAATTCTCAGTAATTATGTCTTCTTTATGCCTTCTATGCACCTGCTCAATGCCCTCTTGGCAGAACTTATACAAAATCCCTCAATGATTATGGTCTGTCCTGTGCTCTCTTCTGCATAGTCTTACCTCCAAGGTGTTCAGAAACCTTGAGGCTTCTCCTTGAGTCAATGACTTCCACTGGTGCACCCTCCTGGCACGTCTTTGTCTGAATCCGCAGAATTCAAAAGTGCACTTCTTGCACTAGCTCACAGAACCCATAGTATTATGTCATGCAACCTCTTGCATGAAGCCTCAAAGAGCCCAAACCTGGAATCAAAGAACTCACATATGGTAAATTCTATCTATCCCTGCAAATGCATACCTAACATGCATCTACATCATATAATCAACTCATAAAGACATTCATTCATGAACTCATAAACATGTGGACAACAACATGCAGGAAAAAATTCTTTGTTTGTATTAAACAAGAATGCTTGATTTCAATGTGTTTGAGCTTAGACTGCAACAGAGTCTCGGCTCTCTTCTCTCCTTCTATTCAACTACCAACATAAGATCCAAGATCCTTTACATGAGGGGGCTCTTTGAGCTCTTCCCTCCAAGCTACCTACCCTATTCAATTGCATTGAATTTACAATGAATGGTTGTCTACTCCAGATCAGATCTATATCCCAGCCTTACAACCTATTTAAGGCAACCTTTTCTAAAGTCTGTGCATATGCATGGCTTTTTGGCTCTACCAGCCTTACAATCATTTAATACAATTTTAAAATTTCGAAATCAAGAAGGTTGTGCCTCTCTCTCCCATCGAATGCACACTTTGATGTGTTGGCTGGCTGGTGCGTAGCTGGCTTGGAGCGATGCCCCTGCATCATACTCCTCTGCTGCGAAAAATTCATGAGCTCCTGCTCATGAGCTTCCCAACATGGCTATTGAAATCCACCTGGATCCCAAACAGTTCTCTAGAGCTGTCCATATGCTCCACTGCTTCATTGTTGTTGTTGTTTCTATTGCCCTGCTGCTATGACAGGTTCTCCTCTACTTAGCTTCCCTTTGCTGACCGCTTATGCTAACCAGATCATCAGCCTTCTGATCTCCTCGATTCTCATGTCCAGCTACTCCAGTGGTTGGCTCTCCTTATGCAGTCTTCTCGGCTTCACTTCCTCCTTATCGGTGGGTAGATCATCATGATCCCCCTTGTTGTTTTCCTCTTCTATGGCACTAGCTAGCCACTCTGCTACAGACTCTTCTTCTGCAGTTTCATCACTGAGTCTCTTCTCAGCTTCCTCTTCTGAGAGCTTGACTGTCAGCTCTCCTACTGGCATATCTCCATCTTCCTCCAGCTGCTCCTCAGACTGGAATTCTCCTTCATCTGTCATTGCATGCCTCTGCACCACAGTGATCATCTGTTCAGCTCCTTGGCTGAAATTTCTGAGCGATTCCTCGGAATGCTCCTCTACTAACATCTGCATGACTTTCTGCTCATGGCAGTCATCTACTGGCTCTGGATGATTCAACCAATCCTCCAACATCTCCAACTCCTTCTCCCATGGAGTGAGCATCTTATATGCATGCCCTTCTTCTTCCCAGGCTATCAACTTCAGTGTTGTAGCTATCTCCCCTTTAGCTTCCTGGCTGAAAATTTCGAGCATTTCGACTGAATTCTCTTCTTCTCCTGCAGGGGCAAACATCAGTGTCTGCTCCATTTCTTCCTCTTCGTTGACAGTCTCTGTTGACTATCCTTCTCCTGTTTTTGCACCCACAACATCTTCTCTAGCCTCAACTAGGTTGTTTGATAGGAATACTTCAATTCCCCCAATCATCAAAATGCTCTTCTTATCTTCCTCTATCAGCTCTCCTCACTTATATGAACTCACCTCTGAGCTCATCTTCTCTGTCAGCTCCCCTCGTTGATCTGAACTCACCTCTGAGTTCATGAGACTATCATACAGTCTCATCTTCTTCTCCCTGCCCACCTGGCAGATTGAGAATTTTTCCCTGCCCACCTGGCAGTCTATGAGATCCTCCAGTGACCTCATTTCATTGCCCTCCTGGCAACCTAAATTTTTTGTTCTGCCCTCCTCGTAGTATTTGAGATCATTTTGTGACCTCTTCTTATTGCCCACCTGGAAAATTGAAAATCCATCTCTTCCCACCTGGCAGTCATTGAGATCCTCCACTAATCCCATCTCATTGCCCATGTGGCAATCTGAACTTTCTTTACTGCCTTCCTGGCAGTCCTTGAGATCATCCTGTGACCTCTTCTTATTTCCCACCTAGCAAATTGAAAATTCCTCACTGCTCGCCTGGCAGTCTCTGAGATCTTCCAGTGATCTCTTCTCCTCATCATCACTGAGATTTCTCCCAGCTTCTAGCTCACAGATGTGAACCACTTCTTCTTCATCTCTGAGGCCTTCAACATACCTCAGCCATTCCTCTAACAACTTTCGTTGCCTTCTGGACAACAACTCCTTGACTGGCCATTTCACCTTTTTTTTCATGGGCCATTCATATAGCCATCGTGCTCTTGCATCCTGTTGCATATGCAATGCAAGCTCTTCCATTCTCACCCTTATCTCAATGAGTTCTTTGTCCGTATCAGCCTCACTTGGTTGTTGATGGTTATTCTTTCCACCTCTTCCATGGCCTTCAATATCCATCTTCCTGCCTTCTACCTGCCTTCCTGGAAAGTCTGTTTCTTTCACTCTGCAACTGAGAGCACTTCCAGCCTTTTCTTACAATCGACCTGACTATCTATTTGTTGCTACATTTTGCAACAATCTCTTCAATCCTCTTCATCTGAAATATACAGATGAAGTCCTGCTCTGATACCACTTGGTGGTGTGTATCAGAGTATTTTCTTTATCTTCTTTGCCTCCCTCTGCCTATAGTATATAGACAGAAAATTAGGCTCTGATACTACTTGGTGCAGACTTCACAGCCCTCGGGCCAAGAATCCACTACAGGATCGTTCTCCCTTCGGATCCGCAGAATCAAAATGGTTCTTCCGGGCCTTCACTGAAACACAGTGAACCTAATCCACAGGTCCTTCATGAAATCTCCACTGGCACAAGCAATGCACCAGGTGTGAGTCTTCACCTCCACGCGGCCACCAGACATGACCGTGACCCTTTCCGAAAAGGGATTTTGTGTTTCACGATTTTGGGAGTTCTGATGTCGAGTTTCTTGACCCTTCGATTCCCTGAACTCCGAAATTCCAAAATGGCTCAATCCACGATTAGCCCCTGTGCTATCCTCGGTCCATGTGACCACTTTCCCTGTGACCATATCCCACACATGTCGTGTTTCGCGAATTTGGGGTTTTCAACACTTTGTGCCCCATTCCTTGTCTTCGAGATCCCCAAAATGTCGAACCCCAAAATGTCAAAATGTTGAAATGGACTCAATCGGTAATTATCCCTGGCCCACATCTCGGTCCATGTGACTGTTTCCTCCATGACCACAGCCTAACTCCGAAGGTATGTCGTGTTTCACGACTTCAGGACTTTCAATGTCAATTGCACGACTTCTTGTCCCCGGGATTGTCGAAATGTCGAATCCTAAACTTCTGAAACATGTGACCATAGCCTCACTCCAAAGATATGTTTCTTTTGGGACTTCGGGGTTTCCAACGCTGAAGTGCCCAATTTCTTGTCCTCAGAATGGCCAAAAATCTGAATCCTGAAATGGAGAAATATGTGACCCTACTCCGTGACCACGCTACTCCTCCATCTGCTTGTCTGTTTTTGCATTTTGGGACTTTTGGATCCCAGCTGCAACAACTGCCTACTCCTTCGAGCTCCTGGTATCCGAAATACCGAAGTACCAATCCCCGAAATGCCGGTCTTCCGCTCCAAACTGGGATCAACGGCTCATAGCCTCTCCTGATTTGACAGTTTGTGTCTTTTCAGGATTTCATGGGTCAAGAGTTCCTAACTCTTACCCTTTGCATTCCCGGTAGCCAAAATGTCGAAATTCTCCCTTCGGGAATTTCCCTGAAACCTTAACCGCTCACCACGTGTCCTCCTGTTAGACGGTCATGATCCTTTCAGGATTTTGTGGGTCAAGAGTCCCGACTCTTGCCCTTTGTATCTCCTGGTAGCTAAAATGCCGAAACAGGCCTTTCATTCCCCTCTTCACATATGAGGGTTAAACCTCGTGCAGCTTCTCCTGGATCCGATGGCTATTGGTCCATGCACCCAGATATGATGGCCCAGATCTCTTTCTCCTACGGACTCTTCTCCTACTTTCCTAGACGTAGGTTCAACGGTCCAGATCTCGTCCTCTTCAGCTGATCTAATGGCAGTTGTGCTCCCTCCTAAGCTTGTGCTTCTTCCTGAACTTGGAAGACTTCAAACGCTTCACAGGTCTCAGCCTTTGCTTCCTCTGCGAAGCCTGTAACTTTGGCCCCCACCTGTGTTCTAAAGATGCTATCCCTCCTGAGCTTTTCCTACTCAAACCTCTAAATGTCTATGTCCCTTTCTCTCCTTGAAGGGATATAAGTGCCCTCTTGGCAACTTCCTTCTTAAGCACTCCTTGCTAAGCCTACAGGGTGTTCAGCAACCTTGTGAAGGTCTTCCTCCTGACTCTTCTTCTTCTCTGAACTCAAAACAAGAGCTCCTTCTGTGCAGTCTCTGCACTTTCTCAATGCCCTCCTGGCAGAGCTTCCAGAATCTTCAGTGATTCTGTCTTCTCACAAAACTCAAGATAGAGTTCTCCTGTGCACTCTATGCACTTGCTCAATGCCCTCCTGGCAAAGCTCTACAAAATCTACAGTGGTTATGTCTTCTCAATGAAATTGAAATAGAGTTCTCTCTCCAATGCATCCAGTGCATTCACTCAATGCCCTCTTGGCAGAGCTTCCACAGAATTCTTAGTAATTATGTCTTCTCTGTGCCTTCTATGCACCTGCTCAATGCCCTCCTGGAAGAACATATACAAAATCCCTTAATGATTATGGTCTGTCATGTGCTCTCTTCTTCACAGTCTTACCTCCAAGGTGTTCAACAACCTTGAGGCTTCTCCTTGAGTCAATGACTTCCATTGGTGCACCCTCCTGGCACGTCTTTGTCTAAATCCGTAGAATTCAGAAGTGCACTTTTTGCACTGGCTCACAGAACCTGCAGTATTCTGTCATGCAACCTCTTGCATGAAGCCTCAAAGAGCCCAAACCTGGAATCAAAGAACTCATAGATAGTAAATTCTATCTATCCCTGCAAATGCGTACCTAGCATACATATACAGCATATCATCAACACATAAATACATTCATTCATGAACTCATAAACATGTGGACAACAACATGCAGGAAAACTTGCTCTGTTTGTATTAATCAAGAATGCATGATTTCAATGTGTTCGAGCTCAGACTGCAACAGAGTCTCATCTCTCTTCCCTCCTTCTATTCAACTACCAACATAAGATCCAAGATCTTTTACATGAGGGGGCTCTTTGAGCTCTTCCCTCCAATCTACCTACCCTATTCAATTACATTGAATTTATAATGAATGACTGTCTAGTCCGGATTGGATCTAGATCCCATCCTTACAACCTATTTAAGGCAACCTTTTCTAAATATTGTGCATATGAATGGCTTTTTGGCTCTACCATCCTTACAATCATTTAATACAATTTGAAAATTTGAAAATCAAGAAGGTTGCTCCTCTCTCTCCCATTGAATGCACACTTTGATGTGCTGGCTGGCTGGCACATAGCTGGCTTGGAGCGATGTTCCTCCATCAAAGTCACTAAATTTATGAAATGGGAATCTCAACTTGTTGTCTTGACTAATCCCTTTCCCCCTCAGCAGCAACAAATGGTTTCTCAAATTGTTGCCCCTCCACAAGGGGGTAATGTAGGTCATCATCTCCAAGATGATGCCTCTTCTAGTGCCCATCGATCTGCACAAGTTTTCATGTGTAGGATTGTTAACCTCACAACTAGAGCTAATAATTATGGTGTTTCTCAAAATAACACTACATCTGGGGGTGATAATGATAAAACCTCCACCTTTCAGCTCCCTCCATATAGATAATCCCACCATTGACTCAGTATTGCACCCACCGAAGGGCACTATTCATAAGTCAACTTTTAATCATAATGCTCGTGCCACTCAAAATTACAAAAATGTTGAGGATTTGGCACAAGAGTGTGTGCCACGTCGACTCTCGAAGTTCTGTAGAACTTTCTAAGTCAATGTAAAACACTATTGTCATCCCTTGGAGCTGTAGAACCCGATTCATCCAATATTATCTTGTTCAGTCTGGAATATTTTAAATCGATGCTCTCCCACCAACTCGCTTTTCATATTCAAGTCGATGTTCATGGGAAAAACATCCATCATGCCATCTTGGACGAAGGAGCATCCACATGCGTCATTTCGTTATCATGTTTGAAATTCGTCGGTTCTCCCATTCTTAACCAATCCCCCACCACCCTCAAGGATTTTGATGGATGTGGTTTTAATCAATATGGGATATTGACTTCACTAGTTGTGAAAGTAGGGGAAAAAACCACTTCAATAGAGGTGGAAGTGGTTGATGTGCCCCTTGATTAAGATTTACTTCTCGGTCGCAGTTGGTTTTATGCCATGGCCATTGTTGCATCCTCGGTTTTTTTTTTTTTTTAGTTCCCTCGTCAAGGGAAAATTGTAACAATTGACCATCTCGACTATTGCCTACCGAACACTACTCCCAGTAGCACAAACAATGTCCCTTTAGTTGGAGATTCACAAATAATGTATGAGAGTGTAGGGGTCAGTATTCTTAAAGACTCTAACCTTATGGGAACTATCCCCTTACCCACTCCTACCCCTACCGAATTGATTTCTTTATTAACATGATTTCATCCATGACATCTCACTCCCTCGGATCTATTGATCCTTGGATTGTTCCTAGTCTGTCTAATCTTGACTCATTTGGTGACACCATGCCACTAAGTTCGGTTGAGGTAGCCTATTATGCCATTCAAGGCACCTCTTCCATTTCTAATCCTTTTGACCCCACTTCAACGGTGTCGAAACCTCACTCTTTTCCATCTTAGTTGGATTCCTCTTCCGGTCATCTCTTGCAAAATGTTTCCATTCGATGAGTCAATCATGGGTATCCTGAGTCTTGAAGACACCCCCTAGTTCATTTCTCATCATCGGTCGGGCTTTCTTACTCCACCAGATCAGGCATAAAGTATTTCTCAACCCAGGCTTGCGTCTGATATTGTCGACCGCACCGCATCACTCGTTATGGCTCTATCCAAGGGGAATTTGTCCAATATTACTGAAACTTTTCCAATCGACATATCTTTAAAGCCCGGTGTCGTGGAACATATCCACCTTAGCAAGAACTATACCCCTGAATAAATTCAAGCATACATAGCCTTATTTAAGAAATTTTGCTACATTTTCACTTAGAGTTATGAGGAAATGATGAGTATTGATCCATCCATTATTGTACATGAGATCAAGACCTATCCAAACACAAAAAATGTTTGCCAAAAATTGTGCCCTAGGCATCCTAGGAAAATTGCGACAATCAAAGCGGAAGTAGAGAAACTTTTAAATGCTCGTTTTATTTACCTCGTCCCCTTGATAGAATGGGTATCCAATATCATTCTCATCATGAAGAAATAGGGTACCATTAAAGTACTTGTCAATTATCGGGATCTTAACAAATCCTATCCTAAGGAAAATTACCCCACACCCTTTATCGATCAAATTAACAATAATTGCACTGAAAGTGTCATCTTCTCCTTTATGGATGGCTTCTCTGGCTACAACCATATCAATATACTCCCCACCGACCAACACAAAAATTCCTTCATTTTTCCATGGGGAACCATTGCTTACTGCAAACTACCTTTTGGCCTTAAAAATGTTGGGGCTACTTTCTAGCGGGCCATGTCATATGCTTTCCACGACATTAAACATATTGTGGATTCCTACCTCGATTACTTTCCTGCCCATTTTCCTCATCACGAGTACCATCTGGAACATCTTAGAGCCATTTTTCTTCGATGTCACCATAACAGGATCCACCTGAACCCACACAAATGAATTTTCTATGTCGAAATTGTTGATTAATTAGGTTAGTTTCCATTGATGTCAACCCTTGAAGAAATTATGGTAGCACAAAGGTTTGGGTAATGGACCCAAGTTTGTTTGATGGCTAATGGTATGATTTTTGATATATTTGCAGGTAGACTATTCTAGATGGATATTACATGTCATGCTATTTCTGGTGGTATGTGGAACGTCACATAACTCCTCACGTTTAGAGAGTTATGGCCATGTGAAGTTGGAGAACCCTCATGAGTCATCTAGAAGCCCCAAAAAGTCAAAGTGTTTGCAAAAGAAATTATTTAAATAATAAAGTTATTGGAGAAGTCCCTAAAATAAGGAAAGTGGGATGCTACATGAAAGTATAAATAAGAGGCAAGGCTCTCTCATTTAATCACACTTGAATATCATTGAATATCTATTTTTTTTGTGAAAGGTTATTTGGGAAGGTATTATTGATAGAGAAACATTGCAGCAGGAAAAGTGCGGCAGGAAAAGTGCGGCAGTAAAAGTGTGGCAGGAAAAGTGCGTCAGAAAAAGTACGACAGAAAAATCACGGCAGAAAAAGTGTGGTAGAAAAATCGCGGCAGAAAAATCACGGTAAAAAATTTGCGGCAGAAAAAGTGCGGCAGCAACATGGTTGGGGTCTATTTATGAGAGATATGGAACATCTTGTTTGAGGTATGTTTTGTGAGATAAGGTTTATCTCTGGAGATGGTATTGGATGTTTAGTATTGCTACATATATTAGATTTGTTGAGGGATACAATTGGTATTTTGTTGTTGGGATTTGGCACATGGGTATTGGTCTTTTGGTTGTGATGTGTTGTTGAAGTTGTTGGTTTATCTTGAGGCTACATAACAGTGAGGTTGTGGCACATGGTTTGATGTAAGGGTTTATGGTATTTGGTAATGGATAGTGTGATGTATTTCTAGAGAACTTTTGATGGTCATATTGGTATATGTACTTGGTGTATAGTTGATGTACATGGTTGAGACAAGTAGTTGATGAGTTGGCACATACATGAGGTGTATACTTGATGATGTTGGGACATCTTGATGAGTCATAGTTTATGTGTATTTGATGCATGATTGGTACATATTTGGTGCATAGTTGATGCACTCACTGATGGTATAGGTTGAGGTACAGGTTGGTGCATGGTTTATGCACTTGTTTATGGTATAGGTTGATTACAGGTTGTTTGGACAGGTTATTGTGATAGGGTATTTGTACAGGTTTGGGTCATGGTTGATGCATTTTTTTATGGTACAAGTTGAGGTAGAGTTTGATGTATGGTACATGTTGGCACAGGTTATTGTTATAGGTTGTTATAGGTTTATTACAGGTTGATTGGTATAGGTTTACAGCAGTATATCTCACAGTGATAGTGTGACAGTGGTTCCATCATTCTACTTCTACATCAAGGCAGTTGCACGGGGAAAGGATAGGTGGTTGTAGCCACCTTCTGGTTGTATCTGGAGAACATAGGGGGTTGTAGCCTCCTTCTCGTTGTAGCCAGAGAATTGGGGAGTTGGATCTTTTGGAGCTTCCCTCGGGTTGTAGCCTGAGAAACTAGGGGGATGTAGCTTCCTTCCAATTGCAGCTAGAAAACAAAGGAATTTGGTGCGTCCAATGAATGTAATTATTCAAGACATATAATAAAAAGCATTATTTGGTTTTCCCTTTCTTTGGGTTTCCACATAAAAACATTGGTGTACTGTGTATGTGTATGATTGCTCATTTGTTCATTGTTTATTTACTCTGCAATTATTGGATGATAATGCTACACTGATATAACACTTGCATTATATGGTTGAAAAGGTTTAAATTGCTCTATTATTGATTCACCCCCCCTCTCAATAATCCAACAATTGGTATTAGAGCAGGCTCCTTCATAAATCAGTTTAACTACTGAAAGGTAGATCATGGAGAGAAACAACATGTATAAAAATGGAATACCACAATTTGATGGACAAAAGTATGCATTTTGGACCAAAAGGATGAAAACATATATACAGGCACAGGGATTTGAAATTTTGCAATCAGTTGTATATGGATACAAAGAACCAGTAGTTTCATCGACAAATGAAAGAGAAATGAAACTCGGGCAAAATAATTCCAAGGCCACAAATGCACTTCTGAATGGTCTTTGTGAATTAGTATACACCAAATTTATACATTGCAAATCTGCTAAAGATATTTGGGACAAGCTCCAAAATATTTATGAAGGAGATTCAAAAGTCAAAGCAGCAAAGATTCAAACTTGTAGAGGTTAGTTCGAACAACTAAAGATGAAGGAAGTTGAGAATATTGCAACTTACTTCTTACGAGTCGATGAAACAGTAAATGCAATCATAGGATTGGGAGAATAAATTAAAGAATCCGTAATTGTTCAAAAGGTACTAAGATCTCTTCCTATGAGATTTGATCCTAATATATCAACACTAGAAGAAAGAGCATATATAGACTCAATAAGCATGGACAAACTACATGGAATCTTCACAGCGTATGAAATGAGAAGTGAACAGAAAAATCCATATATAAAAGAAGCAGTTTTCAAAGAATCCAAAAGGCCAAAGAAAAAGGGAAAGCAAAAAGAAAAAGAACATAGCAGCAGTAGTGACATGTCAGAAGATGATGAAGAAATGGCCAACTTTGTCAAAAGATTGAATAAGGGAACCAACGACAGATATAAAGGTAAGTTTCCATTGATTTTTTTTAATTGTGATGGTATTGGTCATTTTGCTAACAAATGTCCTCATAAGAAAAATAAGAGGAATGATGAAGATTACTCAAATACAAAGCAAACATACAAAGGAAAGAGAACCACAAAGAAAGATTTCAAGAAAATCTTATGCACCAAAGAAGACATCTCCTCATTAGATGAAGATGAAGTCAGTGATAGTGAGATAGAAAGAGTTATATTCATGGCAGTAGAATACTCTGACAAAGAAGAAACAGAAGAAGAATATGAAGAGGCAGAAGTTGAATACCAAGAATAATTGTTGTGTGCCATAGAAGTTATAATAAGAGAGAAGAAGAAAAACAAGAAGCTACAAGCGGAACTAGACAAGAAATAAGACACTCAAGAACTAGAACAAATGATCACAAATTTGAAGGTTCAAATATAAGAAGATAAAAGAATTGAATAAGCACTCAAAGAACAAATAGAAGAAAGAGATAGGATCATTGGAAATTTGGAAGCAGATATTGTCACATTAATAAAGGATCTTCAAAAGAAAAATATGCAGAACAACTCAAAAATTTTGGATGACATTATCAGCAGTCAAAAACCTCATCATGACAAGTCTGGACTTGAATACAATCAGATAGAAAAGGGATTAATCTCCAAAACAAAAGAACAAGAAACATATCCAAAAAGATATTCAGAAATAATCAAAGGGGATAAGAAGACCTACAAGGAATATTACAGGGACACTCCTCCACCGAGAAGATTCAGATTTCAAAATCAACAACCAACAGATAGGCCTCAGGAAGAAGAAGGATTCAGAAGAGAAACTCCTTTCAGAATATCTTCAACTCCCAAGTATCAAACTATCTTTTTTGGTTTATTTTATACATGTAATAATTTTGGACATAAATCTATGAATTGCAGAGCTAACAGCAGGAACATAAACAACTTTGAAAGTCATACACAAAAGGGTTGTCCAAGAAGGCCTAGTGAAACACAGAGAAGAAGTTACAACAGGTTTGAATCATTAAGCACTGAAGTGGAATGCTACAATTGTAACAACTTTGGACACATGGACAAAGATTGCAGAATGACAGTTACTCCTAGATAACCACAACAGAACAACAACAGTCACATACAAGAACCTCATAAGAGAACATGGATAAGAAAGAAGAATCAGTATAGCAATGAAGAATGCACACTCCCTCTACAATCTAAGAAGAAGAAATGTGGTTGGCATGTTGAAAATGGTTGTTCAAAACACATGACATGTGATAAAGACATGTTTCTTACCTTAAGAAATGAAAGAGATGGATCAGTCTCCTTCGGAAATGATGATTCAGCTAAAATCATTGGAAAAGGCATGGTCAGAATTGGAAACAAGAATACCAAGGCAAAAATTGTTCTACTAGTAAAATATATGAAACATAATATTCTAAGTGTGATTCAAATGTGTGACCAAGTTCACAAAGTTACTTTTTATTCACAAAAGTGCGAGATAAGAAAAGAAGGTTCAGGAAAATTGATTGCAACAGCGGAAAGAACTTCAAGCAACATATATGTACTAAGTGAAATTGGAAATGAAAAGTGTTGTCTAGGAAAGGAAGATGAAAGTTGGTTGTGGCACAGAAGAATGGGTCACATACACTTTGATAACCTTATCAAAGTTAGCAAAAAGGAAGCAGTTAGAGAAATGCCTCAGATTACAAAACCAACCAACACTTTATGCAAGCATTGTCAACAAGGAAAGCAAACAAAGACCAGGTTTAAATCAAAAGAATACTCAATGACAAGACCACTGGAAATTGTGCATACTAATCTAGTTGGACCAACTACAACAAAGGGTTTAAAAGGTGAGAAATAATTTATGTTATTAATTGATGATTATACAAGAATGACTGCAATTTGCTTTCTCAAGAATAATTCAGAAGCTTTTGAAAACTTCAAGGTCTACAAGGAAATGGTTGAAAATGAAATGGATTCAAAAATAAAATGTTTGAGATCTGATAATGGAGGAGAGTTCACTTCAAAGGATTTTATGGACTACTGTAGAAGGCATGGAATAAAAAGTCAATTCTTCATTGCTAGGACACCTCAACAGAATGGAGTTGTTGAAAGAAAGAACATGAAAGTATAGGAAATGGCTCGAACAATGTTAATGGATTCCAAATTGATAGATATTTTTTGGACACATGCAGTTCATACAGCGGTTCACATTCAAAACAGATTAATTCTCAGAAACACCACTGACAAAACTCCCTACGAGCTATGGAAAGGAAGACCAGCAAATGTGAAGCACTTCAGAGTATTTGGAAGAAAATGCTGCATCAAAAGAGAAGATGGCAGAATGGGAAAGTTTGACTCTTGTGTGGAAAAAGGAGTACTTGTTGGTTACTCAAGTATAAGGAAAGCATACAAGTGTTACAATTTGAGGTTGAACAAATTTTTGGAAAGCATCATTGTAACAATTGATGAAACGGGTGGACGAGAATTAAAGGAAGAAGAAAATGAATCAATGGAACAATTTTACGAAGAAGAAGAAGAATATGAAGAAGAAGTAGAAGGGGAAGATGAAGAGGATCGGATAGAAGTAGAAGAGTAAGTTCAGCAAGTGCCTCCAAAGATACCTAGCAAACAAGTACAAAAGAATCATCCTTCAAATCAGATTATTGGAAACAAAGATGCAGGAGTTGAGACTAGAAAAAGAATCTGTTCACTAGAACAAACACACCTAGCACTCTCATCTATGATTGAACCAAACAGTTTTGAAGAGGCCATCAAGGATGAATTTTGGAATAAGGCCATGGATGAATAATTGGATCAAATAGATAAGAATGACACTTGGGAATTGGTTCCAAGACCAAATAATAACAATGTGATTGGTACAAAGTGGGTATTCAGAAGTAAATTAAATGAAGATGGATAGGTTACAAGGAACAATGTTAGATTGGTATGTAAAGGATATGCACAGGTTGAAGGAATCGACTTTGAGGAGACATTTTCTCCAATTTCCATAATGGAAGCAATCAGATTGCTTCTATATTATGCATGCTCCAATAATATTAAAGTGTATCAGATGGATGTGAAATCGTCTTTTATGAACGGGGAACTTGAAGAAGAAGTCTACATTGAACAACCAGAAGGATTTCAGTTGTCGGAGAACGTAGATTATGTGTGTAAATTGAAGAAGGCCTTGTATGGTCTAAAACAAGCTCCTAGAGAATGGTACTCTAGACTGGATAAATATCTACAGTAGGTAGGGTTCAGAAAAGGAAGTGCATACAACAACCTCTACATCAAGGTAACTCAATATAGTATTTTATTAATTGAAGTTTATGTTGATGATCTTATTTTTGGAAGTGTTGATGACAGGTTAAGCATGAAATTTGCAAAGGATATGCAAAATGAATTCGAAATGTCATTACTTGGAGAACTATCCTTCTTTTTGGGTCTTCAGATATGTCAAAGCAACCAAGGAATTTTTATTTCTCAAACTAAGTATATCAAAGAAATGCTAAAGAGGTTCGGAATGGAAGATTGCAAACCAGTTACCACTCCTATGCAAACCAGTTGCAAGTTGAGCAAAGATGATGATTCAAAGTCTACAGACCAGAGGAAATATAAGTCAATGATTGGTAGCTTACTATATGTGACAGCATCTAGACCAGATGTAATGCAGACAGTTGGACAGGTGGCATGATTTCAAGCAGCACCAAATGAATCACATGTATTAGCGGTGAAGAGGATTTTTAGATATCTCAAAGGAACATAAGAGTTTGTATTATGGTATCCAAAGGGACATGATCTATCACTTATTGCCTACACAAATGCATATTTGGCAGGTTGCATTGATGATCAATGAAGCACCAATGGAGCAGTGTTCTACTTAGGTGAGTGTTTAGTATCATGGTTAAGAAAGAAACAATCATCACTATCCTTATCTATAGCCGAGGCAGAGTATATTGCAACATCATCATGTTGTACACAAGTTCTATGGATGAAACAAACTCTAACAGATATACAGGTTGAGTGTGATGAGCCCATTCCAATCTAGTATGATAATACAAGCGCCATCATTATCTCAAAGAACCTGGTGATGCACTCCAAGATGAATCACATTCCAATCAAGTATCACTTTATACGAGAATAGGTTGCAAAGAAGAACATCAGAGTTGAATATGTGGGCAAAAAAGAACAAGTGGAAGATATTTTTACAAAACCGCTTCCAAGAGAATCCTTTGAGTATCTTCGCCAGAGACTCAAAGTAATTTATACTCCAAAATGAATGCTTTTGAATGCTATCTTATATGTCTTAGATTTACACAAGGAATCACCATAAATAGGACAATTCAGGTTGGGAGATCATTTTCAGGAAGAGTTCAGTCAGGGGGAGCAACCTCAGATGGAAAGATGCATTTTCCATTGATGACAAAGGGGGAGAGATTTATTAGATGAAAAGATAGAATTTCTTGGAAAACGAGCACAGAGGTGTGGGTCTATGGGGAGAGATGGTAACAAGGGGCATCATAGATTTTCCATCAATGCCAAAGGGGGATATTATTGATTAATTAGGATAGTTTCCATTGATTTCAACCCTTGAAGAAAGTTCAGTAGCGAATTCCAGTAGCACAAAGGTTTGGGTAATGGACCCAAGTTTGTTTGATGGATAATGGTATGAGTTTTGATATATTTGTAGGTAATACTATTATATATGGATATTACATGTCATACCATTTTCAGTGGTATTTAGAATGTCACATAACTCCTCATGGTTAGAGAGTTATGGCCATATGAAGTTGGAGAACCCTCATGACTCATATAGAAGCCCCAAAAAGTCAAAGTGTTTGCAAAATAAATTATTTAAATAATAAAGTTAATGGAGAACTCCCTAAAATAAGGAAAGTGGGATGCTACATGAAAGTATAAATAAGAGGCAAGGCTATCTCATTTAATCACACTTGAATATCGTTGAATATCTATTTTTTGTGAAAGGTTATTTGGGAAGGTATTATTGATAGAGAAAAATTGCAGCAGAAAAAGTGCGACAGAAAAATCGTGGTAGAAAAAGTGCGGTAGAAAAATCGCGGCAAAAAAAGTGCGGTAGAAAAATCGCGGCAGAAAAAGTGCGGCAACAACATGGTTGGGGTCTATTTGTGAGAGATATGGCACATATTGTTTGAGGTATTTTTTGTGAGCTAGGGTTTAGCTCTTGAGATGGTATTGGATGTTCGATATTGTTGCATATATCATATTTGTTGAGGGATACAATTGGTATTTTTTTGTTGGTATTTGGCATATGGGTATTGGTCTTTTGGTTGTGATGTGTTGTTGAAGTTGTTGGTTTAGCTTGAGGCTACATAACAGTGAGGTTTTGGCACATGGTTTGATATAAGGGTTTATGGTATTTGTTCATGGATAGGGTGATGTATTGCTAGAGAACTTTTGATGGTTATATTGGTATACGTAATTGGTGTATGAATAGGTACATGGTTGAGACAAGTAGTTGATGAGTTGGCACATACATGAGGTGTATACTTGTTGATGTTGGTACATCTTGATGAGTCATAGTTGATCTGTATTTGATGCATGATTGGTACATATTTGATGCATGGTTGATGGACTCATTGATGGTATAGGTTGAGGTATAGGTTGGTGCTTGGCTGATGCACTTGTTTATGGTACAGGTTGATTACAGGTTGTTTGGACAGGTTATTGTGACAGGGTATTTGTACAGGTTTGGTGCATGGTTGATGCATTCATTTATGGTACAATTTGAGGTATAGGTTGATGTATGGTACATGTTGGCACAGGTTATTGGTACAGGTTGTTACAGGTTGATTGGTACAGGTTTACAGCAGTATATCTCACAGTGATAGTGTGACAGTGGTTCCATCATTCTACTTTTGAGTCAGGGCGATTGGACGGGTCAAGGACAGATGGTTGTAGCCACCTTCCTATTGTGGCTGAAGAACATAGGGGTTTATAGCCTTCTTCTGGTTGTAACCAGAGAATTAGGGAATTGGAGCTTCCCTTAGGTTGTAGCCTAAGAAACTAGGGGGTTGGAGCCTCCTTCCAGTTGCAGCTGAAAAAAAAGGAATTTGGTGCTTCCAATTAATGTAATTCTTCAAGACATATAAGAAAAAGTATTATGTGGTTTTCTCACACTTTGGGTTTCCATGTAAAATCATTGGTGTACTGTGTATGTGTATGATTTCTCATTTGTTCATTTTTTATTTAATCTGCAATTATTGGATGATAATTCTACAATGATATAACACTTGCATTATATGGTTGAAAAGGTTTAAATTGCTCTATTATTGATTCACCCCCCCTCTCATTAATCCAACAAATACTAGGTTTTGTCGTCTCCAAAGAAGGAATATGGGTTGATCCTTCAAAGGTTGAGGCTATTATTTCACTATCTCCTCCTACAACCCTTACCCAACTTCATAGTTTGTAAGGGAAGGAAAATTGTTTGCTTCATTTTGTCCGCAATTATGTGGAGGTAGCTAAGGGATTCATGTGGTTTATGTAGAAAGGCGTCACTTTCCTCTGGAATGACCAAGCCCAATGCTCATTTGACGATCTGAAGCACACATTGACAAATTGTCCATTGTTGAACCCCGCAGACAACACCTGAGATTACCTCATGTACCTTGTGGCCTCTACTACCACCATTGGTATGGTTTTGGTCCAAGAAATAGATGACGGCCAAGAACATGTTATATATTTTTTTGAGTAAGTGCCTTGTTGGGCCTGAAACCCATTATCTACATGTTGAGAAGTTACCTCTTGCAACGGTCATTATTGTCCAGAGACCAGATATTTCGTCACTATATTATGCTCTGGAAAACCATTGTGAATGCAGATTCGAAGCCTATGCACC
Organism: Picea engelmannii; assembly: GCA_009831015.1. NCBI lineage: Eukaryota > Viridiplantae > Streptophyta > Pinopsida > Pinales > Pinaceae > Picea > Picea engelmannii. The sequence continues at coordinate 12,617 of ML780494.1, read as the reverse complement.
ACATTCTCTCACGTCAATTACTTGGGGGAAAATAATCTCGTTGAATTTTCATCCTTTAGGAATTTGACCACAAATTCGAAAAATCTAAATCTAAAAAATCCTTGGTTTTTTTTCCGCGCTGATATGCGACCTTACCCATACTCATGAGGAACTCGATCGCAGTGACTCCCTTCTAGATGAATCATTGTTTATTATTAGTACAACTGGTCCATGGTATGGATATATCACCTTGTATCTCCAAACCCAACATTTTTGGCCCAAACTCTCTCGTGATGATCATTGCTGCATCCGTTACCACGCCCGACATTATATTATAATTAGTTATACTCTATACCACCATGGCATTGATTCTATATTATGAAAATGTCTGACCCATGATGAAGTTGAACACGTTCTCAATGACTATCACTCTAGATAATTTGGTGGTCATCTTTCTGGGATGGTTACGGCCTAGAAAATTTTACGCTCTGGATATTTTTGGCCCTCCATTTTCAAATGATACATTGAGGCCATCAAGAAATTTCCCCCTTGTCAGGTTTTCCATCCAAATACATGCTCTCCTCCTGCTCCCCTTCACCCTGTCATCGTTGTCGGCCCCTTTTCCAAATGGGGCCTA
>ML780493.1:711119-733059 GCA_009831015.1 Picea engelmannii | reverse complement strand
ATATTGGGAAAATGATAAAACTATTTGGGATCAATATTGTGAAGATAGTGAGATGGAAAGTTGAGGGTTTTGGTTAGACACCAAATAAGAACTAATGGAAATGTGTCAGTGCAGAGGATATGAAGATGAAATTGATCCTATGGAATGGTTGAGGATGGAAAAGGAAAATGCTAGTATTATTTTTATGTCAGGTTTTTGTTTTTACAATGAAGCTAAAGAGTGGTGGATGAGTCTTGATGAAGACGCTAGAGTAAACTCCACATGGTATTGAAAAACTCTTCTCAAATAGATGGATCGGGGACATACAAATGGAAGCGATGCATAAAACTCAAAATGGACTAAAAGAAGCAAAATAAGAGCTCAAGAAGAAGAGTGATTAGTTGTCCAAGATGCAATCCCTTAATGAAGCACTCATTAAGGAGGTTAAGAACTTGAAGTAAGGAAAGATGAGCAAATGCAAGAATGATGAAGAAATGTGCATATTACAAAACCATAATCAAACACTACTTGATGAGATTAAGAGATCGAGAGAAGAAAAGAAACATGTCAAAATCAAGAGAAAGCAAGGATCTTAAATGGAGACACTACCAAAAGACTTGACGAGGAAATTTGCAAGAAGGTTGAAGAAGTGCAAAGTATGAAAGACATCAAATTAGAAATGCAATCTAGAATTGAAGAGGCAAAAGAAGTTGATGGATAACATCAACTTTAAGCTCCAAAAGGAGGAAAAAGAGAAGCTACAAGAAGGTCATCAAAATATATTTGAAGATGTTGGGCTCAAACTTGATAATGTCAAGGTTAAATATGATGGAATTATCTCAAAAGCAAGAAGTAATGAAGATCAAGCATAGAGAATAAAGAATGTTAATGTACCAAAAAAGACGATTGAGTATAAAGGGGTGGAAGATGAAGGCCAACCTTCAAAGGTGGGACCTTATTAACATCCTCATTACCAAGAAGTGGCAAAATCAACAATATTCATGGAACATGGCATCAAAGAACAATTATGCCACAAGATATATCAAAGACCAACAACTACAACAAATTGGAAAAGTTACAACAGCAACACATGGAATCAAAGGAACAAAAATTATGCAACAACCAGCTATCAAGGATTAAGATCGAAAAGAATTGAATTTGGATGGAAGGATCATCAGTGGCAGCAAGAAAGCAAGAATATAAGGAAATCCTATTACTTGGTTTCATCACATGTAAACCTTTAACTGCAAAGCTTTGAGGCCAAAGCTTTTTGAAAGGAACTATTATGTTATGACCTTCTGGGAGGTATATACGAGGTTGAATGTATATGTAATGGGGTTAAATGTAAATGTAATAGGGATCGACCCAATCAGGAGGGGACATGTGCAATGGGGGAGAACATGTATATATAGAGGTCAATATAGTCATTCTTGTAAACATGACATATGATTTGGTTATATGGATGTATTGGGGTTGTTTAGAGGAGGTTCTCCTAATCAACAAGGAGTTATTATCTAACACGTAATTATTATCTTTTTGGAAGTTGTGCTCCACACTCATACTTAGTGTACATGTACATTATATGTATTATGGCTTATTATGTTATTATGTTATTTTGAGTATTTGGTCCATAACAAATCTGGATACATGTGCCATAATCAACAATATTAGTTAAAATATTACATTTTCATGGAAGAATAACATTTTTTTACAAAGGAAAAATCTAGCTATCTTCATCCTCAGAGTTTAAATTCAGGGCATTAAGAGAATCCCACGATTCCTCAATTCTAGGACATGTAGGCTTTTTCAAAACATACTATAAGGCTCAACAATGATTCTATTGAAAAGATATGCATAAGGACATTCAAAATTATGTGGTAAAATGTGACACGTGCCAAAGAAATAAAAGTGAACATATTTCACAACTCAGGTTACTCCATCCTCTACATATTCCAAATCAAAAATGGGAAGAAATCTACATGGATTTTATTAAAGGATTATCATTGTCTAAATGAAAAGATGAAATTTTTTAGCAGTTGACCGACTAATAAAATATGCACACTTTATGGGAATAAAGCCCGAAGACTATCCAAATACTAAAAGAAAACCTAGTGAATGCATATAATCACATGAAACAACGAGCAAATCAACATAGAAGTTTGAAGAAGGTGACTGGGTGATTGTAAGACTTCAGCCATATAAGTAATTATCCCTAAAGAAACAAGGGAATAATAACTGCACCCCTAAGTTCTATGATCCATATCAAATTAAGAAAATGATTAGTCAAGTAGCATAAGCCTTAGAGCTACCAGACAAAAGTCATATCCATAACGTCTTTCATGTCTTCTACCTCATGAAAATGGTAGGGCGTCATCACCAAGTGCAAACTGAACTACCTATGCTTGATAGAGAGGGAAACCTTGTATTAGAACCTGATGGTATCTTGACTACTCGAGATAAATCACTGCAATTCAAAACAATGACAGAATACCTCATCAAGGGGAAGAACTTACCAAAAGAGGATGCCTTGTGGGAGAACAAAGCTTTTCAACAACAGCATCCTTCCCTACCAATGCTTTGAGAACAAAGCTTCTCCTAAGCAGGGTGTCATGTCCCCTCCCTTTTGACCTCATTAGAGGGAGGGCGTATTAGTCTAAGGGGGCTCCCCATAGGCTATAGCCCCAAAGAAAGGGAGCCGTGGGGTTAAATAAGTCACCAAGGAGGCAACGTTTGAATTTTAAAGTGACATGGGGTAAAAAGAAGAATAAAAAGGGGGTAAAGTGACTTTATGTCACCCAACTTAAATAACAAGTCATCTAAAGTGACAAGTGGCAAAAAGAGAGAAGGGGACAAGCAAAGGACAAAAAGTATATAAGGAGGAGGGAGACACATTCCTGATCATATGAATTGGTTTTGAACATCTTGTTTCTGCCTTTGGAGGCTTTGCCTCAGGTTTTTTGAGGGTTTTTGACAAAACCCTTGCTTTCTGCTGAGGTTCGGTGGTGCCTTGGGCTCACCCTAGCTCAGCCTTGGGAGAGATCTGCCTTTATCTGTCTATCCAATTGCTACAGACTTCATTTAGTGGCTGTTCTCAGCCTGGGAGAGATTCGCTGTGAGGAATAAGGGTTTACTGCAGGTTTAAAAGTTGATAAGGTTGCAGCAAGGGAATTTTGGAGGGGCCGATCCATTGCTGCGCACCCAGAAGAGGACCGAGCCCTAGAAACTGCTATTCGGTTGAAGGATCAAGCCTGAAATTGCCTTCTTGAAGGGGCCGAACCTGTTGCAAGCTTATTTTGAAGGGGCCGAATTCCTGTTTGAGGTTGAAGAGGAGGGTTTGAAACCCTATATGACCTGAAGCATCCACAGAAGGAAAGGGAAAAGGTTGCAAGCCTTTTCCCACAGACCAAGGTCATTTTCTGGGCTGGTAAGGTGATTTAAGGAGGGGGGGCAAAGGTGCCTACAGCTGCCGCCAGAATTGTTCCAGCCCCTCAAAGAGGTACCGAACCCTACATCAGCCACAATACTGCAGACCGAGGATCTATCGGAGCTGACAGAGCTGACAGCGGACTGCAAGGAAGGACCAATTCATGCTGGAGACCGTTAAGTCCAGGTTTATCTGATTAGTCCTGTTGTAGAGGCTAGGGTTTTCTGTTGAGAGAGCTACTGCTAAATTTGAGGCCTGTCAGCCTTTGTGTTGCCATACGGCTGGACCAGAAATTGTTGTTTGAAGCACTTAAACTCTGATCTGGTTATTAGTAATTCCTGTATTGAGACAGCAGCCTCTAGAGGGATTTACTGCTGGTTTTGAATACAATTTGCTGATGGTTTTGATACTATTTACTGCTGGTTTTGGATATAAATTGCTGGTGGTTCTGGATACCATTTACTGCTGATTATGGATACTGTGTACTGCTGGTTTCTGGGTAGTATTTACTGTTGGTATTCTTATGCTACAAACAGGATTTGGTATTGATCCTATTCATGTGTTTGGGTTTTATGAATGTGCCCTGTTGTTGGTAGAGATGCTGCACCATTTGGCTGTTTCAAGTCAACCTAATTCCCTTATTTACCAGCCTAGAAAACCCTAGGTATTTTACACAGGGGAACATGTAATATACATGACTATGTGACTTTATATTTAACGTATATAGTTAAAAGGTATCCTAGCCTATTACAAGAGGCACAACTCTTCAATGTAAAAGCCCACCAAAGTATATTTATACCATCGGGCCTCCCTTGTAAAATCATTTTTTCATTCATCATTCAATTAATATGTGTGTGTGTGATTGCAACAATCAAACGCACTTCTTCAAAGTAAAAGAAGCTGGAATCATGTATCGGGTGGCCAATATACAATTGGAAGAGGGAAAAAGAGAACTTCTAGGTCTACCATACGGGTGGGGCGACTATAGCCTGTCCAACCTTGGAATGGATTGGACCAGCAAAAGCCGAAGAAGGGTTCAACCAACGAAAGCAGACCTTGGAAGTCAAATAATAGAGATGGGAGAATCAGAAAAGACAAATACTCAGTTTGAGGCAGACCACTTCCAGGGTGAGTTGGAAGCCATTCAGGCCATGGTAGAGGAACAAGGCAGAACTTTGAACAGCCATGCAAAAGTGATTAACTCGGCTCTTTGGGGACTGAACAATGTGCAACAGTAGAAAGCCAGCAATAGCCATGCATGATGTCAATGCTTCCTCCATCCAAATGGAGGCACAACAGCAGTGTATCACCAGAGCTCCCTCTCACTCAGATCCTCCTTGTGATTCACCCCGCTGTGAGTGACTCCATGGAAAGGAGCACATTCACATCCAACAGAACTAGCTGAGGTCCCGCTGACACTCCCAGACAGATAGCTGAAGTGGTAGTTGGCCCAGCAAAAGAAAATGAACCTATAAATATAGATTAGATGTCGAATCGGTATTTTTCTTTAACTATGGTTTCAGTTTCTATCAAAATGTATGAATCAGCATGTAAAAAATTTCATGAAAGCAGGTCTGTAATCTGCCCCCTGTTGAGAAGTAACCTGCTTGAAACTGTGTGCATGCTGCTTATGGGTATAGCCATCCAGCCCTTTCTTGAAAAGCTAATATAAATCCCTATGTTTCTGTTAAAAAACTAGAGTACCATGTTACAAGCATACGAAGGTTTCAAGATAGATTATTTTTTATTGCTTATTTCATGCAATGATGAATTGACTAAAATCATTTTGATCGTATCAAGGAAGCTAGTATATAAGTTTTGAGAGCAAACTGCAAATTGCAGCTATAACAAACCTGATACAATAATATATTCTCCATCGGGTGTTGACTTGATGCGGGTGGCTGCAGTATTAAAGTTCAGGTCCTGAATCAAGTCTATCCTTCGCATGTACTCTGGTTTCACACAAGAGAATAAAAATAAATAATAAAGAATAACGCGACAATGGCAAACTGCAGATAAATCCGTAACAATTCATCTAGAATACTAAGTATATTCTTTCAATAATCGAGCTTATTATGACCTGTGGTACAAAAATAAACTATGAAATGCTTGGAAAAGCTCTTATCAGAAAGAACTGTCAAAAAGTTGCTGAGTAAAATGACAAATACAGGCACAAATCTCTCTCAGAAGTATGCACAATCATGTCTGCCAATCAACCGGGTATTGCTAACGTACATGAGACATAAAGAGAATTATTCTATGCTAAACTACTAGACAAAAAATCATCGAAAAGAGGTAACAGTACAAATTGAAAGCAAACCAAGGAAACCTGTTTCTGTATTGAAATAATTTTAAAATAAAGAGCAAAGTAGACTGACCACTGTCCTTGCGCAGAGCTTTCAATTTCTTAGGCGTAAGCCATGTCGGAAATGAACGCTGCCCCGACACAGCATACATCTTCACGCCGTTGATGGCAGTCACCTTCATACTTCCCCCTTGACTTGCCATCTTTGTAGCAGTAAAAATTTGGGTATTTTTTGCAATAGAGATGGTCTCTCACAGATACTGGTAATTAGGTCGAAGTGATCGGCTGAGTTGCAGCATACAATAAGATTATCAAGGTCTCTGTTAAATCCCTCCTCCTGGAATTAAGTGTTAAGTCATCCAAACCCTTCAGGGACCTCTCAACTCCTCATATAAAAAAGTTTCCTGCAGATAAAAATTAGACAGTGAAGTTGCCTAAACCATACTCTTTTCAAAAGAAGGGTTCCTTGCAAGAATGGGAGTCCATATCAATTTCTATGTATTTCCAAACTCAGTTCATCAACAACATGCTGCTACCGACAGACATGTTAAACTGCAATAAACTTGTGTTCATCTTTCTTCCCGTCTTTCATGTCCCAGGTAAGGTAGAAGAACTATTTACCCGATACTGGAGCTGCAGTCTCCACCGTCTAATTACTCGAACAATAGTTGGAGTTATACGATGACCTTATTATTGGTTTTAACAAGACAGGTAGAGTTCAGGGGCTATTCTGCATGTATAGATCCCCTTGGGAAAATAGGTAAGTTCAGCTCGTGTTTCCGTACTGAAATATAAACAGCATAACATAGCCTAGCCATAGGCTGGTTTAGTGTTGCCCAAAAATTTAGAAGTAAATAAAACTCGCTAATAAAAGATAAATAAATAAACAAAAATGTGTTTCCGTACTGAAATATGAAAAGCATAGCATAGCATAGCATAGTCATAGTCATAGTCATAGGCTTGTTTAGTGTTGCCCAAAAAAATAGAAGTAAATAAAACTCGCTAATAAAAGATAAATAAATAAACAAAAATATTTTAAGCTTATGTATTTCTATAATTATATCACAGCAACTCCATTATTGTTGTACCTGTTGGGTTATGATCCACCTTAGACATGGAAAGTTTCTCATCTTCACCTTCATGCTTGAAGGTCAACTGAAACTAAGCAGGAACTCAGCTTCTCGTTGGTTACTACATTTGTTAACATGTATGTAGGATTTTGGCTAGTATGTATATTTTTCCGATCTCAATTGTCCATCTTCCAAAATGGATCGTATGAAATGGTACCTAAGTTGTATATGCCTACTCTTAGAATGGAAGGTTGAGTTCTTTGGAAGATGAATGGCACTATAGTTGTCACAGTACAACATGTTATTCCCTTGCTACTTTCCCAATTCCTCTGCAAACCTCTGTCGCCAAATCATCTCTTTACTAGTCTTTGTAGCAACAACATACTCTACTTCCATTGTTGAAAGTGCAACAATCTTTTGTAGTTTTGAAATCCAACTTACTATTGTTCCACCTACAATAAAAACATACCATGTGGTGCTCCTCTTGCTATCTTTATCACATGCCATATCCAAATCAGCATATCCCTGTAGAACAGGGTTTGAGCCTCCAAAACGTAATGCATAAGTAGTGGTACCTCTTAAATACCTAAGAATACACTTTACTGCCTCCCATTGTGTTACACGCCTATTTATTGCACTACCAGGTGTCGCACTTAAGTGTTGCACTTTACCAAGTGTTGCACTAAAGTGTCGCAATTTCATCATCGTGTAGGAATGTTTGTCATAATCCATATACATGTTGGAAGGGAAACCTATCATTTGGAGGTTGAAATATTATATTTCACCTTGAATTTTTGGCCTTTTTTTAGTATCATCGCTCCAATGCCCATATGAAGAGGAGGATGAACCCTTGTCATCGCAAGGTCAATCTTGTTTGTTCAGCTAAATCTTCATCTGATCATATCCTCTCCTCAAAATTATCCTATGGTTGTTATGTCTTAACTCCTATATAATGAAGGCCATTCTTGGGTGAAGGGGGAAGAATTCTAGAGTTTCATATTGCTCGTCTTGTGATGTTCAAAGTGTTGGAAATGAAATCTTGAAGGAGTTGTTGCAACATCGACATTAAGGTTGTAAATGTTTCATTACTTATTGTTTTCCATATAATATAACTTGGCCTATTCCCCTCGTGCTTATATTGTTTAATGTATGCACGTCTATTTTTGCTTAGCTCAAAGTAGATAGGTCTATTTTGCCTAACAATATATTGTGTAAGAAAGAATAATTGGTTTGTTCCTTGCAGGACCTCTCTTGCACCAAGAGCTTGGACCTCAAGATAAAGGGTTGGAGCAGCGGGGACAACCGATGGAAAAGAGGTAAGCTATCTACCTCGTTCTCTCATCTTCTTTCTCCATTTTGTTTGTGGGTATATAAAGTAGATCTAGGGGGGAAGTAGAAAATCATTTGTTACTTTCTGTCTTGGATCAAAGGAGTCTTGATCCAAGGGGGGTTTCACCTATCCACAAGGGAAACTTTTCCACAACAAAAATTGGCAACTTCACTGGGTATCACTGATTTTAATATTTCCTTATTGTTTTCTAACCCTTTGAATTTGTGTTTGTTGCTTGATCTTTTTGGATTGTATGCATCTTCTTTGAATTATCCCCTTCCCTCATCATCATTGAGAAGCTTTCTGAGTCAAGAACCTAACCCTTTCTCAGATATGGGCAAGGATTGTGTCTTTTCACCACTTTCACCATTATCGCCCTCTCTCGGTGTATTAGGGAGTGATGAAACCTTGATTATTTCCCCCTCTCGGTGTATTGGGGAGCGATGAAACCCTGATTATCGCCCTCTCTCAGTGTATTGGGGAGTGATGAAATCCTTATTATCCCTCTCTCTTAGTGTATTGGGGAGCAATGAAACTTTCATCATCGCCCTATCTGCAGTGTTACAGGAACGATAATCCTCTCTCTAAGTGGATTTTGAGTTTGTCTTGCCTCTTTTCTGTCATATTTTTGTCTTAGAACCTTATATCAGAGTCCTTCATACATGATTGTGGCTTTGATTGATTACAATTTAGTGATTATCATATTTTTGTTGCCTCTTTTGAGTTTCCACCTCCTATCAAATTATGAAGTGTACATGATTGTCCTAGGTTAACTCAATCCTTTGGCCAAGTCTATGTCATCAGTAGTTTGATCCTTATCAGTGGTAGGCATTCAAATTTTTGTCACCTTGATTCCAAGGCCTTGTAGGTGTTTTACTTGCTTTCTTTTGGAGTCTTTTTCATTGATTTGAGGATTGCATATGTTGCATTAAGCCTTGTTGTTGAGTTTCTCAATTTTATCCTCTTGGGAAAACTTATGATCCCTTGAGTGCACTCCTAAACTCTTTGACCTTGCTACAACTCTGCATTGATCTTTGATCTTTGCTACTTGAATTTTGAGGTTTCAAAAAGTGGTTTTCCTTTACTTTAGATTTTTGGGTTCTTGTTTGAACATGCGTTGGAGGCGTTCTTGCATTTGAATTATTTGAGTTCTTGTCAACTTTTTGAGTGCATGTTTTGTTTGTATTTTTGCTTCGTGATCCTTTGCATCATCATTGAATTCTTTCATTTTGTTTGAAAGTAAGGAAGCAAAAAAGAGTTGAATTTGAAGTTGTTTCATTGCATTTGAAAAACAAACAAAAGAAAATCTTGCAATCTAGAGGGGCATGATCAAGCTTGCACTTTAGAGAGAAGTAAATTGTATTGGGCATATGCATCTGGTCAAGCAAAAGACTCTCCTCTTTACCATAGTTAGCATTCATTGAAAATGAAATCTTTGCATTTCATGGTTTAAAGTTGAGTCATAACACCATCTAGTCCACTTTCGCTTACCCTATTGAGTAACAAACAACCATTAAAAGGAACGAGGTACATAATTCAAAATCAATTAGACTTTTTTCTCTTTGATAACAAACCAACAAGTCTAGGATTTTAGGGCTCTGATAGTAGCGTGGAGAGTTAACTCTTCAAGACCACGGGAATGAGACCATAGAATACTAGAGAGTGAAAAAACAAGTAGTAGTAATTAACGTTAGTTAGGAAAGCTCCTCTCACACATGAGTCAAACAAGAGGTCAAGCGAAGTGATCGGTTGAGATTTCCCCTCTTTCGTTCGCCCAGTGGAACTATCGCAAGTTTGGGGCTTTGAAGAGTGGTAGATCCTTGGGGTGACACCACTTCTTCTTAGTGTCTGGTATTNCCAACCCAATCGTTCATTATGAATTAGTAAATATAGTAACCTCTCCTAGAATTCCACACAAGTGACTGCAAGGGGGATTCCTTTTGCAAGGAAAGTTCCTTGTGGTACCTGCAACAGACATTCAACCTCTACTTCAACGAACTGGGAGGGTATTTTCTTGTGGGCTCTTACTTGCACCTTGGGGGATTGTTGCGTGAAGGTGATCGTAATTATTGTTTGTTTCTTTATTGACGACCTCATCTCCCTTCTTTGGAAGAACCTTACTTCCTTTCTCCCTATCACAAGGGAGTTGTTTGTTTGATCTTATCTTGTAGGGACTTTAGTAGTGTGTGCTCTTTGACGTTTAGTAGACCCTAGGTTGAATGCACGTCCATGTCAACAATTCCTGAGATTACCAACCAAGGGACCCCTTTTCACAGGGAACATTATGCTTTCCTTGTTTTGGAAACGTTGGTCCTCCCTACATTGCTACATTGACTCTTCTCGGTTTCATTATGGGGTTACCGGTATGGTTGTTTTCCACTCCCATGATCCTGAATGTCCTTATTGTTGCCCAAGCAAGCTCTCTACCTCAAGAACATCAACCTCTTATTGACCGTTTTCCTTCTTCACACGTCGGGTTTTCTTCCCTTTCTTCTTCCTCGCCTCGTGAAAACCTTGATGCTAGAAACTAGGAGGGCAAGAAGAAGAAGAAAAGGAAGAACAAGAAGAAGCAAAATGAGCAAGGGAGAAATCAACCAGCCATTGTCGTGAGTGTTGATAATGTTGAAAAGCCTACCAACATAGGTCGCAATCCCAAATTCCCTTGCAGGATTTGTAAGGGTGACCACCTTCTTAACCACAGCCTTAGTATTCCCAATGTCTTAGAAGTGTGGTCCACAGGATCTCAACAACCCATGTCACTAGCCACTGCAAGTCATACTGGTGACATCCCATCAACTGGTGATCATGTGGTTGGGGGAAAAAAGGGTAAAGTCGGGATTCATTGTCGGTTATGCGAGGAAATGCACCTCACTTACCTTTTCCCTTATATGGATGAAGCTTCACAATTGTTGGAAGACATTATCATTTCCCAGCAACAACCTCCAGCTGTTTCCCATGAGTCCTATCCCAACCAATTGTTGATTGATGAAGTGGTTGATCCAATTCAATCCTCGGTCAATCCCACTCTTCCTTTGGTGATCCAAATTATTTTCGGCACGAAATGAGAGCGGATATATAACACAGAAATATTTAGAGATATTGCAAGAGAGACAACAATATAACAGATTTATAGCGGAAATAACAAGAGTCATAGATAAACAGTAATACACGATTTCTATTAATGAAATAAATGTACAAAGCCTGTAAAATACAGAGTGAAAGACTCGATAGAATGGTGGTAGCTTATCTCTGAGAAGAGATGTGACGGCTACTCGCATTCGTGAGAAGATGATTATTACAATGAGGCTCTAAGGGCCTTTTTAACATAAGTAAAATCCAAAACCCTAACCCCGAAAGATGAAAAGCCAAAAGGTTTGTGGGCCCCGATGGGGGTAGTTGATACGTCAACTTCCCAGGGGCGTAACTTTTGCATACGATCTCCATTTGGGGCGCTCAATAGCTCGTTGGAAAGATCTATCCAAGAACTACAACTTTTGGGTGAGCAACATGATCTATGATCCATGTTGCTCCCCGTTTTAAAAAAAAAACATCGTTTAGGGCCTCAAAATAGCCCCGAAAGTTAAAAACTTCTAAAAATAGTAAATTACCAAAATTGCCAGAAACATGTTTTGGGCCAGTTGGAGAAGGTGGGTGGCCACCGATATCCACCTGGATCAATCCTCTCTCCTTAGGAAGAAATGGTCTCCATTGCGTTGAGTTCCCGGGGGAGAGGGGAAAGCGATTGCTGAATCTGAATCTTGGTGAGTTGCTTGCCTTGTTGGAACAGTCGCGCTGCATGGTTTGTTGAAGGTCGTCATGAACCTGTGGCTAGAAGGGTTGGACCTTTTTAACCAGCCTGGCTACATGAGATGACTTTGTGCAGAAGGAATCTTTGTGCTTTGTTGCAACCTTGTCGACCTGCTTCTATTGGATAGAAGGTGCTTGGGTCGAAGCTGTGGTGGTTGCAATATCATTTTGTTCCATTTTTAAACATATTGTGGAGAAGATGAATTTTGTAGTATGAGATACTACCTTGTGGCACTGTTTAGGTGGGGCAGTAGTTGGAACTACCTCTGGTATCCTGTAGAGATGACCCCCCAGAGTAATAATGACACTACGGGGTCGAAACTCATAGATAGCATGGCGTTTCCACATATATGGTTGGCCCAAGAGAACATCACAGACATCCAGTGGGGCAACATCACATAATACGTCATCCTTGAAGGGTTGGATGCCATATGACAAACGACACTGCTGGCTGACACGAAGATCTCGTCCTTGGTGAAGCCACCCGATGCTGTATGGTTGCTGGTGTGGTGTTGACGACAATCCCAACTGTTTGACGACCTCTGCTGAGATGAGGTTCTTTTGGCTTCTGCTATCAACAATAAATTGCAGCGAGGTCCCCTTCACCCACATCTGTGAATGAAAAAGGCGCTCCCCCTCTTCAATATCTATTGGTTCTTCTGGTTGAATTGTTGCGGTCGCGACAATAGCAGTGGGGTCTGTGTCGATGATCTGTCTTTTCCCATTATTTTCAGAATCAGGGTTCGGCTCCTTGTCTTTGATCTCGGCCACCAATGACTGTTTTGAGTGACATTCATCGGTGTTGTGCCAGGGGCTTTTGTGGAAATCGCACCATTTTCCGGTGTCCTTCTTTGTCTTCCCATGACCCTTATTTTCCTGTGGCTTGGACTGGCTTTCGGGAGACTGTTTGTTAGGGCTGTCTTTGTCATACTTTGGTTGTTGTGGATTTGCAGACTCGAACTCTTGTTTGTTCTGGTGCTTAAATTTATGCTCGATTTTAACAACATATCGATAGGCAACATTGAGTGATGAGATGTCCAGGAAATCCATTTCAGTTTGGATGTATCTGTGTAGAGCCCCACGGTATTTCAGAACCAAATGTCGTTTGGAGTCTTTGATACCCAGATTGGTGCGCAAGGTATGGAAGCTATTGGTGAACTCCGGAACTGATTGGCCCCTCTCTTGCCGCAATGTGGTCCATCTCATATATGGGTCCTCATAGTTTCCAACAGGGTAATACTGTTCCTTTGCCGCATCCACAAAAAAATCTCAAGTGGGCTCGGCCCCATATATTCTAGAATCCTCTGTGGAACTTTGCTCTTAGTAACCCACCAATGTTTTACATGGGGGAGATCCTTAAGGAGTGCGAAGGGGATCTTTTCCTTGTCGGAAAAATTATTAACAGAGAAATAACCTTCTAGCAGATTTAACCATTTATCTAGGGCATCTGCATCTATTTGACCTTCAAATACAAGAATATCAAAATTAACCTATACCTTGAAAGGAGATGTGCCTCCAAAGTGGTCGCTTGATGAAGATGCACCTGATGTTATTGGGAGGAGTTGAAGGATGTGGGAAAAATTATCCATCATTTCGTCCCTTTGTCGCGTGAGAGCTTGCTCAAGCAACAGATTGATAGGATCGTCTGCTCCGTCGTTTTTCTTTTCTTCCGCCATTGAGGGTTTATTGGGTGTGCGAGAGTGATTTTCCTCAAGAGAGACAAGCTCGAGATCCAACTTGCTATACTCGGACCTCATCGGGGACATGCACTAAAAAATGATCAAGAGCAGCCTGCTCTGATACCACTGATCTGGATTATTTTCGGCACGAAATGAGAGCGGATATATAACACAGAAATATTTAGAGATATTGCAAGAGAGACAACAATGTAACAGAGATATAGCGGAAATAACAAGAGTCATAGATATACAGTAATACATGATTTCTATTAATGAAATAAATGTACAGAGACTGTCAAATACAGAGTGAAAGACTCCCTAGAATGGTGGTAGCTTATCTCTGAGAAGAGATGTGACGGTTACTCGCATCCGTGAGAAGATGATTATTACAATGAGGCTCTAAGGGCCTTTTTAACATAAGTAAAATCCAAAACCCTAAGCCCGGAAGATGAAAAGCCAAAAGGTTTATGGGCCCCGATGGGGGTAGTTGATACGTCAACTTCTTAGGGGTGTAACTTTTGCATACGATCTCCGTTTGGGGTGCTCAATAGCTCGTTGGAAAGATCTATCCGAGAACTAAAACTTTTGGGTGAGCAACATGATCTACGATTTATGTTGCTCCCCATTTTCTAAAAAAACATCGTTTAGGGCCTCAAAATGGCCCCGAAAGTTAAAAACTGCTAAAAATAGTAAATTACCAAAATTGTCAGAAACATGTTTTGGGCCAGTTGGAGAAGGTGGGTGGCCACCGATATCCACCTGGATCAATCCTTTCTCTTTAGGAAGCAATGGTCTCCATTGCGTTGAGTTCCCGGGGGAGAGGGGAAAGCGATTGCTGAATCTGAATCTTGGTGAGTTGCTTGCCTTGTTGGAACCGTCGCGTTGCTTGGTTTGTTGAAGGTCGTCATGAACCTGTGGCTGGAAGGGTTGGACCTTTTTAACCAGTCTATCTACATGAGATGACTTTGTGCAGAATGAATCTTTGTGCTTTGTTGCAACCTTGTCGACCTGCTTCTATTGGATAGAAGGTGCTTGGGCCGAAGCTATGGTGGTTGCAGTATCCTTTTGTTCCCTTTTTAAACAGATTGTGGAGAAGATGAATTTTGTAGTATGAGATACTACCTTGTGGCACTGTTTAGGTGGGGCAGTAGTTGGAACTACCTCTGGTATCCTTTAGAGATGACCCCCCAGAGTAATAATGACACTACGGGGTCGAGACTCATAGATAGCATGGCATTTCGACATATATGGTTGGCCCAAGAGAACATCACAGACATCCAGTGGGGCAACATCAGATAATACCTCATCCTTGAAGGGTTGGATGCCGTATGACAATCGACACTGCTAGCTGACACGAAGATCTCGTCCTTGGCAAAGCCACCCGATGTTGTATGGTTGCGGGTATGGTGTTGTCGACAATCTCAACTGTTTGATGACCTCTGCTGAGATGAGGTTCTTTTGGCTTCCGCTATCAACAATAAAATGCAGTGAGGTCCCCTTCACCCACATCTGTGACTGAAAAAGTCGCTCCCCCTCTTCAGGATCTATTGGTTCTTCTAGTTGAATTGCTGCGTTCGCGACAATAGCAGTGGGGTCTATGTCGATGATCTGTCTTTTCCCATTATTTTTAGAATCAGATTCTAAATCAGGGTTCAACTCCTTGTCTTTGATCTCTGCCACCAATCACTGTTTTGAGTGACATTCATTGGTGTTGTGCCAGGGGCTTTTGTGGAAATCGCACCATTTTTCGGTGTCCTTCTTTGTCTTCTCGTGACCCTTCTTTTCCTGTGGCTTGGAATGGTTTTTGGGAGACTATTTGTTAAGGTTGTCTTTGTCATAATTTGGTTGTTGTGGATTTGTAGACCCGAACTCCTGTTTGTTCTGGTGCTTAAATTTCTACGCGATTTTAACAGCATATGGATAGGTATCACCGAGTGATGAGATGTCCAGGAAATCCATTTCAGTTTGGATGTATCTGTGTAGAGCCCCACGATATTTCAGAACCAAGTGTTGTTCGGAGTCTTTAATACCCAGCTTGGTGTGCAAGGTATGGAAGCTATTAGTGAACTACGGAACTGATTGGCCCCTCTCTTGCCGCAATGTGGTCCATCTCATGTATTGGTCCTCATAGTTTCCAACAGGGTAATACTGTTCCTTTGTTGCATCCAAAAAAAAATCCCAAGTGGGCTCGGCCCCATATATTCCAGACTCCTCTGTGGAACTCTGCTCCCTGTAAGTTTCCCACCAATGTTTTACATGGGGGAGAGCCTTAAGGAGTGCGAAGGTGATCTTTTCCTTGTCGGAAAAATTATGAACAGAGAAATAACCTTCTAGCAGATTTAACCATTTATATAGGGCATCTGCATCTATTTGACCTTCAAATACGAGAATATCAAAATTAACCTATACCTTGAAAGGCGATGTGCCACCAAAGTGGTCGCTTAATGAAGATGCACCTGATGTCATCGGGAGGTGTTGAAGGATGTGGGAAAAATTCTCCATCATTTCGTCCCTCTGTCGCGTGAGAGCTTGCTCAAGCAACAGATTGATAGGATCGTCTACTCCGTCGTTTTTATTTTCTTCCGCCATTGAGGGTTTCTTGGGTGTGCGAGAGCGATTGTCCTTAAGAGAGACAAGCTTGAGACCCAACTTGCTATACTCGAACCTCGTCGGGGACATGCACTAAAAAACGATCAAGAGCAACCTGCTCTGATACCACTGATCCGTATTATTTTCGGCACGAAATGAGAGTAGATATATAACACAAAAATATTTAGAGATATTGCAAGAGAGACAACAATATAACAGAGATATAGCATAAATAACAAGAGTCATATATATACAGTAATACAGGATTTCTATTAATGAAATAAATGTACAGACACTGTAAAATACAGAGTGAAAGACTCGCTAGAATGATGGTAGCTTATCTCTAAGAAGAGATGTGACAGCTACTTGCATCCGTGAGAAGATGATTATTACAATGAGGCTCTAAGGGCCTTTTTAACATAAGTAAAATCCAAAACCCTAACATCGGAAGATGAAAAGCCAAAAGGTTTGTGGGCCTCGATGGGGGTAGTTGATACGTCAACTTCCCAGGGGCGTAACTTTTGCATACGATCTTTGTTTGGGGTGCTCAATAGCTCGTTGGAAATATCTATCCGAAAACTACAACTATTGGGTGAGCAACATGCTCTACGATCCATGTTGGTCCCCGTTTTCTAAAAAAACATCGTTTAGGGCCTCAAAATGGCCCCGGAAGTTAAAAACTGCTAAAAATAATAAATTACCAAAATTGTCAGAAACATGTTTTGGGCTAGTTGGAGAAGGTGGGTGGCCACCGATATCCACCTGGATCAATCCTCCCTCCTTAGGAAGAAATGGTCTCCATGGCGTTGAGTTCCAGTGGGAGAGGGGAAAGCGATTGCTGAATCTGAATCTTGGTGAGTTGCTTGCCTTGTTGGAACCGTCGTGCTGCTTGGTTTGTTGAAGGTCGTCATGAACCTGTGGCTGGAAGGGTTGGACCTTTTTAACCTGTCTGGCTACATGAGATGACTTTGTGCAGAAGGAATCTTTGTGCTTTGTTGCAACCTTGTCGATCTGCTTCTATTGGATAGAAGGTGCTTGGTCCAAAGCTGTGGTGGTTGCAGTATCCTTTTGTTCCCTTTTTGAACAGATTGTGGAGAAGATGAATTTTGTAGTATGAGATACTACCTTGTGGCACTGTTTAGGTGGGGCAATAGTTGGAAATTCCTCTTGTATCTTGTAGAGATGACCCCCAGAGTAATAATGACACTACGGGGTCAAGACTCATAGATAGCATGGTGTTTCCCCATATATGGCTAGCCCAAGAGAACATCACAGACATCCAATGGGGCAACATCACATAATACCTCATCCTTGAAGGGTTGGATGACGTATGACAATCAACACTACTGGCTGACACGAATATCTCATCCTTGGCGAAGCCACCCAATGCTGTATGGTTGTGGGTGTGGTGTTGTCGACAATCCCAACTGTTTGACGACCTCTGCTGAGATGAGGTTCTTTTGGCTTCCGCTATCAACAATAAAATGCAGCGAGGTCCCCTTCACCCACATCTGTGAATGAGAAAGGCGCTCCCCCACTTCAGGATCTATTGGTTCTTCTGGTTGAATTGTTGCGGTCGCGACAATAACAGTGGGGTCTGCGTCGATGATCTGTCTTTTCCCATTATTTTCAGAATCAGATTCTGAATCAGGGTTCAGCTCCTTGTCTTTGATCTCAGCCACCAATTACTGTTTTGAGCGACATTCATCGGTGTTGTGCCAGGGGCTTTTGTGGAAATCGCACCATTTTCCGGTGTCCTTCTTTGTCTTCTTGTGACCCTTCTTTTCCTGTGGCTTGGACTAGTTTTCGGGAGACTTTTTTTTAGGGCTGTCTTTGTCATACTTTGGTTGTTGTGGATTTACAGACCTGAACTCCCATTTGTTCTGGTGCTTAAATTTTTTCTCGATTTTAACAGCATATCGATAGGAACCACCGAGTGATGAGATGTCCAGGAAATCCATTTCAGTTTGGATGTATCTGTGTAGAGCCCCACGTTATTTCAGAACCAAATGTCATTCGGAGTCTTTGATACCCATCTTGGTGCGCAAGGTATGGAAGCTATTGGTGAACTCCGTAACTGATTGGCCTCTCTCTTGGCGCAATGTGGTCCATCTCATGTATTGGTCCTCATAGTTTCCAACAGGGTAATACTGTTCCTTTGCCGCATCCACAAAAAAAATCCCAAGTGGGCTCGGTCCCATATATTCTAGACTCCTATGTGGAACTCTACTCCCAGTAAGTTTCCCACCAATGTTTTACATGGGGGAGAGCCTTAAGGAGTGCGAAGGTGATATTTTCCTTGTCGAAAAAAATATGAACAGAGAAATAACCTTCTAGCAGATTTAACCATTTATCTAGGGCATCTGCATCTATTTGACCTTCAAATATGAGAATATCAAAATTAACCTGTACCTTGAAAGGCGATGTGCCTCCAAACGCTTGATGAAGATGCACCAGATGTTATCAGGAGGCGTTGAAGGATGTGGGAAAAATTCTCCATCATTTCGTTCCTCTGTCGCGTGAGAGCTTGCTCAAGCAACAGACTGATGGGATCGTCTGCTGTGTCATTTTTCTTTTCTTGCGCCATTGAGGGTTTCTTGGGTGTGCAAGAGCGATTGTCCTCAAGAGAGACAAGCTCGAGACCCAACTTTCTATACTTGGACCTCGTCGGGGACATGCACTAAAAAACGATTAAGAGCAGCCTGCTCTGATACCATTGATCCGAATTATTTTCGGCACGAAATGAGAGCGGATATATAACATAGAAATATTTAGAGATATTGCAAGAGAGACAACAATATAACAGAGATATAGCAGAAATAACAAGAGTCATAGATATAAAGTAATACACGATTTATGTTAATGAAATAAATGTACAAAGACTGTAAAATACAGAGTGAAAGACTCGCTAAAATGGTGGTAGCTTATCTCTGAGAAGAGATGTGACGGCTACTCGCATCCGTGAGAAGATGATTATTACAATGAGGCTCTAAGGGCCTTTTTAACATAAGTAAAATCCAAAACCCTAACCCCGAAAGATGAAAAGCCAAAAGGTTTGTGGGCCCTGATGGGGGTAGTTGATACGTTAACTTCCCAGGGGCGTAACTTTTGCATAAGATCTCCGTTTGGTGTGCTCAATAGCTCGTTGGAAAGATCTATTTGAGAACTACAACTTTTGGGTGAGCAACATGATCTATGATCCATGTTGCTCCCCGTTTTCTAAAAAAACATCGTTTAGGACCTCAAAATGGCCCCAAAAGTTAAAACTCCTAAAAATAGTAAATTACCAAAATTGCCAGAAACATGTTTTGGGCCAGTTGGAGAAGGTGGGTGGCCACCGATATCCACCTGGATCAATCCTCTCTCCTTAGGAAGCAATGGTCTCCATTGCGTTGAGTTCTCGGGGGAGAGGGGAAAGCGATTGCTGAATCTGAATCTTGGTGAGTTGCTTGCCTTGTTGGAACCGTCGCGCTGCTTGGTTTGTTGAAGGTCGTCATGAACTTGTGGCTGGAAGAGTTGGACCTTTTTAACCAATCTGTCTACATGAGATGACTTTGTGCAGAAGGAATCTTTGTGCTTTGTTGCAACCTTGTCGACCTGCTTCTGTTGGATAGAAGGTGCTTGGGCCGAAGCTGTGGTGGTTGCAGTGTCATTTTTTCCCTTTTTGAACAGATTGTGGAGAAGATGAATTTTGTAGTGTGAGATACTACCTTGTGGCACTGTTTAGGTGGGGCAGTAGTTGGAACTACCTCTGGTATCCTGTAGAGATGACCCCCCAGAGTAATAATGACACTACGGGGTCGAGACTCATAGATAGCATGGTATTTCCACATATATGGCTGGCCCAAGAGAACATCACAGACATCCAGTGGGGCAACATCACATAATACGTCATCCTTGAAGGGTTGGATGTCGTATGACAATCGACACTGCTGACTGACACGAAGATCTCGTCCTTGGTGAAGCCAACCGATGCTGTATGGTTGCAAGTGTGGTGTTGTCGACAATCTCAACTGTTTGATGACCTCTGCTGAGATGAGGTTCTTTTGGCTTATGCTATCAACAATAAAATGCAGCGAGGTCCCCTTCACCCACATCTGTGAATGAAAAATGCGCTCCCCCTCTTCAGGATCTATTGGTTCTTCTGGTTGAATTGCTGCGGTCGCGACAATAGCAGTGGAGTCTACGTCGATGATCTGTCTTTTCCAATTATTTTCAGAATCAGGGTTCGACTCCTTGTCTTTGATCTCAGCCACCAATGACTGTTTTGAGCGACATTCATCGGTGTTGTGCCAGGGGATTTTGTTGAAATCGCACCATTTTCCGGTGTCCTTCTTTGTCTTCCCGTGACCCTTCTTTTCCCGTGGCTTTGACTGGTTTTCAGGAGACTGTTTGTTAAGGTTGTCTTTGTCATAATTTGGTTGTTGTGGATTTGCAGACCCAAACTCCCGTTTGTTCTGGTGCTTAAATTTTTGCTCGATTTTAATAGCATATCGATAGGCAGCACCGAGTGATGAGATGTCCAAAATATCCATTTCAGTTTGGATGTATCTGTGTAGAGCCCCACGGTATTTCAGAACCAAATGTTTTTCGGAGTCTTTGATACCCAACTTGGTGCGCAAGGTATGGAAGCTATTGGTGAACTCCGTAACTGATTGGCCTCTCTCTTGGCGCAATGTGGTCCATCTCATGTATTGGTCCTCATAGTTTCCAACAGGGTAATACTGTTCCTTTGCCGCATCCACAAAAAAAATCCCAAGTGGGCTCGGTCCCATATATTCTAGACTCCTATGTGGAACTCTACTCCCAGTAAGTTTCCCACCAATGTTTTACATGGGGGAGAGCCTCAAGGAGTGCGAAGGTGATCTTTTCCTTGTCGGAAAAATTATGAACAGAGAAATAACCTTCTAGCAGATTTAACCATTTATATAGGAAATCTGCATCTATTTGACCTTCAAATACGAGAATATCAAAATTAAACTGTACCTTGAAAGGCGATGTGCCTCCAAAGTGGTCGCTTGATGAAGATGCACCTGATGTTATCGGGAGGTGTTGAAGGATGTGGGAAAAATTCTCCATCATTTCGTCCCTCTATCGCGTGAGAGCTTGCTCAAGCAACAGACTGATAGGATCGTTTGCTCCGTCGTTTTTCTTTTCTTCCGCCATTGAGGGTTTATTTGGTGTGCGAGAGCGATTGTCCTCAAGAAAGACAAGATCGAGACCCAACTTGCTATACTCGGACCTCGTCGGGGACATGCACTAAAAAACGATCAAGAGCAACTTGCTCTGATACCACTGATCCAGATTATTTTCGGCACGAAATGAGAGCGAATATATAACACATAAATATTTAGAGATATTGCAAGAGAGACAACAATATAACAGAGATATAGTGGAAATAACAAGAGTCGTAGATATACAGTAATACACGATTTCTATTAATGAAATAAATGTACAAAGACTGTAAAATACAGAGTGAAAGACTTGCTAGAATGGTGGTAGCTTATCTCTAAGAAGAGATGTGACGGCTACTCGCATTCGTGAGAAGATGATTATTACAATGAGGCTCTAAGGGCCTTTTTAACATAAGTAAAATCCAAAACCCTAACCCTGGAAGATGAAAAGCCAAAAGGTTTGTGGGCCCCGATGGGGGTAGTTGATATGTCAACTTCCCAGGGGCGTAACTTTTGCATACGATCTCCGTTTGGGGCGCTCAATAGCTCGTTGGAAAGATCTATCCGAGAACTACAACTTTTG
>ML780493.1:642548-710752 GCA_009831015.1 Picea engelmannii | reverse complement strand
GCTGTGGTGGTTGCAGTATCCTTTTGTTCCCTTTTTGAACAGATTGTGGAGAAGATGAATTTTGTAGTATGAGATACTACCTTGTGGCACTGTTTAGGTGGGGCAGTAGTTGGAACTACCTCTGGTATCCTGTAGAGATGACCTCCCAGAGTAATAATGACACTACGGGGTCGAGACTCATAGATAGCATGGTGTTTCCTCATATATGGCTTGCCCAAGAGAACATCACAGACATCCAATGGGGCAACATCACATAATACCTCATCCTTGAAGGGTTGGATGCCATATGACAATCGACATTGTTGGCTGACACGAAGATCTCGTCCTTGGCGAAGCCACCCGATGCTGTATGGTTGCGGGTGTGGTGTTGTCGACAATCCCAAATGTTTGATGACCTCTGCTGAGATGAGGTTCTTTTGGCTTCCACGATCAACAATAAAATGCAGCAAGGTCCCCTTCACCCACATCTGTGAATGAAAAAGGCACTTCCCCACTTCAGGATCTATTGGTTCTTCTGGTTGAATTGTTGCGGTCGCGGCAATAGCAGTGGGGTCTGCGTCGATGATCTGTCTTTTCCCATTATTTTCATAATCAGATTCTGAATCAGGGTTTGGCTCCTTGTCTTTGATCTCGGCCACCAATGACTGTTTTGATCGACATTCATCGGTGTTGTGCCAGGGGCTTTTGTGGGAATCACACCATTTTTCGATGTCCTTTTTTGTCTTCCCGTGACCCTTCTTTTCCTATGGCTTGGACTGGTTTTCGGGAGACTGTTTGTTAGGGCTGTCTTTGTCATACTTTGGTTGTTGTGGATTTGCAGACCCGAACTCCCATTTGTTCTGGTGCTTAAATTTCTGCTCGATTTTAACAACATATCGATAGGCAGCACCGAGTGATGAGATGTCCAGGAAATCCATTTCAGTTTGGATGTATCTGTGTAGAGCCCCACGGTATTTCAGAACCAAATGTCGTTCGGAGTCTTTGATACCCAAATTGGTGCGCAAGGTATGAAAGCTATTGGTGAACTATGGAACTGATTGGCCCCTTTCTTGCCGCAATGTGGTCCATCTCATGTATTGGTCCTCATAGTTTCCAATAGGGTAATACTGTTCCTTTGCCGCATCCACAAAAAAATCCCAAGTGGGCTCGGCCACATATATTCCAGACTCCTCTGTGGAACTTTGCTCCCTGTAAGTTTCCCACCAATGTTTTACATGGGGGAGATCCTTAAGGAGTGCGAAGGTGATCTTTTCCTTGTCGAAAAAATGATGAACAAAGAAATAACCTTATAGCAGATTTAACCATTTATCTAGGGCATCTGCATCTATTTGACCTTCAAATACGAGAATATCAAAGTTAACCTGTACCTTGAAAGGTGATGTGCCTCCAAAGTGGCCGCTTGATGAAGATGCACCTGATGTTATTGGGAGGCGTTGAAGGATGTGGGAAAAATTCTCCATCATTTCGTCCCTTTGTCGCGTGAGAGCTTGCTCAAGCAACAGACTGATAGGATCGTCTGCTCCGTTGTTTTTCTTTTCTTCCGCCATTGAGGGTTTCTTGGGTGTGCGAGAGCGATTGTCCTCAAGAGAGACAAGCTCAAGACCCAACTTGCTATACTCGGACCTCGTCGGTGACATGCACTAAAAAACGATCAAGAGCAGCCTGCTCTGATACCACTGATCCAGATTATTTTCGGCACGAAATGAGAGCGGATATATAACACATAAATATTTAGAGATATTGCAAGAGAGACAACAATATAACAGATATATAGCGGAAATAACAAGAGTCATAGATATACAGTAATACACGATTTCTATTAATGAAATAAATGTACAGAGACTGTAAAATACAGAGTGAAAGACTCGCTAGAATGGTGGTAGCTTATCTCTGAGAAGAGATGTGACGGCTACTCGCATCCGTGAGAAGATGATTATTACAATGAGGCTCTAAGGGCCTTTTTAACATAAGTAAAATCCAAAACACTAACCCCGAAAGATGAAAATCCAAAAGGTTTGTGGGCCCCAATGGGGGTAGTTGATACATCAACTTCCCAGGGGCGTAACATTTGCATACAATCTTCGTTTGGGGCGCTCAATAGCTCATTGGAAAGATCTATTTGAGAACTACAACTTTTGGGTGAGCAACATGATCTAAGATCCATGTTGCTCCCCATTTTCTAAAAAAACATCGTTTAGGGCCTCAAAATGGCCCGAGAAGTTAAAAACTGCTAAAAATAGTAAATTACCAAAATTGCCAGAAACATGTTTTGGGCCAGTTGGAGAAGGTGGGTGGCCACCAATATTCACCTTGATCACTTGGAGAGTGAAGTGGATACCACTCAGGTTTTTCTTATCTCTTCAGATTTCTCCGGACAAGGGGGCATTTCACCCATTTCAACGAAACTCCCTCCAAGTATGGAGGTCATTTCCATTGATTGGAATAGGCTGGTGAAGGCTCACCTTCCTTCCTGCATGCCTTTCCAAATCATTGTGCAAGTTTGCAATAAGATCATACACTGAACTTTTGTTGACGAAGGCCCTTATGTTAGCATCCTGTCCTCAAATGCTTGGTTAGCTATGGTTTCCCCTCATCTTATGTCGATTACCCATCATCTGTTAGCTTTTAATAAAAAATCCATTGAACCTTTAGGGATCCTTCCTTAGTTGCCCATCACCTTAGGAGGGAAAACTATATGTATTGATGTTATGGTAGTCCAAGGCCCCTTAGACTTTAATTTACTCCTTGGGCGTGACTATGTCTATGCTATGAAAGTTGTCGTGTCCACACTCTTTCGAGTGATGCATTTCCCTCATAATGGAAACATTGTGACCATGACCAGCTTTCGTTCGTTAGTCCTGATCTGACTATTGACCATCCAACTTCCCTAAATATTCCTTATATGAAAGTGATATCCCTCACGCCACAAGTTAATTATGTGGTATCATGTCCCATGCCTTCAACTGCTAATGAGAAGTAGCCTCTCACTGTATGCTCAACTTCTTTACACTCAAATTCGATTGTTGACATAGTGAACCCTTCAATAGGGGCTTTGGAGCCTGATCTTTCCCATGTTACCCCTATTGAGTCTCTTGACATACATTCTTTCTAGAGCATTTTTCTTCCATTCGATGAAGATCTCTTGGAAGCCATGGTAAAGACACGTGAGCATAGTTCACTTTATGTGTCAAGCTCGTTAAAAAATGAAACAGATAACCATGAGCATAGTTCGCTTTCTGTGTTAAGATTGTTCAAAAATGAAACAAATAACTATGAGCGTAGTTCACTTTCTGTTTCAATATCATTAAAAAATGAAATAGATAACCATGAGCATAGTTCGTCGTCTGTGTCAAGCTCGTTAAAAAATGAAACAAACCCCCCTCTAATTGAGTCGAGTCTTCCACTAGATCTAGTACCTGAACCTTCATTTCCTCTGCATGTGTCAATTGATCCTCTTTCTTTCTCCCTCTCTGGTGAACATTCCTATTTGTAGCCAGGAGTCTAATCTGGTGTAGAAGAAGAGTCAACGAATGAAATGAAGCTTGAGGGGCATATCTTCAGCCTCTGGAAATCATGATGAAGCTAAGCCTCTAGCCTCTGTTGATCATGCTGGGGAAAAGTACCAACCATTGGACATCATGTTGGGAAAAAAAAGGCCCACGGGTATCACCCAAATTACCAACCTCTAGACATCATGTTAGGAAAAAAAATGCCCATGGGTACCACTCAAATTACCAACCTCTAGACATCATGTTTGGAAAACAACCGCCCATGGGTATCACTAAAAGTACCAACCTCTGGACATCATGTTGGGAAGAAACCCGTCAATGGGTATCATTCAAAGCATAGTTCTTTTTCGGTTTCAAGCTCGTTAAAAAATGAAACCAACCTTGAGCATAGTTCATTTTCGATTTCAAGCTCATTAAAAAATGAAACCAACCCCAAGCACAATTTCATTCTCTGTTTCAAGCTCGTTAAAAAATGAAACAAACACTTCGAGCACAATTTCATTCTCTGTTTCAAGCTCGTTAAAAAATGAAGTAAACATTTCAAGCACAGTTCATGCTTTGTTTGAAGCTCGTTAAAAAATAAAGTAGACACTTCGAGCATAGTTCATTCTTTGTTTCAAGCTCGTTAAAAAATGAAGTAGACACTTCGAGCATAGTTCATTCTTTGTTTCAAGCTCGTTAAAAAATGAAGCAGACCTCTTATTATCTGCTTAATGGTTTCCCTTGTTACTGCTTCGTTGCTATTTTCCATCTTGCTTGCTTATGACCATTGTAATTATGCTTGGTGCTAGTCGTTCGCATCACGTTGCTCCCATTTTGCAGTTACCCTCTAGAGAGACATGCTACTGCGAGTGGTCCTCGCTTTCGATGCATACTTCTACACCCTATCACAGTCATTGCTTAGGAGTCGTTTTGCCCATTGGAACTCAGTTGCATGCCACTTGTTCTCTCTAGACAAACTTAGTCTTTGTTGTTTCTCCTTCTTGTAAATACATGAGAATAAGTTACCAAGTATACTTTTATCACTTTTTGGGCTCGTAAAAACTATACGAAAAAGGAACTCTTTGGATTCTCCTTTAAGCTCTTTTCAAACTCTCTAAACATGGAAAGATTGTCAAGTGCGTTTGTTTCATTTCACACTTGTTAAAAGGATTTGAAAGGGCATCTATTCAATGTAAGTTTAACCATTTTTCAGATCAGATGGACTAATTACGAAAAAGGAATACTCTAGTCAAGTTTGGCTAGAAGAGTTATCCCTTGTATTGTTTTATACTTTTTCCGGCTTGGAGGACTAAATTTTAGAAAAAGACCATCCTTAGAGTCTCCTTTAAGTTCTTTTCAGACTCTCTAAACGTGAAAATACTATTGAGTTTATCTTCTTCGGGCTCATAAAATTATACATTGAAGGACCCATATGGGATCGAATCCCTCCTTATTTAGGTTCATTAAACATGTGATGAGGGACTCATCAAAGATGAGCTATATCGAGCATTTGCTATCCCCCTCAAGCTCGATAAAAAAACAAAGAGGTACTCGTCGTTCATGGTGGGGGGAAATTTGAGGGAAGTGGGTCGGTTTTTTGGAAAACATTATGGCAGTTGTTTGTTTTTGCCCTTGAACATGGCACTTGTTTATGTCTTGTCTTACAGTTGGGTAATTTGCTTGTCTTTGAGTCATACAAATCCTATGAGTCATTATACTCCTTCATCCCACCTGAAGAGTGCCCCAGTTATCGTCACACTATGTTTTGGTCTATATCTCATCGAGTCAATGTTGTCGAGTCATTTGTTGTGCCTCACAATGTTCAAGGGAAGTTTGAGCCCAAATCAACCACTATGCAGTATTACCAACCTTCATCCTCGTGTCCATTTATGCTCATTTGATCTATTATCTTTCATCACTTTCTTGTGTCAGTTTTGTGTCGATGATGGGGGACACATCACGACCCTCCTTCGATGAGTATGTTCCCATCAACTTCAACATATTATCCAGGAATTAGACTTAGAAACCAGTTAGTACCTTAGAACCTGCATACCCCAATGGCAAGTCTCCTCACTTTCAACAATAGGTTTACACCATTGACCTCTGATATAATGATTCCACGAATGTTCGACTTCATCTCATCTATTCACATTTCTTGGAATCTACTAAGGTACCTTGGGACTCATGGTCATCATTGGTGATTTCCCTCGCATTTGTTAATGATATACATCAATGACCTATAATAAAGTGGTTTCTATCATGTTCGACATCAACACATCTATTCACATGGCTAGAATCGTACCATTTTCGGGATCGAGATGAAGAACATGGGAACCCCTTAGGCACCCACCTTTGTTACATGCCTCACCCAGGTTGTGATGGAGATTATTTGAGTACTTAGAAGATTCAAGTATGGAAATCATGCTTGCAATCTCACTAATATATATGTTGTCGCATAGATCCACTTCGTATTGGTCTGTGGCTATATTTTTGTCATATTGTAGCTCCACTATGTATTCTTTCGTGGCTACAAACTGATCACGTCATAGAGGTATGGATCCACATTGTATTTTTGGTGTCCATATCCTTAGTTAGTGCTTTCATGGATCCACAATGTATTGTTCAACGAACATGCTTTGGGTCAGTTTATTTTGAGTACGGGTATGCCTACCTCATGGATGATACATATATATTGTCTGATGTTTTTTTGTAGCTTCCGCCCGATTCTCTTATTCCAACACCCTCGCACATATATTTTTGTAAAGTGTTTCGACCATCGGTTTCTCTTCTGACTTCAAACTTTAGGGGGCATCTGTTACACACGTATTTGTCACACTTCCGGGTGTCACGCTTAAGCGTTGCACTTTACCAAGTGTCACAATTTCATCACCATGTAGGAGTGTTTGTCATAATCCCTAGACATGTTGGAAGGGAAACCTATCATTTGGAGGTTGAAATAATATCATTCACCTTGAGTTTTTGGCCTTTTTTGAGTATCATCGCTCCCCATTCCATATGAAGAGGAGGATGAACCCTTGTCATCACTCCTTGCTCAGTTCTAGGGGAACAATATTATCACCCTGTGCTCAGTTCTAAGGGGGTGATACAATCGCCTTGTGCTCAGTTCTAGAGGGGTGATGAAGTGGTTGCAACCATTATACCTTATTTTGAGAGGTTTTTTTCGGAAGATTTCAGTTGGTTAGAGGTTGGTTCGAGCTACCCTCTATCCAAGGCAAGGTCAATCTTGTCTATTCAGCTAAATCCTCATCTAATCCTATCCTCTGCTTAAAATTATCCTATGGTTTTTATGTCTCAACTCCTATGTAATGAAGGGCATTTTTGGGTGAAGGGGGGAGAATTCTAGAGTATCATACTGTTGGTATTCTGATGTTCAAAGGGATAGAAATGAGAGCTTGGAGGAGTTGTTGCAACATCGACATTAAGGTTGTAAATGCTTCATTACTTATTGTATTCTATATAACATAACTTGGCCTATTCCCCTCATGCTTATATTGTTCAATGTATGCACATCTATTTTTGCTTAACTCAAAGTAGATAGGTCTATTTTGTCTAACAATATATTATGCAAGAAAGGAGAATTGCTTTGTTCCTTGTAGGACCTCTCTTGTAGCAAGAGTTTGGACATCAAGATTAAGGGCTCGAATAGAAAGGACAAATGACAGAAAAGAGGTAAGTTATCTACCCCGTTCTCTCGTCTTCTTTTTTCATTTTGTTTGTGTGTATATAAAGTAGATCCAGGGGAAAGTAGAAAACCATTTGTTACTTTATATCTTGGATCAAAGGTGATCCGGATTATTTTCGGCATGAAATGAGAGCAGAGATATAACACATAAATATACAGAGATATTGAAAGAGCGACAATAATATAACAAATATATATCGGAAATATAACAAGAGTCACAAATATACAATAATACACAATTTCTATTAATGTGCAAAATGTACAGAACTGTAAAAATACAAAGTGAAAGACTCGCTAGAATGGTGGCATCTTATTGTTGAGAAGAGATGTGATGGCTACTCGCATTCGCAAGAAGATTATCGTTATAATGAGGCTCCAAAGGCCTTTTTAACATAATTAAAATCCAAAACCCTAACCCCAAAAGATGAAAAGCCAAAAGGTTTGCGGGCCCCAATGGGGGTAGTTGATACATCAACTTCCCTGGGGCGTAACTTTTGCATACGATCTCTGTTTGGGGTGCTCGATACATCGTTGGAAAGGTCTAACCAAGAAGAATGATCTTTGACTGGCCCAAGCAAGTGCCTTTCATAATCGCCTACCTAAACCCCAAATCCGCAAAAAACGTCGTTTAGGGCCTCAAAACGACCCCAGAAGTTTGGAACCCAAAAAACTGCCAAGGTGAAAAAATGTTTTTTAAGCCAGTGGAATAGGTGAGTGGCCACCGATATCCACCTGAATCAATCCTCCCTCCTTAGGTAGCAATGGTCTCCATTGCATTGAGTTCCCCGGGGAGAGGGAGAAGCGTTTGCTGAATCTGAATCTTGGTGAGTTGTTTGCCTTGCTAGAGAAGTTGTGTTGCTTAGCTTGTTGAAGGCTGTCACGAACTTGTGGCTGGAAGGGTTGGACCTTTTTAACCAGTCTGATCACATGAAATGACTATGTGTAGAAAGAATCATTGCACTTTGTTGCAATCTTGTTGATCTGCTTTTGTTGGATAGAAGATGCTTGTACTGAGGCTACAGTGGTTGCAGTGTCCTTCTGTGCACCTTTTGAACATATTGTGAAGAAGTTGAATTTTGTAGTATGAGATACTACCTTGCAACACTATTTATGTGGGACAATAGTTGGAACTACCTCTGGTATTCTGTAGAGATGACCCCCCAAAGTAACAATGACACTACAGGGTCGAGACTCATAAACAACATGGCGCTTCCACATATATGGTTGGCCTAAGATAACATCACAAATATCCAGTGGGGCAACATCACATAATACCTCATCCTTGAAGGGTTGGATGTCGTATGACAATCGATACTACTGGTTGACACAAAAATCTCATCCCTGGTGAAGCCACCCGATGTTGTATGGCTGAGGGTGTGGTGTTGTTGACAATCCCAACTATTTGACAACCTCTGCTGAGATGAGGTTCTTTTGGCTTCCGCTATCAACAATAAAATGTAGCAGGGTCCCCTTCACCCACATCTGTGAATGAAAAAGGCACTTCCCCTCTTCAAGATCTGTTGGTTCTTCCAGTTGAATTGTTGCAGTGGGGTCTGCGTCGATGATCTGTCTTCTATCAGTATTTTCTGAATCAGATTCTGAATTAGGGTTCGACTCCTTGTCTTTGATCTAGTCCACCAATGACTGTTTTGAGTGACATTCATCGATGTTGTGCCAGGGGATTTTGTAGAAATCACACCATTTTTCGGTGTCCTTCTTCGTCTTTATGTGACCCTTATTTTCCTATGGCTTGGACTAGTTTTCTGAAGGCTGGTTGTTATGGTCATGTTTAGCATGCTTTGGTTGTTGGGGATTTGCAGAACCGAACTCTCGCTTGTTCTGGTGCTTAAATTTCTGCTTGATTTTAACAACATATCGATAAGCAACACTAAGTGATGAGATGTCCAAAAAATCCATTTTAGTTTGGATGTATCTGTGTAGAGCCCCACAGTATTTCATAACCAAATGTCGCTCAGAGTCTTTGATACCCAGCTTGGTGCGCAAGTATGAAAGGTATCGGTGAACTTCGACATTGCTTGGCCCCTCTCTTGACGCGGCGTGGTCTATCTCATGTACTGGTCTTCATAGTTGCCAACAAGGTAATATTGTTCCTTGACTGCATCCACAAAAAAATCCCAAGTGAGCTCGACCCCATATATTCTAGACTCCTCTGTAGAACTTTGCTCCCAGTAAGTTTCCCACCAATGTTTGACATGGGGGAGATCCTTAAGGAGTGTGAAGGTGATCTTTTCCTTGTCAAAGAAATTATGAACAAAGAAATAACCTTCTAGCAGATTTAACCATTTTTCTAGGGTATTTGCATCTCTCTATTTTTCAAATACAGGAATATCAAAATTAAATTGTACTTTGAAAGGCAAGGTGACCCCAAAGTGGTCGATTGATGAAGACGAGTCTGTTGTTATCGGCAAGTGTTGAAGGATGTGGGCAAAATTCTCCATTATTTCGTCCCTCTGTCGCATGAGAGCTTGCTCAAGCAATAGATTGATAGAATCGTCTACTCTGTTGTTTTTCTTTTCTTCCGCCATTGAGGGTTTCTTGGGTGTGCAAGAACGATTTTCCTCAAGAGAAACAAGCTCGAGACCCAACTTGCTATACTTAGAGCTCATCAGGGACATGCACTGAAAAATGATCAAGAGTAGACTGCTCTGATACCACTGATCCGGATTATTTTTGGCACAAAATGAGAGCGGAGATATAGCATAGAAATATACAGATATATTGAAAGAGAAACAATAATTTAACAGAGATATATCATAAATATAACAAGAGACACATATATACAATAATACATAATTTCTATTAATGTGTGAAATGTATAAAACTGTAAAAATACAGAGTGAAAGACTTGCTAGAATGGTGGTAGCTTATCTATGAGAAGAGATGTGATGACTACTCACATTCGTAAGAAGATGATCGTTACAATGAGGCTCCAAAGGCCTTTTTAACATAAGTAAAATCCAAAACCCTAACCTCGGAAGATGAAAAGCCAAAAGGTTTGGGAGCCCCAATGGGGGTCGTTGATACGTCAACTTCTCGGGGGCGTAACTTTTGCATACGATCTTTGTTTAGGGCATTCGATACACCATTGGAAATGCCTAACCAAGTAGAATGATTTTTGAATGGTCTAAGAAAATGCTTTTGGAATTTGCTTGGGCCCCAAATCCCCCAAAAACGTTGATTAGGGCCTCAAAACGACCCTAGAAGTTTGGAACTCGAAAAACTGCCAAGGTGGAAAACTTTTTTTCAAGCCAGTGAAATAGGTGGGTGGCCACTGATATCCACCTGGATCAAAAGGAGTCTTGATCCAAGGGTGTTTCACCTATTCACAATGGAAACTTTCCACAACACAATGTTTTTTACATGGATTGTTCATATACCTACTCACAGCTCCCACTGCATGTGCAATATATGGTCTTGTGCACATCGTCGCATACATAAACCTGCCAATTGTTGATGAATAATGGACCCTGGTCATGTATTGTATCTGCTCCTATGTCTTGGGATACATTTCCTTGGTTAATTTGAAATGGCTGGCCAAATGTGTACTAATTGGTTTTGCATTCTTCATTCTAAACCTCTCCAACACCTTCTCTATGTACACTTCCCGAGTTAATGTCAATTTGCGATTTTTACTATCTCTTGTTATTCTTGGACCAAGGATTTTCTTTGCAACACCCAAATCCTTCATCACAAATGAATTAGCTAATATCTTTTGGAGCACATTTATATCCTGCATGTTAGACCCTGCAACAATCACACCATCTACATACAATAGCAAGATAATATAGCTTCCAATTTCTAGCCTCTTAAAATAAACACAATGATTAGAATGGCATCTACTATAACTTTTTTCTGTCATAAACCTTTCAAGATTCAAATACCATTGCCTTGGAGCTTTCTATAGGACATACAAGCTCTACTTTAACTTGCATACCAAATTATCCTTCCCTTTGACCTCACACCCCAATGGTTGTTGCATATAAATCTCTTCCTCCCAATCCCCATGGGGAAAAGTTGTTTTTACATCTAACTGTTCAAGATGCAAATCTTCTACTGCCACAAGACTTAAAATGGTCCTAATTGAAGTCATTTTAACAATAGGAGAAAATATTTCATCAAAATCTATACCTTTCTTTTGTGCAAAACCCTTTACAACAAGTTTGGCCTTGTACCATTTTTTGCCTACATCTCCTTCCTTCAACCTATAAACCCATTTATTCTGCAATGCTCTTTTTCCTCTAGGAAACTGAACCAAGTCCCAAGTCTCTTTATTTACCAAGGAGTCCATTTCCTCTTTCATGCCTTGCTCCTACTTCTATTTAGTGTCTACCTGCATTGCCTCTTCATAAATTTATGGTTCACTAGAATCAATCAACAATAAATAATACAATGAAGGAGAGTATCGTTCAAGGGGTTTACTTAACGTGGTAGATATTCTAACAACACTTGTAGGAGTTTGAGGTACTTGTTGCTCCTATTGTTGTACATTTTGATTTTATGGTACCTTTGAAATTTCATTTTCTTTGATTTCATAAAGCATTGTGCATTGTTTCCCTTTTCATGTTTATTTCCCTACAATTGACCTTTGTACATGACATTTTCATTCGATACCACGTCTCTATTCCTAATGATTTTGTGATTTTCATAATCCCATAAACGATAACCAAAATCATTGACACCGTATCCAATAAAGACACACTTCTTAGATTTTGCCTCAAACTTTGTTCTTTTTTTTTTTATCAATATGGACAAATGCTTCACAACTATAACTCTTAAGAAATGAGTAGTTTACCTTTTTACTTGTCCATACCTCCTCTGGAAGGCCACCATCCAAGGAGCTCGAAGGTCCTTTGTTTATTAAGTAAACTTCAGTATCTACAACATATGTCCAAAACTATATGGACAACCCTGCATGCAATCTCATACTCCTTACACGTTCCATGTTTGTCTTATTCATCCTTTCTAACACACAATTTTCTTGTGGTGTTCTTGGAACTGTATTCTCTCTACGAATCCCATGGTATGAACAATAATTATCAAACTCCTTGCTGCAGTATTCACCTCCATTATCTTATCCAAGACACTTCATTTTTTTTCCTATCCCATTCTCAACCAAAACTTTCCATTTCTTAAAAGTGTTAAAAACATCAGTTTTTTGTCGAATGCAATAATCCCAAGTTTTCCTAGTTGCATCATCGATAAAATGAACATAACAACAAGAGTCGCCAAGAGATGATACATGAGCTGGTCCCCATACATTTGTATACACAAGCTCTAACTTCTCACTATTCTTTTCCTTTCTGACTCTGAGAAATTTGACTCTCTTCTATTTTCCATAAACACAATGCTCACTGAAATCTAGATCAACTTGTTTAAGATCTGGCAACAAATTTATTTTGTGGAGTATCTGCATCGCCTTATCACTCATGTGTCCAAGATTATGATGCCACAGTGTTGTATCCACTCTTGTAGAAGCTAAAGAGATAGAAGAGTCAACATTACCAGTTTATAAATACAATGTACTTACCTTCTCTCCTTTTCACGGGTTGGCGTGTTCACAAAATTCCCAAATCCGAATTGCTCTCGTCCGTCCCCACCATCTTCATGATTTTCCCAATATGCATTTAAGAATGGTTTACCGCTACTAACTCATCATGCAGGTACCGTAAAGATTGTCATTAATAAGCGAAGGGATCGAGGATATTTTTTCATTAAACCGCATTAAAAACATGTTTTGACGAAGATTATATTATGGCTATCTCTCTCAAGCGCCCATTGCAAATATTCTCTGGATTAAAGGAACACTCTCGTCAACTTATGGCAACAACAACTCGACAAAAGTTCTATGGAGATACTTTGAATATTTTTGGACGAGAGGACGAGAACTTTCAGTGGTCTAGATCGTATTCTTGTTATTCATCCCCTTCTGCTCAGAAGGAAGTGATCTAGACGTCTGGAATTGCTCGTGTAGGGTGTGTCCCCGAGGCTTTCGACTGCAAGGAACTGGTTGCATGGTGTGTTGATAAATATATACCAAGTCAATGGATTATTCAACTTCAAGACCATTCTCCCATTCTCTTTCGCCTTAAGTGTTCCGTAAAACATTGAAGCTCCCTGAGCCAACACTTACTTTCAAAGAAGAATATTGCCGGGATTTCCTAAAAAAGCATGACAATGGTCTGGACCTCTTGCCTAAATTCTTGGAGAATTTTGCAGCCATCCCTGAAGATATTACCAGGTTGCAGGTCAACTCATTCAAAAACCCCTTCCAGAAAATTGCTTGGTTATTCACTAGAGTGACAAGCCAAGAAAGTACCGCCAACATTTCCCGTATGATTCTTTATATCTTATATTTTACTGTCAAAGAGGAAGCCATTTTATATTGAGGAAAATTGATTTCTATTGAAATCTCTTCCCAATTGTCACAATACAAAAAAGACAAGAAATTATTTATGGCCTCTTATTTGGTGTTTGCGATAGCATATTGCTATCAATTTCCTAAATTGTTTATTTGTAAGAGGGTAAACTGAGAATTTGACCCAGTTACTTTCTAGTACCAAGCATTGTGGAGACACAAAGCTTCTTTGCATTTATATGAAGTTTTCAATGATTTTGTCTCGGTTTTTAAAGGATTGTTATTTGGAAAAGATATCCCCAGAATATCCGACCATGCAAGTAAATTCCTGGATAAAAAAGGGGACGTTGGAGAAAATGAAAAATTACAATGTTATCAGGATTTTTGGTTCTAAGGAAAATCCCTCCTTTCTTCCATGCCATATATTTGATAGAATGTTTATTACAGAAGTCGCAAGGAAATATAATTTCTTGCTGCACTTTTTTCATGAGAAACGAAAAAAAAAATTCATACCCTTGCCTTGGAAAATTGGGGACTTTATATTAAGAAATATAAACAAAATTGATGAATTTGCAAACCACTTCCACGATCTGAATCTCATGTATGCTGAAAAGATAAAAGGGTTCGACCCTAACATGATTTTTGTGGAACACATGCTAGCAATGAGATTCATCAATTCATTTATCCATACTGTTCTAAGTGAAGAAGAAGATAATAACTTAGGCACTTTTATTCACAATGTTGGTGACTTGGAAACAATACTTAGTACCAATGAATTTTACAAGCAGAAAGGTAAGGGTCCCAGTGAGAAGAGTGCCTAGTCCCCAACTATTACTCCTAGGACTACAACATTTCATAGCAATGCTCCAACGACCCACCCATCTAGAAAAGTGACCAACAGTAGTTCAGGTGGTGGAGGAGACAATAATCCCTCGCCGGGAAAAATTGAAAGCTCACACAATCTTCCTCTAAGAAAAAAGAGGAAAAACGTCATGCAAGAGGAAGAAGACCAGCACATAGAGAGTGATATCAATAGCTTGTCCCTTTAAGATATGGAGCTCAAGGCGAACATCAAGAAAATGTTTCCCCCACTAGATCAGTCAGAGAACACGACCCACCAAAATCTGTCTTTGGAAATAATTGAGAATGAGATCTTCAATGAAGAAGAGTCATTTGTTTTTCAGAGCGACGTATTTGACATGGAATCCAAGGAATTGATTATTGAGAAAAGTGATGTGAAGAATAAAAAAGGAAAATCTCGTTCAGAGGTTGACCTAAGAGATATGCGGCCTTCCAAGATTTCTAGAATTCATAGAGCAATCGACGATGCATTGGATGACTCCATTGGTGGTCTTGAAGCGAAAAACATGAAGTTAAAAGAAAGGATCAAGGAACTGGAAGAGACCTTAATGCCTCTTCAACTTTTTTCCAGTCCTTTACCAATCATTGGATCCACTCCACCCATTGCTAAATTAAAAGGATCCTCAAGCTTACTTACATCAGCCAGGAGCTATGTGGAGAAAAATATCAAGAAAAAAATGACATTGATCATAGAGGCTTGGGGAAATTTAAAAAGAACATGGTCTCTTTTGGCTCGAGGGCACATGCCTTCCATGAGTATTTGCAAGCAGACCTAAAGAATGAAGAAGGCTTTTACCTTGATGTTGTGGTACCCTTTGGTATTAAAGTTTCCAACATGACAAAACTAAGGAGAAGAGAGGAGGATCTTCCCTCTCCAAGTCGGATCAAACAGTTGAATGCATGCTGGAAAGAAAAGTTAAAAAACTTGAATAACATTGTTCAAACGTGCAGCCAAGCCATATCAAGGAGGGATGAACTATTCGAAAGGCTCACGAAGGTGGACATATCCAGAAGCACTAATATAGTCCAATATCCCAAATTGATCCTCAACTCGTTGTTCCTAACAAAGCAACAGTTTGAGGAGTAAGTTGATATCTTTAAAGGGTTGTTAGTTGAAAAGTTCTATGGTATACTTGAATATGATGAGGATGACATAGAGAATTTGCTAGTGGACTACTTCGTGAAAAATCAGGACATTGAAGAAGAATTACATGGCATTTCCCTTGATCTGGGAGACTTGGAGGGCGAGTTGTTCAACATCAAAATCCGACATGAAATCAACGTGGCACCAATGAAAAGTTATATTGAAGAATAGTTTAAGAAATCTATCGACAAATTGACCACCGAGGGGCAAGAAACAATTGAGACGGTTCCTGTAACCGTTAATGAAGACAATAAAAGGACACCAACAAGCAAGTGAAGATACGAGAGACCATCATAGTAAGTTTATGCTGATCACGTCTTTATTTTCTTTATCAAGTCCTTCATCCTGTTATTCCACCTCTTTCAGTAGAAAGGTTTAACCGAAGATTGATAACTCCTCTTTTCTTCTTACCATGTCTTGTTGTTCTTTTACCGCCCATATTCTTCCTTCTACAAGATCGATTCTTGTGTATATTTTCTTTATGGTCTGTCAGAGCCCCAATCCCAGTCTTTAAGACAAACACATTTTAAATTTCAAAGAATATGTAACAGACTATATATTTTTTAGAAATTTCAAGAGAGTTGTTTCGGGAACAATCTTGACTGTACTTTGTAACCCATAATTTTGAATACAAAGTATTTGAGGTTGATCTATCATTATCTTTATTTGAGCTACCCATGTTCACTCTATTAAAGTTCTCTTATGCATGCATACCATCTTTTTATTTTTTATGCGATCATAAATCTTTAGTCAAACTATGATGGATGTGAGGAGTTTTTGCTTATTTGCTTTAAATGTGTGACTGTGCTTGGTTCCTGGTCCTTTCTCATGAACTTTCTTTTAAAATAAAACAAAACATTTTCCTTTTATTTTCTTGCAATATTTATATTTCTTTGAATTACTACGACGAACTTCTGTCAAGTCCCACATTATGAATATCTAGAATTCTCAAGAAAATATAAAGAGGAGTACCACCTCTATAAAAATGTAGGAGGATTTACATCCTCATGAGGTTTTCATTTGAGTCCTAACAGATTCAAGCATCAACACCATTACACAATTTTACATGGTTTATCATCACCCAAATAAACCTGTCCAAAATCACCTTGAACATAATCTTGAAAACATTTCCTATGGGGTGTGGCATGGAATTAAGCCCCTGAATCTAATACCCAATAATCAATACTAATATCTAAAGAAAGAATCAAAGCATCTTGTAACAAATCACCTGCTACATTTGCCTTCCTAATTTTTATCATGTTGTCCATCTCTTTGTTTCTTTGGAGATCTACAATCTTTATTGATATGTCTTTTCTTCCCACAATTCCAACACTCTTTCTTTCCTAGTCTAGATTTGGATCTGCCCTTCCTAGACTTCCCACAGTTTCATTGGATCTTTCCTCTTTCTCGTTGTCTTCCCCTGTTCTCCACAGTCAACACATTACCTGATGTCTCACCCATGCTTTTTCGTCACATTTCCTTGCTAAGGATAACACCAACAACATCATCAAATTTTAGACTGTTTGAACTGGAGACAAAGTTACTTACATTGATGATCAAGCCATTCCATCTTTCTAGCAATGAGCACAAGATTAGAAGAGCCCTAACCTCATCATCAAAGTTCACTTCTATATAACTTGGTTGATTAGTAACCATATTATATTCATTTAAATGGTTGGCAACATACCCACCTTTAGACATCTTCATATTAAATAATCGCTTCATTAGAAATACCTTTTTGGAGGTTGAGAGTTTTTTATATAGTTTAGAAAATGCCTTCATCAAATCCTCTGTTGTCTTTTCTTTTGAAACGTTGAAATCCATTAACACTGCCAGTCACAACCATATTGTTCCTAGCGCCTTTATGTCAAGAACCTCTGATCTTCATCCTTCATACTCGTCGACTTCTTTGCTTTTCTGCTCAACGGTAAGAAAAGATCCTTCTGATATAGATAGTCTTCCATTTGCATCTTCCATAATTGGTAGTTTTGGTCATTAAATTTCTTGACCCTAAACTTTACATCTTCCATCATTGCTCCCTCTTGAACCAGGAACCCTATTTTTGTGCGAGTTACCTTTTGCTATGATACCAATTGTTAGAAAAAGAGGATCACAAAGTAATAATATAAAACAAATGCGGAATTAAAACAAAGAAGATACATAATACACTAGAGACACAGATATACGTGGTTCACCCAATATGGGCTACGTCCACCTAAGAGATTGCCATTCCTTCCTTTATTATTATTGAACAAATGAAGGGATACAACCTACAACACACCCACTGTAACTTACTCTTCTTTTTCTCATAGTCTCCTCTCTCAGAAAACGATATTCACTCTCATGCATAGCCACAATACAATTCCCTCATACATAAAAGAGGGTTCCCTTGTAGGGCAAAAAATCCTAACATAACTTTTACTATCATATTTGCAACCTAATGATGAGCGATTCAAATTGACTATGAAATTAAAATATTTTACAAGGACATTTTCCCAATTCGGGGGCACTGCCCTTGGACCCCTTGGAAATAGATGTGGGGGGGCAAGCTCCCCCACACCCCCCTGTCAGGAACTAGGATCCAAACACAGCTGAAACAAGACCTATGAATCATGAAGTTAATTAGGCTCCACAACCAACTATATATAAACTATGTTGTAGACATGTGAGAGGGTATGCATCAAGGGAAAGGAATTAAAGTTAAAAAAATGTGAAAAAAGGGGAATTTTGTGTCTCACTTATTTCATTTTAGGAATGTGAATGTTATAAATGATTAGACTTGCTTCAATGATGACTAAGAGGGAGGCAAAAATGATGATTGGTCTTCTTGTATTATGATGCATGTAATTGTAATGATGTAGTTGCACTACCACATAAGATAAGAATGGGTTGTCATCAATGAATACCCCATTGGAGTAATGATGTTTTGACATATGTGCATAAGTATGTAATAATTACAACTACAAGTTTATTGCATTTAAATTGGTGATTGTCAAGTTGTTTTACTATCATAGAAGGTAAGGATAGGTTTGACTACCAATCAATGCCTCGGTGAAATCATACTGCATTGCTCTGCTACTAAATAGGTAAGGACTGCTTAAGATTGCTAACTAATACCCCAACATGTCATGGAATGCTAAGTGACGTTAGATTCATTAGGTTATATTTTATTACAATATGTTGATTGCCATGAATTTTGTTTGTGTATTTGTATTCCATGCTATAAACATAATAGTACTAGAGGTTGTAATAAGACCAAACACTAACATTCATACTTAATACAATATGTTGATTAATTGGTTGATGTTCATTATTGGGAGAAGAATGTGGGACAAAGATATGACTAACAAAAGCTCATAGGGTAATATGTCACTGATAGATGAACCCCTAACAATGTTATGGACATATTATTGTTTTTTTCAAATTCAGTCTAATCAACAATATTCAGTTTAATCAAATGCCACATTGGGCAAACCTCGCACATGGAAGGAACATACCCGTCATGATTTGAACATGGGGGGATTTTCATAGCAAAATCTCCAAGGTGCCGCTATACCACAACTTGATGGACCTATTGGTACATGTGGGATAGAGAGACAATCGCGAGGAAAAACTACACATGCTAGCAACATGTGGATGAAAGAGGTCTTCAAGCCTCAAAGCTAGGGTGTTTATGTGTTATGCAATATAGGTAAGAATGAAGAATGGTAATAAAAGCACATGTATGGTGAGATGCCCCCGACAAAGTTTCTAACTACATGAATGTATATAACATACAATGGTAATGTATGATAATGGTTAGCATTTGATGAATGGCAAATAGGAGGTAGATGCATTAAATTAGGGCCCAAAGCAACACATGTACACATGAAGCATATAATGACAACATTTATGATACATGGGTCAATTGGTACATGCACATTTTTTATGTAGGTGTGATTCGTGGAGAATCAATGTTTGGGGAAAATGGGGAAATTTTGTTTCTTGTAAGCCGTGAATGATGGTAAAGCAACTCCATTATTGTGGGGAGAATCAAAGGGTTAATTATACATCATGAAGGTGGGAAAGGTTATAATCCTATAATTTTTAAGATTTGTAAAGTTAAAATTGATGGTACGATCCTTATGCCATGGAGGATCCATATATGGAGGGATATTTTTGTGTGAGAGACTCCCTTAGATAAGGGGCTCAAAATTAACCCAAGGTTGTCATGGGAAGTAGGAAGTTGCTCTTTATTATATCAAGAAATTCTAAGAGTGCTTTGGGTATGGAAAAATATGAGGAAGTTCACAAAGTTTGCGATGTGATCTGCATCATCTATCAAGCAATTGCCATTTTTAACAATAAGGGTAAAAGAGGAACAAGTTGGGTCTAATCGATTGCAAAGGATGTGTAACATCCATGGTTTAAGTGATTGAGGTTGCAACTATTTTGGAAGGCTCTTGTATAAGAGCATTATTTTTCTTCATGCAAGTTAGGTGAGATAACATGAGTTGTTCAAATGGAAAGCCCTTATTTACTTCGAAGTTCCATGGATGTATTTCCTCGTATACTTCTTTATAAAGGCTATGTGTTTGGAACATGAAGAGGCAATGGCATATTTGTATGTCATGGGCTTCTTGTAAGTTTCTATACTAAATGCAAGTGGTTAAGGAAGTAGAAATGGTGTTGGAACCTCCCTTGTGTAAGAAGATGAATAAGTTGAGAAGTTGATTGAATATTGGGTATAGGAGGTTGAATGGATACCACAAAGGTGGATGTATGCAATGGTGAAAGTTAAGGGTTAAAGTTGGGAGGTTGCATCCCTTTGTGATATGTGATAAGGGATGTCATCTAAACCATTCCAATCATGGGAATACTGGCATTAAACAAGAAGAGATTTAGGAAATGTGGAAAATAAGGTTGGCGAGGGCAAGCATATGGTTGCATTTGGGTTCCAAGATACCCTAAAGAGTGATGCGATTAATATGAAATTTATTGCAATGTTGCACCAATGGTTAGAATATTTTTTCGAGTTGTGACCAAAGTGAGTCCTCGAAGAGGAATATGAGTGGACATTTGAGGTGATCAATAAATTGTAGAAGTTGAACATGGTGTTGGCATGTTTACAGGAAGAATATGCTTGTCAATGATGGCAAGAACAACAACATACCAAACCTCGAGAGAGCAGAAGATGAGAAAGCTTAGAAGAGATAGCGGTTTCCAGAAGTGCAGACGAGGTCCAAGAGACGGACTCGCAGGAGGAGCAAAGGTCGAGACCCGA
Organism: Picea engelmannii; assembly: GCA_009831015.1. Classification (NCBI taxonomy): domain Eukaryota; kingdom Viridiplantae; phylum Streptophyta; class Pinopsida; order Pinales; family Pinaceae; genus Picea; species Picea engelmannii. The sequence goes on along the minus strand of ML780493.1, from coordinate 689,914 downwards.
GAACACTCGAAAAATCTTCTAAGTCAAAGAGATCATAAGCTCGAGAGGAAGAGCGACAATGGTCGTTGGATCATCGATCCAGAGGACCAACAACCGTCGGATTGAATTAATGGAAGGATAGGATAAGCAGGCCAAAACGATTGAGAATTTGATTATCCGAATACCCATCAGCCGTCGGATCAAACTGGAATTCCCGTCAGTTGTCAAATCATTCTAACTAGAAGGACAGGATAAGCTAGAAGAGCTACATCGCAAACAGATCGAGCCATTGATCTAGGATCATGATCGACAAATAACATTTAGTTCGGGTATAAAGATGTGAGGAGGCTAAGCTTCGGAAAAATCTCACATCAAATTTTTTCGGTTTGAGATTTGAAAAACCCGAAGCTTGGAGAGCTGAAATACATTCTCGATCATCAAATCATCCGAAGAAGATCGCAGCCGTCAAATCATCCGTACAAGATCTGAAGCATCATATCATCCGAAGAGAATCTGGGCCATTTGATCCAAAGCGTCAGTTTAAGAACTGAAATACCCGAAACCTGAAGAGCCGAAGATCTGAAATAAATTGTCGACTGTCAGATCATCCAAAATAAATCTCATACGTCAGATCGTCCGAAGAAGATCTCAAGCTCCAGATCGTCCGAAGTAAATCTGGGTCGTCTAATCTAGAAAAGACGTGGCTTAATCCTGTGGACTTCGGGTAAAGACCTGAAGTAAGCCTCAACCGTCTGATTCAAGGACATGTGACAGACCACGTTAGCAAGGACATGTGGCAGACCACATCAACAAGGACATGTAGCAGACCACGTCAGCGAATGACACGTGGCAACCACTCGGCCCGTGCTAGGTCAATAGGTGACGTGTGTAATGTTACGTCACTCCGGGAGATTTAGTTCGGGAGTTTCATCGGCAACAAATGACAAAAGCTCCAAAGTCCCGAAGGTCGAAGTCACGAAGAGCTGAAGTGCCGAAGGACTAAAGTCCTGAAGTCCCGAACGCCAAAGACCCGAAGAAGACCATGTTCATTGATCCCCAGGAGGGGTACGTGTCAAAAGATTACGCATTCAGGGGAAATACTTCGAAAAAGCGTGAAGATTGAGAATTGAAATCTTTGAAGTCCGGAGACCCGAAGGAGATCTCGACTGTTGATCCGAGAGGGACACGTCAGTGGATTGTCAACTCCGGAAAAAGGTGATAGAGATAAAGTTAAAGTTGAGATTTGAAATCTCCGAAGTCCGGAGACTCGAAGGAGATCTCGACCATCGATTGAGAAGGATAGGTGTCTGTAGATCATCAACTCTAGAAGATTGTCATACAGAAGAAACGAGAGTTTGAGAATTGAAAGTCCCAAAGGCTAAACTCGCGGAGGAGATCCTGATCGTAGAATTAGGGAGACAGGTGTCAATAAATCTTCCACTCCGAAATATTTTCATATGGGAAAAGCGATATTTGAGACTTGAAACTCCTAGAGCCCGGATCACAGCCATTGATTTAGGAAGGACAGATCTGAACCATCACTTCAAAAGCACCGTCAAGATCGTGAGATCGACGGTCCCGTCGCATTGTGGGGATTGAAGGTGCATGAACGTTAATAAGTTAAGGATGCACTCACAATCACGTGGTCACATGAGTTCATCGCCCAAGGTCATATCGAGAACAGAGTTGTGCTCGCTAGGCGTTAGTTCAGAGTTCAGAAGATCGAGAGTTGGAAGAGTCGGGGTGACTCACGACAAATACCTGAAACGCGAAATCCCGAAGTGTTAGGCCCGTGGTCACAGCTATAGTCACATCAACGAAGGTTAAGGGAGGAGCTGGCACATCGCTAAGCTCCACTTCGGAGATCAGGAGTTGAGAGAATCGATATGTCTCATACCAAGATTCTCGAAGTCGTGAGTCACGAAGCGCCTATTGGATAGGCGTATGGTCACCGCCGATGGTCATGTGAAGGAAGGGGCTTAGGAGCCAAAGAAGCCAAAACCGACTGACTGTAACTGACAGAGAATACGAAGAGTTGCGACTGGAAGAGAAGCCAAAGAATCTAAGGAAAATGACCACTGATGATGAACACATTGAGCATAACTGCCAGAGAAGACGAAGAGTTGCCATGATGATCATGTAGAGGACTCAGCATGAGAAAGACATGCAGAACAAAAGAGATGTAGTGCTTTTTCGATAGTTATGCATGTGGGTAGGCAGAGACGAGGTGTAACACCTGAAGAGGAGATCAGAGGCACAATGTATAGCATGCAAAGGCAACACATAGCATAAAATGCAGAAGAGAAGCTGAACAGAGTGTGTTGAGTGCATAAAGAAAAGAGAGCGAAATAGAAACAAATCGAAGCATAAGCGGAATAGTGCATAGAAGCTGAAGAAGGCAGAGGAGACGAGGAGCTGTAACAGACCATATCAGAGATAGAGAAAGTAAGTAAAGTTTTATAAGATTCAATTAGGGTGGTAGGGTGGTGATAGGAAGGATTGCAATCCTATAAATTCTAGTTGGTGCTAGAAGATATTATGGGAGTTGGTGCTTCCATCTAGTGGGTGCTACAGAAACCTGGGAGTTGGTGCTAGATAAATCTGAGAGTTGGTGCTCTCTGGAAGTTGTAGCTTGCTATCAGAGGTTGTAGCCTCATATTTGAGTTGGAGCTCAAATATTGTGATGTACATGAAAGTTGGAGCTTGATTGACATCCAAAGAAGAAGAGGTTTTCACCCTTATGGGTTTCCTGAGGAAAATCGGTGTCTTTGTGTATTCTGTGTGATTGATCATTGTATCTCTATGCATGTTAAGTTATCAACAACACATTAAATAATAATCTAGAAAGAATAAAAAAAGGGAAAAAGTTTCAAGCTTATATACATAACTGATTCACCCCCCCCCCTCTTAGTTATATTTCCAACAATTGGTATCAGAGCCGGTGCCTTTGATCAAAGGTAGATCCATAAGCTTGAACATGACTAGTCATGATGGAAGTTCAACTAATAGACCCCCTATGTTTGATGGAACAAACTTTTCCTTCTGGAAAGTAAGAATGAGAACACATTTAATGTCTTTGGGTGTTGCTGTTTGGGATGTCGTTGAAACAGGATATGTGAAGCATGTAGTCTTGGTCTCAAACGATGATAAGCTGGAGTTTATCTTTAATGCAAAATCAATGAATTCCATCCTTAAGGGACTTGCTGAAGTCGAGTTTGTCAAAGTCATGCACTTTGATTCAACAAAAGTTATGTGGGACAAGTTGATAAGTAGTTATGAAGGTAATGAAAAGGTGAAAGATGCAAAACTTTGAACTCAGACTGAAATTTGAGTAGTTAAAGATGGACGAAGACGAAACTATCGGTAAGTACTTCTTACGTATAGAAGAACTTGTCAACACTATGAAAGGCCTAGGTGAAACAATAGATGAATCTTTTCTAGTCCAAAAAATATTAAGATCTCTTCCTGATAGATTTAACTCAAAAGTCTCTGCTATAGAGGAAATAACTGATCTCAAAACATTGACACTATATCAACCTCTTGGAACCCTAATTGCTTAAGAAATGAGAATCACCTAAGGTAAATCCACTACAAGAGAGGCATCTTTTAAAGTAGAGAAAAACACAGACTCCGATGTAGATGAGATTGAAGCAAATTTTGTGAGTATACTGAAGAAAGGATCAAGTAAATACAAAGGTAAATTGTCCTTCAAGTGTTTCAACTGTGGTAAGATAGGTCATTTTGCTTCTAAGTGTCCTCACAAAAGAAAGGATCAGACATATGACGATGAAGAGAAGCATAAACACAAGAAGGTCTATAAAGAGCGTAATTTTAAGAAGAAAAGCCTTTGTGTAAACAATGATGATGATCCCTCAGATGATGACAACAACGACTCTTCTATTGAAGATAAAATAAATGATATCATGCTAATAGCTTTAGAAGATCCAAACATCGAGGATACAGTAAGTGAGTTCACTGATTGTGAAGCAATAGTATATCTTGAAGGAGAACTTGTCAGTGCCATGGAAGAGATTGATAAACTCAGAGAAAAAAAAAAAAAAAAAACGGTTACTGCTCAGGGATGAGAAAACATGCAATGAACCATCTAAAGAAATTGATTTGTTGAAGGTTAAGTTAGAAGAAGCTAAGAATATTGAAGATGTCCTCAAACAACAATTGAAGGAAGTCGAAACAAAAGGTGAAAAATTGGAAGCTGAAGTAGTGACTGTCAGAAAAGATCTAGAGAAATTTCAGGCCTTATATCATCAGAATCTGACAAGTATTAAAGCCTCAGAAGGATTAGCCTCCATTCTGAATCAGCAAAGGAATTCAAAGTTAAAAACTAGTTTGGATTATGAAGAGGGATCAAGTAGTGGTCAGCCAAGCAACAAAGAATCCAACGAATTTGTAAAATCTACAGCCATTGACAACAACAAACCTGCAGAAACAAAGGAAGAGAATCAACTGCCAAGGAGGAGTGAAGGAAAATATACCAGAACTGAATATGTAGAACAAAGAAATAATACACCCTCTACTCAAGGAAATCATTAGCATGGAAGAAATCGACCTGCTCAAAGAAGACAACCATTTCCAGGTACAAAGATTTTTTCTATGGATATTGTTTTTACTGCTCTAACTTTGGCCACAAAGCTGTAAATTGTTATTTAAGATTTAGGCATGAGCAATCAAGACAACCAAGGAATAAATATCTGCCACAACAAAGAATGAGACAACCAAGTAAAAAACAACCACAGACTGCAAATCATGTGATGGTTGGGAAAAAGACACAGATTACACATAACAATCATTATGATCCTTTATTCAATGAACCATAATGTTACATTTTCCATAATTATGGACATAAATCTCCAGACTGTCGCTTAAAAAACTATAAGCCAGATTCAAATCACATAGCTGAAAATGTCAAGGTTTGGAAGAAGAATGAAGATAACAAGTGTGGATTAGTGTTGTCATCTTAAAGACAAAAATACACCTGGTATATTGACAACGGATGCTCCAGTCATATGACAGGTGACAAAAGTAAGTTCCTATTACTAAAAGAAAATAAATCAGGGAGTGTGACCTTTGGAAATGATTCTCCAGGAAATATCAGAGGTAAAGGTCTAGTAAGCTTAAGTAATGGAAGAAGCAAAGCTCAAGATGTATTATTTGTTGATGGTTTAAAGCATAATCTTCTTAGTGTCAGTCAGATATGTGACAGAGGATGTGAAGTCACTTTCACTACCAAGAGTTGTAAAATAAAGACAGTAAACACATGAGAGCTGATTGCAAAAGGGGTTAGAACTGAAAACAATGTATATGTTCTGAAGGAAGATAAGGAGAAATGTCATTTAAGAAAACTTGATGAAAGTTGGTTATGGCACAGAAGGCTTGGACACCTAAATTTTGATCATATTGTCAAACTGAATAATGAAGGCGTTGTGAAAGACCTTCCAAGAATATCTAAGCCTAATAACTCTGTATGTGAATCCTATCAAATGGGGAAGCTAACTCGTGCTCAATTCAAATCGAAGAGTTTCACATCTTCAGAAAATCCACTTCAAATTGTTCGTATGGATCTCTGTGGACCATCGCGAAAGGAAGGAATTGGAGGAGAACGTTACTTTATGCTAGTCATTGATGACTTCTCCAGACTTATGTGGGTTTCCTTTCTAGGAGAAAAATCTGATGCATTTGAGAAGTTCAAAAAGTTTAAGGCAATAGTTGAGAATTAGACAGGAAGGAATTTAAAAGCAATTCGCTCAGACATGGGAGGAGAATTTTTGTCAAGAGATTTCAAATAATTCTATGACAGACATGAAATTAAAAGAGAATATACTATTCCAGGTACTCCTCAACAAAATGGAGTTGTAGAACGCCAAAACAAACCATTTTAGCAGATGGGAAGGGCTATGATGAGTGAAAGGGGCATTTCACAAACCTTCTGGGTGGAGGTTGTTCACACGAATGTTCATATTCTAAGCAAAGCGCATCTAAGGCCGAACAGTGATAAAACTCCATATGAGTTGTGGTTTGGTCGACCTGCATCAATAAAGCACTTCAAAGTATTTGGAAGTAAATCTACATCAAAAATAATGACGATCATCTGGGAAAATTTGATAGTAGAGTTGATGAAGGTATCTTCTTAGGATATGCAACAAACAGTAAAGGATACAAATGATTTAACAAAAGAATGCATAAATTAGTAGATTGTATTGATGTTCGAATTGATGAAGAAGCTCTTGTAAAAGATCAATAGAGAATAAGCACTAAGCCAGATGAAAAAGATGATGAGAATAATGAAGATAAAGAACATGAAATCTCATAGTGACAAGAAGATGATGAATCAGGTGGAGAAGAGACACCCATGCAAGAAGAGTCAGGACCGCAATCAACATCAAATCCTTCCTCTAGAATTACTCAAAAGAATCATCTTGAAAGTTAGATAATTGGTGAGAAAGACAAAGGTGTACAAACTAGGAGAAGGATAATCAAAGACACTGAGAAATCACAAATAGCCTTCATATCCATGGTGGAACCTAAAAACTTTAATGAAGCCAGTGAAGACGTAACTTGGTTAAAATCAATGAATGAGGAACTAGACCAGATTGAAAAGAATGACACTTGGGAACTCGTTCCTAGGCTAGCAAATAAAAATGTAATAAGATCCAAATGGGTCTACAGAAACAAGATGAATGGGCAAGGAAATATTGTAAGAAATAAGGCTATATTGGTCTGCAAAGGATATGATCAGATAGAAGGACTAGATTTTGATGAAACATTTTTGCCCGTAGAAATATTAGAAGCTATTAGAATGTTTCTTGCCTATGCGTTTCATAAAACAGTTTAAAGTCTATCAAATGGATGTCAAGTCAACTTTTCTAAATGGAGATCTAAAAGAAGAAGTCTATATGGAACAACCGGAGGGTTTCCAACTGTCAGACAACCCTGACTTTGTCTGCAAGTTGAAGAAAGCCTTATATGGGTTGAAACAAGCTCCTTGTGCCTGGTATTACAGATTGGATATGTATCTTCAAGACAAAGGGTTCAAGAGAGGAACAATTGACAACAATATATATATCAAAACAGAGGTTAATGCTTTGCTCATTATGTTGGTCTATGTAGATGACATCATCTTCGGAAGCAATAATGCTTCATTGGTACAATGGTTTGCTTCTGCCATGCAGTGTGAATTTGAAATGTCTATGATAGGGGAACTACCATTTTTTCTTAGTCTGCAAATTACTCAGAGGTCTGAAGGAATATTTCTCTTTCAGGATAAATATCTAAGAGAAATGTTGAAAAGATTTCAAATGGAAGATTCTACACCTATGAGCACACCTATGGTCACCGGATGCAAGTTAAGAAAGGATGATGACTCACCTATTGTTGATTAGAGTTCATATAGGTCTATGATAGGTAGCCTATTGTACATCACAACATCCCGTCCAGACATAATGCACGCTGTTGGAATGGTAGAAAAGTATATGGATGCACCTAAACATAGTCATTTGTTAGCTGTCAAAAGAATATTTAGATACTTGAAAGGAACAATGAACTATGGCCTATGGTATCCCAGGAATCATAATTTTCGACTATTAGACTATTCAGATGTCGATTGGGCTAACTGCGTGGATGAAAGGAAAAGCACGAGTGGAGGTGCATTCTTCTTGGGAGATTCTCTTGTAGCATGGTTGAGGAAGAAGCAAGGTTCCATTTCCTTATCGACTACAGAAGTTGAATACATTGCATCTGCCACTTGCTATACCCAAGTATTATGGATGATTCAGACACTTGCAGACTTGGAGGTAAAGTATAATGCACCGATCCCAATTCATTGTGATAATACTAGTGCAATTATTGTGTCAAAGAATCATGTATTTCACTCCAAGACCAAGCATATAACCATCAAGTATAACTTCTTGAGGGAACATGTAACCAACACTGTTGTTTCTTTGCATTATATTCCATCCAAATATCAGATTGTTGATATCTTGACTAAACCGCTTGCAAAAGCTCAGTTTGAGTATCTACGCCAGAAGTTGCGTGTGACCCTATTATCAAGTTAAAATAATCTATCTGATCAGGGGGAGAGTGATCCTAGTATATCTGATCAGGGGGAGAATAGATTCACTCTTCGTTTTATTTGACATTGTTGTCAAAGGGGGAGAAAAAGGTGTTGTCTATATGCTACAGTTGAAGGTCTAAGAAGAATAGTGCAACCTTTCAGGGTTGCCATCAATGCCAAAGGGGGAGATTGTTGGCATGTTTACAGGAAGAATGTGCTTGTCATTGATGGCAAGAACAATAACACATCAAACCTCGAGAGAGAAGAAGACGAGAAAGCTCAGAAGAATTAGCGGTTTCCAGAAGTGCAGACGAGGTCCAAGAGACATACTTGTAGGAGGAGAAAAGGTCAAGACCAGTGAACACTTAGAAAATATTCTAAGTCAGAGAGATAAGAAGCTCAGGAGAAAGAGCGATAGTGGCTGTTAGATCACCGATCCAGAGGACCAACAACAGTTAGATTGAATTAATGGAAGGATAGAATAAGTGGGGAAAAACGATTGAGAATTTGATTATCTGAATACCCGTCAACCGTTGGATCAAACCTGAGTTCCCATCAGCTGTCGGATCATTCTAAGTGGAAGGACAGGATAAGCTAGAAGAGATGCATCACAGACAGATCGAGCCATCGATACAGGATCATGATTTATGAACAACATTTAGTTCGGGTATAAAGATGCGAGGAGGTTAAGCTTCAGAAAAATCTCACTTCAGATTTTTCAGTTTGAGATTTGAAAAACCCGAAGCCCAGAGAGTTGGAGAGCCGAAATACATTCTCGACCATCAAATCATTCAAAGAAGATTGCAGCCGTCAGATCATCCGAAGAATATCTCAAGCGTCAGATCGTCCGAAGAGAATCTGGGCCATCTAATTTAGAGCATCAATTTGATAACTGAAATACCCGAAGCCTAGAGAGCTGGAGATCCGAAATAAATTGTCGATTGTCAGATCATTCAAAATAAATCTCAGACGTTAGATCGTCTGAAGAAGATCTCAAGCTTCATATCGTTCGAAGTAAATCTAGGCCGTCTAATCCAGAAAAGACGTGGCGTAATCCTGTGGACTCCGGGTAAAGACCCGAAGTAAGACTCAACCGTCCGATTCAAGGACATGTGGCAGACCACGTCAGCAAGAACATGCGGCAGACCATGTCAGAAAGGACATGTGGTAGACCACATAAACAAGGACATGTGGCAGACCATGTCAGCAAGGACATGTGGCAGACCACGTTAGCGAATGACATGTGGTAACCACTCGACCCGTGCCAGGTCAACATGTGATGTGTGTAATGTTATGTCACTTCGAGAGATTTACTTTGGGAGTTTCATCACCAACAAATGACAAAATCTCCGAAGTCTCGAAGGCTGAAGTCATGAAGAGATGAAGTGTCGAAGGACTAAAGTCCCGAAGTCCCGAACATCGAAGACCCGAAGAAGACCCTGGTCGTTGATCGCCAGGAGGGGTACGTGTCAGAAGATTACACATTCGGGAGAAATACTCCGGGAAAGCGTGACGGTTGAGAATTGAAATCTCCAAAGTCTGGAGACCTGAAGGAGATATCGACCATTTATCTAAGAGGGACACACGTCAGTGGATTGTCAACTTTGGAAAAAGGTGATAGAGATAAAGTTAAAGTTGAGATTTGAAATATCCGAATTCTGGAGACCCGAAGGAGATCTCGACTGTCAATTGAGAAGGATAGGTGTCTGCAGATCATCAACTTTGGAAGGTTGTCGTACAAAAGAAATGAGAGTTTGAGAATTGAAAGTCCCAAAGGTCGGACTCACGGAGGAGATCCCGATCATATAATCAGGGAGAGGTGTGTCAATAGATCTTCCACTCCGAAAGATTGTCATATGGGAAAAGCGAGATTTGAGACTTGAAACTCCCAAGCCCAGATCACGAAGTAGATCACAATCATTGATTTAGGAAGGACATATCTGAACCGTTAGTTTAGAAGCACCGTCAAGATCGTGATATTGATGGTCTCGTCGCATTGCGGGGATTGAAGGTGCGCAAATGCTAATAAGTTAAGGATGCGCTCATAATCGCATGGTCACATGAGTTCATCTACCAAGGTCATATCAAGAATGGAGTTGTGCTCGCTAGGCGTTAGTTTGGAGTTCGGGAGATCAGGAGTTGGAAGAGTCAGGGTGACTCATGAAAACTACCCGAAACGTGAAGTCCCGAAGTGTTAGGCCCATGGTCACAACTATGGTCACATCAACGAAGGCCAAGGGAGGAGCTGACACGTTGCTAAGCTCCATTTCGAAGATCGGTAGTTGAGAGAATTGATATGTCTCATACCATGATTCTCAAAGTCGCGAGTCATAAAGCACCTATTGGATAGGCGTATGGTCATCGCCGATGATCACGTGAAGGAAGGGGCTTAGGAGCCAAAGAATCCAAAATCGACTGACTGTAACTGACATAGAATATGAAGAGTTGAGATTGCCAGAAGAGCCAAAGAATCTTAGGAAAACAACCAATGATGATGAACACATTGAGCATAACTGCCTGAGAAGACGAAGAGTTGCCATGATGATCATGCAGAAGACTCGGCGTGAGAAAGACATGTAGAACAGAAGAGATGTAGTGCTTTTTCGATAGTTATGCATGTGGGTAGGCAGAGATGAGGTGTAGCACCTGAAGTGGAGATTAGAGGCATAGTGTATAGCATGTAGAGGCAACATAGAGCATAAAATGCAAAAGAGAAGTTGAACAGAGTGTGTTGAGCGCAGAAAGAAAAGAGAGTAGAGAATAGAAATAAATCGAACCAGAAGTGGAACAGTGCATAGAAGTTAAAGAAGGCAGAGGAGACGAGGAGCTGTAATTGACAATATTAGAGATAGAGCAAGTAAGTAAAGTTTTAGAAGATTCAATTAGGGTGGTAGGGTGGTGCTAGGGAGGATTGCAGTCCTCTAAATTCTAGTTGGTGCTAGAAGATATTATGGGAGTTGGTGCTTCCATCTAGTGGGTGCTAGAGAAACCTGGGAGTTGGTGCTAGATAATTCTGAGAGTTGGTGCTCCCTGGAAGTTGTAGCTTGCTATCAGAGGTTGTAGCCTCATATTTGAGTTGGAGCTCAAAGTTTGTGATGTACATGAAAGTTGGAGCTTGATTGACATCCTAAGAAGAATAGGTTTTCACCCTTATGGGTTTCCTCAGGAAAATTAGTGTCTCTGTATATTCTGTGTGATTGATCATTGTATATCTATGCATGTTAAGTTATCAACAACACATTAAATAATAATCTAGAAAGAATCAAAAAAAGGGAAAAAGTTTCAAGCTTATATACATAACTGATTCACCCCCCCGAGTTATATTTCCAACACATGGATTATACATGAGCAATTGATTTGTAGGTATCCAATACTATTGTCAAGTATATCAATGAATTTGTTGTAGATACTAATTTTTTATTTTCTTGCAAAATAATAGTTTCTTAGTATAAAAAAAGTAATATTTTGAATAAATTATCTTCATTTTTTAAATGTTTTTAGTTGAAAAGTTGTTAAAAGGATTCATTATAGCAACTGAGAGCAAGTGTAACATGTATTGTCACATCATTTTTGGTGGTAGTTAGCTAGATGGGGAGGCAACAAAGACAAGCAAGGAGTTAGTGGAGATGTACTCCTCAATTAAGTGGAGTATAGAAATATGAGAAGTGGCAATGCAACATGAATAAAAATCATTGTGATAGAATCATATGAAGGAAACATGCCGAGAGAAGAGTCAGTGAAGAGGGTTCACACATGTAGAGTGGCTAGCAATTAGATGATATAGGAAGAGTATGGAGTCATATGACATTGTGACAAGGAACTAAAAGTTGTGATGAAAGCATAGAGCCCTAACAAAGATTCAAAATTAGCATAAATGATAGTAGAGGGAAGAATTGCTCGTGTAGGTGGACACTTAATAGTTTTTGTATGAATTCTAGTTACACTAGGGTCCACTTGCATCAACACCCTTCATAGTTTGTGCCATTGTCTAATCCTAGTTGCAAAAATTTGTAGGCCTTGCAATATTAATCCAAGTCAATACTCAATCTCTTCCCCTTTAGTTTTATACTTATATTCCCAATTGGCATGCGATGCTTCATAAGACCTCATTGTTATCTAGTGCAATATACATTACTTACCAACCAAGATATGAGAAACATGTGGAAATTCATGAAGCAATCCTTTACATTATGGAATTTTGTTGTAAATAACACTTCAATTTCCTTTTTTATCTCTCATTTTGCCATTTTCCATTTAGATGGAAGAAAGAGAGAGCTTGTTCCCAAAAAAATAAATTGAGAGAAGATCAAATTGGTAAGGAGAGAAAGCCTTGCACAACACAATATTAAGGATTAAACCAAAAAGAATGATACAAAAACAACCAAGCATCTAAGGATCCATGTAGGAAATAATAGTTCCCATTCCCTCTAGACAAGATCTCTTTGAAACCATTCCATTCACTAGTCAAGAAATAAATCATTTCATAGGAGAATGAATCATACAAATTCGTAGATGAAGCATGACCATCCCATCCATCTCTAGATTAATCCTTTAAACATTATTATCCCAATCACAATATAGATAATTCCTTCAAATTCTTGACAATATAGATAAGTCCTTCAAAGTCTTGACTCTTTACGATAGATTGATCAAATATTTGCAGGAATTCCTTTCTTTCCCCTAGACATTTAACTACAACAAAGTTTCCCCTTTCATGACATCTCACCACTATGACACAATTTGATGCATGCATTGGAGCATCCACAAATTGAGAGGGCACTCGTACATATATAGTTATTATGTTGGCCTTGCTTGGTCATGTAACTTTATTCCATTTTTTCCTTGTTCTAAACATTTGTTGTTTGCATGTTCTTTATTGGTTGTTTCCTTGTTTGTTTGTTTGTTTTTCTATTTATGAAGGGTTGATGGGACAATATTTGTTTGGTTACTTGTTTGTTATGAAGCTCTCTTTAGTCACCATTTGTAAAATTCACATGAAAACAATAAAATGAAGAGTGTGACATAATTCGCATAAAAATTTCTAGGGGAAAGGAATCGTGTTGATGTAAGTGGATATTGTCAAGCGATGTTTGCATATCGAGGTTAATAATATATTCGGAATAAAGAGATAATGATATTTGGTGTAACCATCTCAATAAAGAATATGGGTGGCGGGATGATAAACTTCGAGGAAATATCAAAGTCAAAGAGCTTGAATGAAGGGAGCGAAAAAGTGAGAATTCATAAGATTCCTTCATGCTCAATGTCTCACATTTGGAAAATCAAAGCTACTTGAATTTTATTAGAATAACATGGAAACTTCTCCCCATGCTCAGAGGAGTAGATGGTTGGATAATCTAGCGGGATGATCTTGTTGCCCATAACACTTCCTTCCTTGGAGATTATGGAGGAAAATCACCGTCATTAGACATAACCACCATAAGGTAGTGAGGGATGAACTAGAGCAATTCAACCAATGACTCCAATTTAGTCCATTTTATGAGGATATGAAAGCATTGGATGCTAAGATATGACACTTCTTAAAGGTTGGAAAAATTCATAAAGCACGTGGGGACGAATTGAGAGCCACATTCCATTGGATTATATCCAATGATAGGCATGTGAATGTGTTCTTCAAGGCCTTAGCCACCAAAGAGGCACCTAAGAAGACTAAAATGCTTAAAATGACTAATGTGTGTTTAGCCATGTAAAAAAAATATTGAAGAAGAGTATGCGAGCCACTGTAAGTTGGTGTTCCACTCTTAGTCCTCATTTAAGAATGCAAGGTAGCAATGCAAACCTACTTGGATATGGTGGTGTGTCATATATCCAAGGAATAAGAGATAATCTATGAATATAGAGTAACTTTGGATGAATTGACAACTACCATGATGAAAAGGGGTCATTATATGTCATTAGGGATGTACAACTTCAATGTGAATTTTAGAATGCCACATAAGATTTTATTGGTCCTAACTTTCTCCATGTTTACAAGGATGCCATAAAAAGTAATAATTTGGAGCATATATCTACAAAGTTTTTGTCAGATCTATTCCCACATGTGGTGATCCTAAATGCATAACCAATTGAAGGCACATGCCAATGTCAAATGTCCCATACAAAAGCCTATTCAAATCCCTGGTCATGCACATTAAGCATATCCTACCTAAACTCATTCAACCAAAGCAAATAGATTATGTTAGAGTATGCTCCATTCTAAATAATATCATTGTTGTGAAAGATGATATGGAATGATGATGATGTCTTAACCTTAATGCCCTCTTAAATATAATTGAATTCAAGAAATCTTGTGATGGAGTTGGATGCCCTTTCATCTTAGCCATGCTTAAAGCCTTGTGAAATGAAAAATGTTTCCTCAAGGTGGTGAAACTCTTTTCATTAAATTTGTGCCCCACCTTTCTATTAAATGATGCACCTTTCTATCAAATTATGCAAATAAAAATAAGTTATTTTAGTTCCATCTGTGAAGGGTGCCCACTTGCCCTGACTTTATTTGTAATGGTAAACAAATCTCTAGGATATCTAAAAGTGTGCCATCTTGTTAATGGATGTCTATGAGTCCTTTCCTCTCTTTTTTGGAAATGTTTCATATAATAACTCATAATTGTCCATGAATAATAGTTTGGGCTATGAGGGGTGTTTATAAGTCATCGAAATATCCCAAGAATTGAACTTGGCATCTTTTGAACCCACTCATGGTGTTTTGAAATGGGGTGTTTGTGTTAATACAAGTCTAATCACCCTGGTACTTGCTACTAAACAACACATTCATGGACTTAATGACTCCTTCCTTACTATCCCTATAGATTACACCTTAATGGAAAACACAATGGACACAATGCAAACCTTCTGTAAATATTTAAGGTTGAGGATTCAACGAGTTAAACTCAAAGCTCAAAATGATACCATTCAATCCGTTAAATTTTAGGTATTGTCGGAGTCAAAATATTTATCCCTCTAGTTGAAAAAACAAGGGAGGACATGAATCCTACTTGAACATTTATTTAGTTTTTGGGGATTTTCTTTTAGTTTTAGGCATCCCTAAGAAGCTCTGGGATGTACTCATTCAACGAGTGGAGAAAAATATTGACTAATGGATAACTAATCCCATGACTTTCACTATAAAATTCCAAATTCATACTAAATGCTTGATAACTACTCATGTTTGCTACTACTCATGTTGAGTTCCATTTTTCATTGCTTACCAGAGGCTAGAGAAGGTCATTCACAAATTTTAATGGGCCAATATAAATGGTGATAATGGATTCCATATAGTTATTTGGAAGATGTCTAACTTACCCAAGGAATGGGGAGGCATCGACATTATTAAAACACATACCCGACTCTACGCCCTCTAATCGAATGAGGGAATGGATGCATTATTAAACTTTATTTTCTGTAGGCTCCTCTTCATAAAAATTCTTAGAAGGGCACATAACTTCAAACACTAGTTGTCACTTTGGCTCAAGTTAATATAAAGAGAACCTTCCTTCTTGGCTTGGATCATATGTAAATCTTTGGAGATTGCTAAACCTCGTCTACGTTGGAAGTGACACCACTTGGTTTGAGCCTTTATTCTAACAATCACTTTTATTTGGTGGTCCACTATGTTGCTTTAGAATGATAAAATACTACTTGAGAATGCATAATTCTCAACCTTGTGAGCATTAACACTTTTAGGAATATTGTTTACAATTAGTCCCATCATTAGGTCCCTTGGTAAGATCTAAAGGTTGGTGTATAACCAATGACATATGTAAACATGATATTGAGGGCATATACAAGATTATTCTTGATCTATCAATGATTGAGATGGGCATACAAGCTTTGATTGCTTGGTGGAAGTACGGGTGATTGAACAAAATCACATTACAATATTTCAAGAGACTTGCTACCAAAATATAGTTGAAGAATTATGTTTCCCTCGATATCTACTCGAATTGGACTCTATTATGTTCAATGGAAATTAATGTGGTTTTTATTTCATCATTTTTTAGTCCACAAATCCCATTGTTATTAGAGTTATTAATATGATTCAACTTTGTCAATATTTGAGATGTTATTAACTTGGTGGGTTGGTTTGAGTGGTTGAGTGCTTTGAGATTCATGTAGGATGTATTGATTTCGATCCATCGGGCTAGTTGCCTTTATTGCAAGCCTCACTCAATGTCCCTACTGGGCTAATGTAACACCTTGTTTCCCCCAGTCTGTAAAAATAACTATATTGGCCAAGAACTATGGCAAACTCCAAGATGTGAATGTGTGATTTGAAGGACCCTATATAAAGGGTCGATGAATGTAAATGATGTGTGAATATGTGTTGCATGACTGTTGGGAGGGGGATGTGCTGAAAAAGAGACCACGATGGCTGATGAAAGGTGGTGGAAGGCACCTGGAATGGTGGCGTTAACTTCCACCGAACCAATACCGTATTGGCCTTTATTGGCTCAAAGACCAAAGCTGCTCTCTGGCCCTGGAATGAATTACTCCCCAGGATGGTAGGTGGGGAGGCTCCTCATGAGTTAATGAGGGGATGGGGGTGAACCGCCCATCCGTAGAAGCCCTCAGAACTGACCACTATGGGGGAATTCGTGCCACATGCAACCTTGCAGGAAAAAGAAAGAAAGGAAGTGTGGGAAGAGGGTGCACAACAAGAAACACAGAAGGAGAACCAGAGGAACTCCAAAAAAATACAGTGAGTCCTGAGCAGAGGAGAAGGAGAGTAACCTTCATCCTTGACTTCCGACGAGTGGGAAGTAGGAGATTGAGTCTCAAAGCCTCGTGGTCTAGCTTGGGTGTGGCTAGTGGTAAATCTGTTGGGAGTCGATGAGCCTATTGTTGGGAGGAAACGAGCACCCCTCTCAGCAGTTGCGTTACACCTGGTGTTTTCGAATAAGTATTTATGTCCTGTATCTTAATTTGAATACTCCTAGAATGCATTCTCATGGTTGTACACTCATAAATGGTTTCTGTATAGAAATGGTTGCCTCGTGTTTTGTTCAAGAAGAAATATCTGTCGGAAAAATACTTCAACGAAAAGGCTAAAGAATTCTATGAACTCAAGCTGGGGCAACTCACCATAGAGAAATATGTCAACAGATTCCTCGAGTTGCTGAGGTATGTACCCTACATAAAAGTAGAAAAGGCAAAGGTGCAACGATTCGTCAGTGGACTACCTAAGGAATATCAGAACATGATTGAATTTGACGAACCAAAGACCCTAGAAGATACTATCCAAAAGGCAAGATATTGTTATGAATAGCTTGGGCATCAGACAAGACCTCGCGAAGGATGGAAGCAGAAGAAAAGTTCGGGATTCCAGAAAAGGGGGTTTAAATCCCCAAGATTTAAGGACTATAAAAAGAACTCAAGGATGAGCTTCCCAGCCCGAAGTGTACACCAACAGAACTTTCCCTCCTTGAGTGGAAATAAACTTTCTGGATCTGCCCCAGTAAAGATTGATAACCCAAAGAAAGAACCTTTGAAATGTTGGGGTTGTGGAGAAGAACATCTACTGAGGGACTGCCCGCACCGACAACAGAACAACCGAAGAATTTACAACGTTCAAGAAGCTACCACCGTCAATAACGTGGCTAGGAGTGTGCCACAAATTTATGCAGCCTTGGATAATAACCAAGATGACCACCAAGATTCAGTGGTGGAAATCGAAGATATGATCACCAACCATCTAGTGTCTATTCTGATTGACCCTGGTTCAAATTTGAGTTATATAGCCCCTAAGGCTGTGGATAAATGTAAACTACAACCACATAAAAATGCCAATCCATGGTTGGTACAGTTAGCCACTAGCACCAAAAGAAGGGTGGTGGAGGTCATACTAGCCTGCCAATTCATTATGGGCGAATTCCCCACCCAATCAACCCTTAACATATTACCCTTGGGATTGTATGATCTGTTGATTGGTATGGACTAGCTAGCCACCCACAAAGCCAAACTGGACTGTTACCATAAAAACTTGAAGTGTGTAAGTGAAGAAGGAAGGAGAATAACCCTTCAAGGGATCCAAAAACCTATCTCAGTGAGACAAATATCAGCTCTTCAAATGAGAAAGTATTGTAGAAAAGGATGTCCACTATATGTAATACATGTGTTGAAAACAATTAAAGGTGACAAACCAAGCCTCGAAGACCACCCCACACTGAGAGAATACAAAGATGTATTTCCCGAAGAGGTATCGGGTCTACCTCTGAGAAGGGAAATCGACTTCTCAATAGAACTTGAACCAGGAGCAGTGCCAGTGTCTAGGACACCCTATAGGATGAACACACATGAGCTAGTTGAACTTAAATTACTACTGAAAGAAATGATGGACATAGGCTATATTCGGCCCAACGTGTCTCCATGGGGAGCACCAGTCCTGCTTGTGAAAAAGAAAGACGGTACCCTCCGACTGTGTATAGATTATAGACAACTCAATAAGGTAACCATAAAGAACAAGTACCCCTTACCCAGGATCAATGACTTGTTCGATCAATTGGGAGGTGCCTCTATCTTCTTGAAGATACACTTGAGATCGAGATACCACCAAGTCCAAATCAAGGGTGAAGACATCCACAAAACTGCCTTCAGGACGAGATATGGTCACTACGAGTTTGTGGTAGTACCATTCGGATTGACCAATGCCCCTGCCACTTTTATGTGCTTGATGAACAATGTACTCAGCAAATTCCTAGACAAATTTGTGTTGGTTTTTATTGATGACATATTAATTTACTCCAAGAATAGAGAGGAACATGAGGAACACCTTAGGCTTGTGCTTCAAGTGCTAAGAGAACATCATCTCTTTGCCAAATTTAGCAAGTGTGACTTTTTCCAGAAGCAAATACATTACTTGGGCCATGTCCTATCCGAAGAAGGAGTAGCGATAGACCCTGATAAGATCAGGTCTATCATGGAATGGCCTACCTCGAAGGACGTTTCAGATATCAGATCCTTTATGGGCTTGGCAGGATACCATAAAAGATTTATAAAAGGATTCTCCAAGATTGGGCGTCCAATCAATACCCTCTAGAAGAAGGGGACAAAATTCACATGGACGCAAAAATGCGAAGAAAGATTTCAAACCCTGAAACATCTATTGATCCATGTACCCATGCTGAAGATCGTCGATTCCGAAGCTGACTTCCTTGTGTGCACAAATGCCTGTAAGGAAGGGCTCAGAGGAGTCCTTATGTAGGGAGGAAGTGTGGTCTGCTATGAATCCAAAAAAATGATTGAGCATGAAGTCAACTATGTGACCCATGATCTAGAGCTGGCTGCCATAGTGCACACCCTGAAAATGTGGAGGCATTACCTCCTGGGAAGAAAATTTGTACTTATGACAGACCACTGTGGATTGCGATATCTGTTTGACCAACCAAATCTCAATGCCAGACAAGCTAGGTGGATGGCCCTCCTCAACGAGTTTGATTTTGAAATCAAACATATTAAGGGAAAGGAAAATAGGGTGGCCGATGCTCTTAGCAGAAGCATGCAAACAATTCACCTGGCAACAGTAAGCACCTGCGAGACGAATGTCAAGGAAAGAGTTGAAAATGCACAAGAAACAGACATATTCTTCCAGACCGTGACCTCGTATCTGGAGCAAGAACCCATAGGGATAAAGTATGAAGGCACCAGATGATAGATGGAGGTCTGCTAACTTACATAAATAGATTGTATATTCAATATTATGATGACTTGAAAAGGTTCATAATGGATGAACTACTTAAAAGACCCTATACTGGTCATCCAGGATACCAGAAGATGATCACGGCCACCGGGAAACAATTCTATTGTCCTGGATTGAAGAAAGACATAACTGAGTACTTAGCCAAATGAATAGAATGCCAATAGGTTAAAGTAGAACACCGACACCCAGCAAGATTATTACAACCTCTACCAATCCCGGAATGGAAATGGGAAACCATCTCCATGGATTTCATCACCGAACTACCAACCTCGACTAAAAAGAATGACGCCATCATGGTAGTGGTGGATAAATTGAGGAAGTCCACTCATTTTATCCTCGTCAAGTCGACTTGTAAGGCAATAGACATCACCAACGTATTCATGAAGGAGATCTTCAGACTGCATGGTATGCCGAAAGAGATCGTGTTTGACAGAGACACGAAATTTACTTCCAACTTTTGGAAATCACTGATGGCTGGTTTGGAGACCAAGCTACTATTTAGCACCACCTATCACCCTCAAAACGATGGACAGACGAAAAGGGTGAACCAAATATTAGAAGACATGCTCAGGATGCACGTAATGCATCAACCCAAAAAGTGGGAAGATTTCCTGCCACTCGTGGAATTCGCTTACAACAACGGCTACCAAGAATCCCTGAAGACGAGCCCTTTCGAAGTCCCCTACAATAGGTTGTGCAATACTCCAGTCAGTTGGAGTAATCTCGTAAACAAAGTTACTATTGGACCCAACATGTTAAAAGAAATGGATAAACAAGTGATTCAGATAAAACAAAATCTAAAAGTCACTCAGAACCGACAGAAAAGTTACACCGACCAAAAGAGAACTCCAAGAGAGTTCAAGGCGGGAGACCACGTATACCTCAGAGTTAGGCCGAGGAAGAGTTCCCTGAATATGGGAGCATGTGCCAAGTTGGCACCTCGATATTGTGGACCCTTTGAAGTTCTAGATAGAGTGGGACCTGTAGCCTATAGGCTAGCACTTCCTCCCACAGTAAAAACACATAATGTTTTCCATGATTCATTATTGAAGAAATATGTACATGATTCTAATCATATAATTGAATGGTTTGTGATCCAGGTGGAACCGGAGGGAGAATTCCTACCAGAACCTCAATGCATACTGGACAGAAAGGAAACCCCACTCAGGAACTGAACCATTGCACAGGTCAAGGTGCAGTGGAAACATTTTGGCCCAGATGAGGCTACATGGGAAATGGAAGATGCCATGAAACAAGCATATCCAATTTTGTTTACTTCTGTACTTACACGTTCTATTGATAGATAGAACATCGAGGACGATGCTCCTTTAAAAGGGGGAGGGAATTGTAACACCCTGTTTCCCCTAGTCTGTAAAAATAACTATATTGGCCAAGAACTATGGCAAACTCCAAGATGTGAATGTGTGATTTGACGGACCCTGTATAAAGGGTCGATGAATGTAAATGATGTGTGAATATGTGTTGCATGACTGCTGGGAGGGGGATGTGCTAAAAAAGAGACCACGATGGCTGATGAAAGGTGGTGGAAGGCACCTGGAATGGTGGTGTTAACTTCCACCGAACTAATACCGTATTGGTCTTTACTGGCTCAAAGACAAAAGCTGCTCTCTAGCCCTGGAATGAATTACTCGCCAGGATGGTAGGTGGGGATGCTCCTCATGAGTTAATAAGGGGATGGGGGTGAACCACCCATCCGTAGAAGCCCTCAAACCTGACCACTGCAGGGGAATTCGTGCCACATGCAACCTTCCAGGACAAAGCAAGAAAGGAAGTGTGGGGAGAGGGCGCGCAACAGAAAACACAGAAGGAGAACCAAAGGAACTCCAGAAAAATACAGCGAGTCTTGAGCATAGGAGAAGGAGAGTAACCTTCTTCCTTGACTTTCGACGAGCGGGAAGTAGGAGATTGAGTCTCAAAGCCTCGTGGTCTAGCTCGGGGGTGGCTAGTGGTAAATCCATTGGGAGTCATTGAGCCTACGGTTGGGAGGAAACAAGCACCCTTCTCAACAGTTGCGTTACACCTGGTGTTTTCTGATAAGTATTTATGTCCTGTATCTTAATTTGAATACTCATGGAATGCATGCTCATGGTTGTACACTCATAAATGGTTTCTGTATAGAAATTGTTGCCTGGTGTTTTGATCGGAAATGGTGGATGCATGCTTATACTTGTATGACCATATTCAGTTTATATATATATATGTGTGTGTGTGTGTGTGTGTGTGTGTGTGTGTGTGTGTGTGTGTGTGTATTGAATAAGTTCAGATTTCAAGTCCGTCCTTGGGAGAATTGTCCCATGCACTTAACTCACGTGATGCCTTGGTTGGATTTCCCCGAAGGCACCTCCTTCCGGGAAAGTTCCCTCACTACATAGAGATGAGTGAGTTCCTTGAAAGGACTACCATTTTAGTAAACCCATGAATTTGTTTCATCCTTTCCACCGAAAGTAGCTTAGCGGGGATACCTCTCGGCATTTTGGAGCTTCGGTACCCTGGAATCTCAAGGGTCTGTTTCCTTGTATTCGTCAGTTGCGAAATCCCGATATGAGGAACCCTGATATGGTATAACATGGTTAGAGTTTGGTGTTTCAGCATTTTGGCACCCAGGATACCCAAGGGTCAGTTTCCTTGTATTTTCCAGACATGAAATCCCAACTTGCGAGACCCCGAAATGAACTTAGTCTCAGATATATATGTATATGTATCGGCGTTTCGGAGTTTCGGCTCCCGGAAAACCCAGATGCGAGACCTCTTGTCATCGCGCATCGTGAAATCCCGACTTGCGAAACCCCGAAACGAGCTTAGCGTACATATATGAACTTCAGAGTTTTGGCTCCTGGGAAACCCAGATGCGAGACCTCTTGTCATCACACATCGCGAAATCTCGACTTGCAAAACCCCGAAACGAGCTTAGCGTATATATATGAACTTCAGAGTTTCGGCTCCCGGGAAACCTAGATGCAAGACCTCTTGTCATCACACATCGCGAAATCCCGACTTGCAAAACCCCGAAACGAGCTTAGCGTATATATATGAACTTCAGAGTTTCGGTTCTCGAGAAACCCAGATGCGAGACCTCTTGTCATCGCAAATCGCGAAATCTCGACTTGCGAAACCCCAAAACGAGCTTAGCGTATATATATGAACTTCGGAGTTTCGGCTCCCGGGAAACCCAGATGCGAGACCTCTTGTCATCACACATTGCGAAATCCCGACTTGCGAAACCCTGAAACGAGCTTAGCGTATATATATGAACTTTGGCATTTCGACTCCCGGGAAACCCATATGCGAGACCTCTTGTCATCGCACATCACGAAATCCTGACTTGCGAAACCCCGAAGAGAGTTTAGAGGATATATGAGCTTCAGAGTTTTGGCTCCTGGATATCCTAGGTGGGATACCTCTTGTCGTCGCACATAGTGAAATCCTGACCTGCGAAACCTTGGAATGAGTTTAGTGATTAGTGGATATATGGTTCGGAGTTTCGGCTCCCGGGTATCCTAGATGCGAGGCCCCTCGTCCTCGCATATCGCAAAATCCCGACTTGCGAAACTCCGAAAGGAACTTAGTAGATATATGGGTTTCGGTGTTGTGGCACCTGGAATTCCAAAGGGTATGAACCCCCATCTTCATACATCACGAAATCCCAGTACACGAAGTTCCGGTGAGTGAAATCTCGAAGCGGCTTGGTGTGAATAGGATTTCGTGTTTTTGGGTTTGAAGAGTCGAACAATTCAACTCCCTTGCATTTTGAACTCCCGGCTTCCGAAGTCCCAAAATGCGAAAGGCACCTCTCGGCTTAGCCCGGGGTCACCACCGAAGGACACATGGAAGTGAATCCTACACTTGGTGTCTGAATTGTACACGATGAATTTTCGACGAAAGAATCAGTGAATTGGTTTGGTGAAGGTCCCAATTGGAGGACCTAGCCTACGCTAGAACCTTGTAGGAATTCAGAAACTCTCTCCCTCGATAATGAAGAAGAAAGAAAAAGGCGAAAAATCTTAGTCCCCATAGTGGGTGTGTTACAAATTGGTATCAAAGCATGGTTACAACACTTGACCTGCTTGGGCTCATGAATGGGTTACATAGAGACTCCATTTAGAGTACTGTTAAAAGGAGTAACTCTTTATCTTGACCCCCTTAATTAAAAGTCGAAGTTAAGAATGAAAACTCCTATTGTGTGCGTGCATGTGAAAAATATGAATTATGTACTGATTATAAATGAATATAAATACTGACTAACAACCAACGTTTTTCTTTTGCACACAAGTGGAAGATCAATCGCGGGAAATTACAGACATATAGAATGGTGACTCACCATGAAGTGGGGGAGGGCTCCCACAATAGAGACGAAGAGTTTGATGAAAGGAGGGCGATAGGGACCCCTCCATATCTAGCGGAGATTGTGAGGAGCCTTATGGTCGAATTGCAGAGCTGCAAGGCTGATAACGAGAGGATGATAAAAGAGCAAGAGAAGCAAACAAAAATTAATGCAGTTTTACTGCATAGCTTATCCGACATACAAAGACAATTGCAACATGAACCTGAGATACATAAACGTGGTCATGTCAGTGGCCACACTGAGAGGAGCACCTCGAGAAAGGTCCACCCCAGAGATAAGGGACAAGCATCGGATGATTCCTATGGAAAGGAAGCTGGCGACTTAGAGGGATCTTCTATAAGCAAAACTAGCTCTCATTCCCGAAGAAAATGAAGGAAGAAAAAACATTCCAAGAATCATAAGCTCGAAGAGTTCAAGAAGGCCAAACCGCCCTCCTTCGATGGTGAAATAAAGAAAGGAGAGGAAGCTGAGGCCTGGCTGCTTATACTAAAGAAGTGTTTCAGAGTCCATGACTTCTCAAAAAACTTGAAGGCCAAAGTAGCCACCTTCAACTTGAATGGAAAGGTTTCCATTTGGTGGGAAGACCTTAAGAATGTAAAAGGGATTCACGAAGATGACCTGTCTTGGGAACGGTTTGAGAAATACTTTAGGAAGAAATATATGTCGAAAAAATACTTCGATGAAAAGGATAAAGAATTCTATGAACTCAAGCTGGGGCAACTCAGCATGGAGGAATATGTCAGCAAATTCCTCGAGTTGCTGAGTTATGTACCCTACATAAAAGAAGAAAAGGCAAAGGTGCAACGATTCGTCAGTGGACTACCTAAGGACTATCAGAACAAGATTGAATTTGATGAACCAAAGACCCTAGAAGATACTATTTGAAAGGCAAGATATTGTTATGAACAACTTGGGCATCGGACAGGACCTTGCAAAGGCTGGAAGCAGAAGAATAGTTCGAGATTCCAGAAAAAGGGGTTTAAATCCCCAAAATTTAAGGACTATAAAAAGAACTCAAGGATGAGCTTCCCAGCCTGAAGTGTACACCAACAAAACTTTCCCTCCTTGAGCGGAAATAAACTTTCTGGATCTGCCCCAGTAAAGACTGATAACCCAAAGAGAGAACCTTTGAAATGTTGGGGTTGTGGAGAAGAACATCTACTGAGGGACTGCCCGCACCGACAACAGAATGACCTAAGAATTTACAACATTCAAGAAGCTACCACCGTCAATAATGTGGCCAGGAGTGTGCCACAAATTTATGCAGCCTTAGATAATAACCAAGTTGACCACCAAGCTTCAGTGGTGGAAATCGAAGGTATGATCACCAACCATCTAGTGTCTATTCTTATTGACCCTGGTTCAAATTTGAGTTATATAGCCCCTAAGGCTGTGGATAAATGTAAACTACAGCCACATAAAAACCCTAAGCCATGGTTGGTACAGTTAGCCACTGGCACCAAAAGAAGGGTGGCAGAGGTCATACCAGCTTGCCAATTCATTATGGGCGAATTCCCCACCCAAGCAACCCTTAACATATTACCCCTGGGATCGTATGATCTGTTGATTGGTATGGACTGGCTGGCCATGCACAAAGCCACACTGGACTGTTACCATAAAACCTTGAAGTGTGTAAGTGAAGAAGGAAGGAGAATAACCCTTCAAGGGATCCAAAAACCTGTCTCGGTGAGACAAATATCAGCTCTTCAAATGAGAAAGTATTGTAGAAAAGGATGTCCACTATATGCAATACAGGTGTTGAAAACAATTGAAGGTGACAAACCAAGCCTCAAAGACCACCCCACACTGAGAGAATATAGAGATGTATTTCTGGAAGAGGTACCGGGTCTACCTCTAAGAAGGGACATCGAATTATCAATAGAACTTGCATTAGGAGCGGTGCTAGTGTCTAGGACACCCTATAGGATGATCACACCTGAGCTAGTTGAACTTAAATTACAACTGAAAGAAATGATGGATAGAGGCTATATCCGGCCCATCGTGTCTCCATGGGAAGCACCAGTCCTTCTTGTGAAAAAGAAAGACGGTACCCTCCGACTGTGTATAGATTATAGACAACTCAATAAGGTAACCATAAAGAACAAGTACCCCTTACCTAGGATCGATGACTTGTTCGATCAATTGGGAGGTGCCTCTATCTTCTCGAAGATTGACTTGAGATCGAGACACCACCAAGTTCGAATCAAGGGCGAAGACATCCACAAAACTGCCTTCAGGACGAGATATGGTCACTACGAGTTTGTGGTAGTACCATTCGGATTGACCAATGCCCCTGCCACTTTTATGTGCTTGATGAACAATGTGCTCAACAAATTCCTAGACAAATTTGTGTTGGTTTTTATTGAGAACATATTAATTTACTCCAAGAATAGAGAGGAACATGAGGAACACCTTAGGCTTGTGCTTCAAGTGCTAAGAGAACATCATCTCTTTGCCAAATTTAGCAAGTGTGACTTTTCCTGAAGCAAATACATTACTTGGGTCATGTCCTATCCGAAGAAGGGGTAGTGGTAGACCCTGATAATATCAGGTCTATCATGGAATGGCCTACTCCGAAGAACATTTCGGATATCAGATCCTTTATGGGCTTGGCATGATACTATAGGAGATTTATAAAAGGATTCTCCAAGATTGGGTGTCCAATCACTACCCTCCAGAAGAAGGGGACAAAATTCACATGGACACAAAAATGCGAAGAAAGATTTCAAACCGTGAAACATCTACTGACCCACGCACTTGTGCTGAAGATAGCCGATTCTGAAGCTGACTTCCTTGTGTGCATAGATGCCTGTAAGGAAGGTCTCGGAGGAGTCCTTATGTAGGGAGGAAGTGTGGTCTGCTATGAATCCCAAAAATTGAATGAGCACGAAGTCAAGTACGTGACCCATGATCTAGAGCTGGCCGCCATAATGCACGCCCTGAAAATGTGGAGGCATTACCTCCTGGGAAGAAAAAATTGTACTTATGATCATTGTGGATTACAATATCTGTCTAAAAAACACTTAAAGAGGACTCCATCAGTTTCTTTTTCGTAAATTAATCCAACGAGACCGAAAAAGTGATAACCTATCGCTCATCAAATGTTTTCTTCAAATACTTTTACGAGCATGAAAAGAACAAGTTCGCTTGATAATATTTTCATTTTTACGGAGCGTGAAAAGAGCTTAAAGGATACTCCATAGGTTTCATTTTTCATGTTACCATTACGAGTTTTAGAAAGCGATAAAAACATACTTGGTTACATTCTCATTGATTTACGAGCATGATAAAGAACAAAAACTAAGCTAGAAGTTTTTCCTGAAAAACTCTAAAAGAATCTCTAGATGCAACAAATAAAAGCAAACCAAAAAGGTGTATCCTTATTCAATGTTTCACATCTAGATTTTCCATCTGCAAAAAATTAACACTTGTAACGTTGTTAGGACTTTAGGGTTTAGGTGAAACATATAAAATAATATAAAATATAAATGAAAAAGTGAAAAAGTCAATAAAAATGGGTAAAAACTTCATTTCTCTATTCCATTTGTTATTTCACCCAAACTTTGTTCCAAAACCCCCTATTTACCTCGATTTTCCACTGCGGATTGCGGAAGGCACGGTTGGTCATTCGACGAACGGTCTCTGCAGAACAAGTAATTTTCATCTCTTTCAACTTTCCATGGATCAAAATTCGTTTTTTATTGGATAGAAATAAATTTTTGAGTTAGATTTTCAAGCGTACCTATGCGCAGAGGTCATCGCAGGTGCCCTATATTGGGCGCTGCGATGACCCAGGGTCATCGCAGGTGACCTATATTGGGCCCTACGATGACCCAGGGTTGTCGTAGGTGGCCTTAAATTGAGTCTGTGACGACTCCGCATTGTACAGATGCCTAGGCCTGCGACATGCGTAGTTCAAAACGTTTTTTGAGATGTATTTGCCAATAAAAAGTTTCCAAAGAAGAAGATAAAGATGCTAATCTCTCTTTAATGTTCCATTGCAGGTTTTCCATGGTAAGAATGTTGTAATGGCAAGAGAGAGAGCACGAGAAGAAATACTACTTTGTCGGGAATGACCCGAGAATGATAAATGCCCTTTGACAGTGTGGATTGTTAAAATTCTTTAAGATCCAGGGCATGAGGGCCCAACTGAGGTTACTCGAAGACCTAGTTCACATGTGGGATGTGAACGAACAGGCATTTCGTGTGGGTGCTCACATTCTTATGATAGATATCGAGGATATCTACTTCTTGACCAGGCTAGCTCGCCGTGGGTCCTGGGTTACGCTAAGAGGTAGCAAGGGAGGTGGCGAGCCTATGAGCCACTATATCAGTGCACATTGTGTGCCAGGTACTCAAAAGCATAACGGTAAAGTCGCTATAAGAGATGTCTGAGACTTGCCTCTATGGACCATCCTCTACACCATCACATGCATGGCAGGGAGTGTAGCTCCCCATATGGCTCTTTAGAGCTATTTCTAGTATGCGTTGGAATGTATGGAGCCCCGAGTTTTCAACTAGTGTGAAGGGGTTCTCAAAAGCATGAAAAAACAATTAACCAAGTGTAGGAGTGGTGACCTAAAATAGTTTGGATATGGGTTGATTTTGGTGTCCTTCTTCTTAGAGAGGGTCCCATGTTTGCGCTTGTAGGTAGAGTGGGGTATACCTGCCCCACAGGATCCAAGAATGAAGAGGTGGGTTGACCTTATGGCACGCAATGCAACTGGTCCTATCATTAAGTATAATGATGTTTTCTTTGACTGGTTGAGGACCCAGATGCTTATGGTTGACGACTATGCATATGCCAGACTAGACTTCCATGGAGATTCAGACCTAGTTCTTCCTGAAGGTTCCCAATGGGGGGACATAGGTAAGAAGGACATTTGTTATATGATGTTTTTGTAATTTTTTTAATATAAAATGTTTTTATGTTGTTTATCTGATGACTAATCAAATGCTCTTTGATGATGCAGACGTGGGACCTTATCGTCCTCTCGATTCATCCCCCATTTAGAGGCGAGGGGAGAGAGTTGACGTAGCGGGAGTAGCTACTGCTGAGTACGAGATTCTAGAGCAGAATCTAGAGGGGCTCACGATGAACATCCCAGATGCCTCCATCGACGATATCCCGAGGCATTATCAATGCTATATCGTGGGCGTGTTTGCTTCCATCGGTCGACTGCTCCGTAGAGTAGCATGGGCAATCGCATGTTATAGTGAGCAACATCCTTGATGCTCTGTTGTATATGAAGCCATGTGCTTCACATTTTTGATATTTTGGTATTCAGACAAAAACATGTTTTGTAAAACTTTTATCGTTATATATATATGAGGCTTCTACCGGCTTACTTGTTGTATATATAAAGTGTGATTGGATTTTATAAATGTCTCAAATGTCTGTCTAACACATAATTAGCCAAAACATATGTTAATGTATTTAGACATCTAGGAATGTGTTGATATTCAATGTAATCAAAATGACGTTCCAAGAGGCGAATTCGTAAATATACGCTTAACAATGTAGGACTTCGAATGGAGTAAACACTACTCAATTGTAGGACTACTAACTGTGAATCAAGTCGTACAATGAGGTGACAGATTTCGAGTGAAACAACATCGGTCAATAATTCGATGACTGCACTGTATTCCACAATATTGTTAGTTGCACGACCAAGGCAAACACCATGTAGACTAATCAATTCATCTGTAGGTGCATAGATTGCCCACGTAGAAGATGCTAAGTTACGAGTGCTACGACTAGTGCCATCAGTGAAGCCAACGTAGGGTAGCGAAGACACCGACATCTGGAAACAAAGCACAATGCAAGGTAAGCAACTGGAGGTCGAAACCAAACAACGAAAAAACACACAAGAGTATGATACAATAAAATACAAGAACTCATGCAAAAGTGACTTAAGCATAGTACTTCTTTAAGTAAATCCCATTTTCAGGTTCATTCAAAGGGATTCCATCATAATCAACTAGCTCATAAGCTACCTTCTCCAACACATGTTTGACAATGTAAGAACCTCGCCACATGGCCTCGAATTTACTGGCCCCTAGAAAATCATGATCTTGTTCGTAAAATAGAACTAGATCACCTTCATAAAAGATACGTGGCTTGACATGTTTGTCATATTGGGATTTAACATGTTTCTTCTGAGTTTCAATAACTAAGGCGACATCGTGACGAGTTTCGTCTAGTTGCATCAGATACAAAAGACACTCCTCTTCGACAAAGGTATTGGGGAGAAGTTCAATGACTAATTTCAAAGATGGTATTTCACATTCAATTGGCAGGATAGCTTCAATACCATAACCTAGCTGCAAAGGTGTAAATCCCTTGACAGACTTGATGGATGTCCGATAGGCCCATAATGCTAAGAACAACATTGTGTGCCAGTTTGTCTTATGAATTCCTATCATCCGTCGAAGCATAGTAATGAGAACTTTGTTGATTGCTTCAACTTGGCCATTGGCTTGTGGATAATAGGGGGTTGAGTTTTCATGGCGAAGACCCAACTTTTTAGTAAGTTCAGACATCATAAAATTCTGAAAATGACTACCGTGATCAGTAACAATAGCTTGAGGGATACCAAACCAAGTAATGATATGATTGAATATGAACAATGCTGCAGTTTTCCTGGTGTTTTCAAATGTAGGCATCGCCTCAGCCCATTTAGTGAAATAATCCACAACTACAATAATGTATCCATGCCCCGACTGAGTGAGGGTTACATGTCATGAAGTCAATGCCCCATTTGGCGAATGGACCAACAAAAACTACAGAATGTAAGGGAGCAGGATGAGATCTTATCTTGTTATTATAATTTTGGCAAGCATGGCATTTCTGAACAACAATAATGCAGTCCTTAAACAAAGAAGGCCAGAAATAACCCGCTTGTAAGATTTTTTGGGCAGTGGCATACCCATACATATGACCGACACATGCTCCAGAGTGACAGTCATTCAAAGCTTTCTCAGCTTCATAATAAGTGAGACATCCTTGAAATATGGAGTCAATACCACGACGATAAAGGGTATCACCAAGAATGATGTATTTGTGGGCTTGATACCATATACGATGACGATCCATGCTAAATAGATCGGGTCGGAAAATTTGAGTTTGGAGATAGATAATGATATCTTCATACCATACGTCATCATAACTGATCAAAAAACGGGATTCGTCAGGTAACAAATCCTCTGCCACATTTTGTGTCTCACTGGAGGGAAGGTCACATATTAGTTCGATGAAAACCAAATATTTCTTCGACTTGGCATGTTCGAATTCCAAGTCAAACTCCTGAAGAATCACTATCCATTTTGAGAACTTTCCCCCTAGAAATTATGGGGTCAAGATATGTTCCATATGGTTGCAATCGAAAATAATAGTGGTTTTGCGTAATAAGATATAATGACGAAAACGTTGAACAACTTGAATAGTTGCCAAGGCTAGTTTCTCCACATGTAAGTATTTGGTATCGGTAGTTGTGAGACTTCAACTCAAATAGTAGATCACATGTTCGTCATGTGAATCATCCTCTTGGACTAAGACCATAGCAATGGTAGAGTCCGAAGCAACTAAGTAGAGGATGTAATCTTGACTATAATAAGGGGGAAATAGTAATGGTGTACGGGTTAAGGCAAGTTTTAAAGCTTCAAAGGCTTTGTTTGCAGTATCATCCCATATGAACTTGTAACCTTTGTTGAGTAGCCGAGTGAATCCTTTCGTCAATTCAACATAATTGGGGGTGAAACGACGCAAAAAGTTTTCCTTCCCTTGCAAACTTTGGAGTTGGCGTAGCGTGAAAAGAGGAGGTAGATTAAGGATAGCCTCAACCTTCAAGGGGTCTACTCGAATCTTGTGTATCGACACGATAAAACAAAGAAGTTGGTCGTACTCCACACAAAAAATACATTTGTGTGGGTTTAAGCGGATACGATAAAAATGACAACGTACAAAAATGACCCTTAAATGTGTCAGGTGATCTTGGCGATGCATGGAATGCGCCGATAGATCATCAAGATAGGGTTGCACAATGTGCTTAATATCATGGAAAGCATAAGACATAGCGCACTGAAAAGTAGCGCTAGCATTCTTGAGACCAAAGGGTAATTTTCGGTAGTCAAAGGTTCCCAAAGGGTATTTAAAAGTGGTCTAGTTGATACGGATTTATGCAGGAACACAATGAAATATAGAAATACACATAAACACAGAGATGCAGCGGAAATAAAACTTAATTTCATTAACAACAAATAACTGAATTATGCTTACAGACAGAATGGAAATAAAATAGCTAGGGCGCTAATAGCTTATCTATGAGAAGAGATATAGCGACTACTGGCCTCTGAACTCTGTGTTCCAATGAGGCTCGAAGGCCTATCTATTATTGAGAAACAATGGAAAACCCTGAACATCCAAAAACCTAACCCTAGGAGATGAAACACTAGAATATGGGCCCCGTTGGGGTAAATTGGTACATCAATTTCCCGGGGTCGTAACTTTGGCATACTATCTTCGTTTGACGCACATGATACATCGTTAGAAAGATCTATCCGATGAATACACTACTGACAACGAATATTGACTTCAAAATAGACTCATATTTGTCGTAGCATTTGATGCCAAAAAACGTCGTTTAGGGCCTCAAAATGGCTCCGGAAGTTCAGGACCCGAAAAACTGCTAAAAATAGTAAATTGTGCTACAATTAAGGAAACTGAAAAATTGAAAGAAACAATGGTGTGGGTCCAAGTGGAATAGGCGGGTGGCCACCAATATCCACTTAGATCATTTCTCATCCCTTAGGAAGCAATGGTCCCCATTGCGTTGAGTTCCTCCATCAGATGAGGAAACTTCTATTGAACTTGGTCCCTGGTGAGCCACTTGCCCTGGTGAAGGAGTTGGCCTGCTTTGACAACTTGATATAGATGGATCCTCTGCTGGCGGGTGTTCTTGATCTGTGTGTCCATAATCCGATTAGTTGTGGCTTGTTCCATGCTATCTTGGTTTAACTCTGTTGGTGTGAGTTGTTCTTCCATGTTGGATGTGTCCAATAGAGGTGGAAAGTAGGGCCGAAGGCGGTCCACATTGAACACTGGGTGCAGACCAAGGAATGGTGGAATAATGAGCTCAAAGGTATTGTCCCCTACAGCCTTGGTGATGGTGTATGGCCCATATCGGAGTGGGCAAATCTTGCGGTAGGGTCCAATGAGGCGCTCCTTTTGCAAATGTAGCCACACTTTGTCGCTCACCTGGAAGTTGTGTGGCACCCGATGTTGATCATGTCGCTGGTTGTACTCAGCATTGGCTCTATACAAGATGTATTGAACTTGTTGGCGGATGTGTTGAATGTGCTCAATGAATCTATTTGCCTTGTCAGCCTCAGACTGTACATGGGATGAATCTGCCTGAGTATCCGCAAATGGCATGGCTATGTCAATGGGACATAGTGGTTGGAATCCCAAGCCCACCTAAAAGGGGTTGTGCCTAGTTGAACTATGGAGATCCCATTTGTAGTTGTGTTGTACATAGGGGAGGCTCTCATCCCATGTGTGTGGATGCTTTGAGTTGTACATGCATAGAATGTGTATGATCATCCGGTTGACGACCTCTTTCTGGCCATCAATTTGCGGATGGAAAGCTTTGGACTTGGTGAGATTTGTGTCCAGCATCGACCAGAGGCTGGACCAAAATGTTCTAAGGAACCTACTGTCCTGATCTGAGATGATAGACTGTGGGATCCCAAAGTTTACCCACACTCGTTCAAATAAGAGTTTAGCAGTGGATTTTGCTGTGATATTCTTCTTGCAGGCCATCATAATGGACATCTTCGAGAATCTGTCGACGACCACAAAAACACAATCATTGCCATGCTTAGTATAAGGAAGGCCTGACATGTAATCCATGGAGATGGATTCCCAAGGTTGACTAGGGGTAGGCAATAGAGTATGGAGGCCTTGCTTCTTGATGGTCGGTTTGGCAATGGCGCAAGCAGTGCAGGACTTGATGTACTTCCCGAAATCTTATCGAAGGTTCAACCAATAGAAATACTTTTGCAGTACTGCCATGTTTTTCTTGACCCTGAAATGCCTAGCGACCCGACTGTAGTGTGCCTCCCAAATTATCTTGGCACGCTCGCTTGAAGGAACACAAAGGTGTCCCAGGTGACATAGCAGGGCATCCTGGAGGTGAAAATTAGGAACTTGCTTACCCTCCAAGAGCGTATTGTATGTGTGGCCGAATTTTGGATCACTTTTGTAGAGAAGTGACCAATTGGAAGTCTCATGCCCACAAGAGTTGAGCACCGTGGTTAGCGCCATGATAGATGTTCGGCTGAGGTAGTCTGCAACATTATTGGTGCTTCCTTTCTTGTACTTAATGTTCAAATGAAACTATTGCAGGTATGTGGACCACTTCTAATGGCAATCGTTCTGCAACTTCCCTTCTGTCTGTATGAACTGCAAGGGTCGGTGGTCTATGTGGATGACCGTTTCCTTTCCCAAAATGTAATGCATCCATTGTTGGAAAGCCTTCACAATGGAATACATCTCTTTTTCATAAGTGGGATACTTCCGGGCTGTGTCAGAAAGTGTCTCACTGTGATATGCCACTGGATGCCCCTATTGAGTAAGGACCGCCCCAATAGCATAGTCAGAGGCATCTGTCTCGATCTCAAATGGTTGTTGCAAGTTTGGTAATGTGAGCACTGGTGCAGAGCAGAGGCGATGCTTCAACTCTTTGAACGCCTTTTGTTGAGATTCATACCAAAATAATTTTTCTTTTGCTCCTCCCTTGGTGACTTGACTCAAGGGCCAAGTGATATGAGAGAATCCCAACATGAACCTCCGATAGAAATTGGCAAGACCCAAAAAGCTACGGAGATTTGTTAGGGTGGTTGGGGCTGGCCAATCCCGAATGACTTGGATCTTGGCTGGATCCACATGAACCCCCACTCATCAATAATATATCCTAGATACTGAACCTGGGTCATGCCAATAGTGTTTGGAGGACCTGTCGGATGTGGTGGATGTGCTCTTCCCAAGTCTGGCTAAAGATCATAATGTCATCCAAGTACACCACTACAAACGAGTTGGTGAATGGTCGCAAGATGTCATCCATTAGCCCCATGAAGGTTGCAGAGGAATTTGTCAACTTGAAAGGCATGACCAACCATTCAAAAAGGCCCTCCTTGGATTTGAAGACAATCTTCCACACATCAGAGGGTTTGATTGGTACCAAATGATACCCAGACTTCAAGTCGATATTGATGAAATATTTTTCCCCCTTGAGTTGGTCCAGAAGGTCATCAATCTGTGGGATCGGGTACCTATTCCGGATAATGATATTGTTCAACGCCCGATAGTCAATACAGAGTCTCCAAGTCCCATCCTTCTTCTGCACCAGCACGATCGGGCTCCCATAGGGAGATGAACTCGGCTGGATGTGACCTTTCTGCAACAACTCCTGAATCTGCCTCTTGATTTCGTCATTCTCCAGAACAGAGCACCGATAGATTGGTCTATTGGGTAGCGACGCACCTGGGGTCAGGTCGATGGGGTACTTGACCTGGAAGTGTAGAGGCACCTCTACGAGGGAGGTGAAGATGTCCTCGTACTCCTCCATGAACTTATTCATCTGTTTCTATCGTGCAGAGGGGTCTTGTCTGGAGGTCGTGGCCATAGTCTTCTTCTTTCTCTGAGGGCGGATCATCAAGAAAACAGATTTCCTGGTTTTGGGAATGAGCTTACTGCTTTGCTTTGTAGTAACCAAAGAGATGGATGTAGGTGGTGATGTTTCCAGTATCCTTTACAACTTACTGCCCAAAGTACTAATAATACCACAAGGCTTGGACTCATACACAACATGTCACTTCCACAAGTATGGTTGGCCTAATAATACATCAGAAACATCAAGAGGAGCAATGTCATATAATACCTCATCTGTGAAGGGCTTGATGCTGTAGGGAAGGTGACATTGTTGGCTGACGCGGAGGTCCCATCCTTAGTGCAGCCACCCGATGGTGTATGGTTGTGGGTGTGTTGTGGTCGGCACGCCCAACTATTTCACGACCTCTACTGAGATGAGGTTCTTCTGGCTCCCGCTGTCGATAATGAGTTGCAATGAGGAACCCTTTACCCACATCTGGGAATGGAAGAGGCGCTCCGCCTCCTCTGGATCTTCTGGTTCCTTCTTCTAGATCTTTGTGGTGGAAACAGTGGCATTAGGCTCCACATCAATAATCTGCTTCCCCCTGTCATTCCCCTTGTTGGGTTCTGAATCAGAGTTAGAGCCTGCATCTAATTCAGAAGCCTTCAACTTGGCTACCAGTGACTGCTTGGCCTGACACTCACTTGTGTTGTGAGTGGAGCTCTTATGGAACTCACACCACTTCCCCATGTCCTTTTTTGGCTTTGTGGTGTTATTCTTTGCTTGTGGCTTTGGCGGGTTGTCCCGGGATGCCCCGCCTTGGATCGGTCCTTTGTTCGGTGGCTTGGGGGTACCTTTCCCTTCCTTCTGATTCACAGACCCAAAGTCTCGCTTCTTTTGTTTGAACTTCTGCTAAATCTTGGCAGCATACCAGTATGCCGCACCAAGTGAGGATATGTTGAGGAACTCCATTTCCTCCTAAATGTATCTATGTAGACAACTGCAGTATGTTAACACCAAATGTTTCTCCAAATATTTGATACCCAACTTTGTGCGTAGGGTATGAAACAGATTCGTCAGCTCATGCACATCTTGGTCCCTTTGTTGCCACAACGTAGTACATTGTATGTATTTGTCCTCATAGCTCCCCACGGGATAATATTGTTCCTTGATGGCGTCTCGAAAAGAATTGCAAGTGGGTGCGACCGAGAACAGAGAGGGTTCCCCCTCTCTCTGTTGCTCCCAGTAGGTTTCACACCAGTCCTTAACATGTGGGGTGGCTTTAAGGAGTGCAAAAATAATCCTTTCTCGGTCGGAAAGGTCATGAACCGAGAAATATCCTTCTAACAGATTCAACCATCTATCTATGACATATGCATCTATTTGTCCCTCAAATATGGGAATGTCAAAGTTTACTTGTACCTTAAAAGGAGTGGCTCCTCCAGAGTGGTTGCTGGATGTAGATGCGCTGCCAGTGGGCACCCGTTGAAGGATCTGGGCAAAGTTGTCCATCATCGTGTTCCTTTGTTTCTCGAGGGCCTCCTCGAGCAATAATTTGATAGGATATCCCGCTCCCTCATCTTTCTTTTCTTCCCCCATGGGCGGCCATCGGGGTTTACGAGGCTGATCTTGCAACGGTTCAACCAGATCGAGCCCTAACTCCTTATACCCTGACCTCATTAGGGACATGCAAAGAAGGATCGAGAAAGAGCAGACTGCTATGATACCACTGATTTGGATTTATGCAATAACACATTGAAATACATAAATACACATAAACGCAGAGATGCAATGGAAATAAAACTTCATTTCATTAACAACAAATGACTGAAATATGCTTACAGACAGAATGGAAATAAAATAGCTAGGGCACTGGTAGCTTATCTCTGAGAAGAGATGTAGCGGCTACTGGCATCTGAACTCTGTGTTCCAATGAGGCTTGAAGGCCTATATATTATTGAGAAACAATGGAAAACCCTAAACATCCAAAAACCTAACACTAGGAGATGAAACGCCAAAATATGGGCCCCGTCGGGGTAAATTGGTACATCAATTTCTCGGGGTCATAACTTTGGCATACTATCTCTGTTTGACGCACATGATACGTCGTTAGAAATATCTATCCGAGGAATACACTATTGATAACGAATATCGAGTTCGGAACAAATGTATATTCGTCGCAACATTTGATGCCAAAAAACGTCGTTTAGGGCCTCAAAACGTCTCCGGAAGTTCAGGACCCGAAAAACTGCTAAAAATAGTAAATTGTGCTATAGTTAAGGAAACTGAAAAACTAAAAGAAACAATGGTGTGGGTCCAAGTGGAATAGGCGGGTGGTCACCAATATCCACCTGGATCAGGTCTTGTGTTGGTTCGTGGGTAAAATATTAATTTGATTATAGCCGGAGAAACCATCCATCAAAGAGAAGATTTCACTGTCGGAATAGTCGTCGTTGATCTGTTCAATTAAAGGGGCCGGGTAATTCTTCTTAGGACAAGCCTTATTGATGTCCCTATAATCTACACAAATGTGGATGGTACCTTGTTTCTTATTCATCGGAACTAGGTTGGATACCCAATCAGTCAAAGCCACAGGATAGACAATGCCAACTTTAAAAAGTTTTTCAACTTCAAGGTTGATAGCAACAACTTTGCGTGGATGTACTGGGCGAATTCTCTGCTGAACGGGTTTAGCGTCCGGGTATGTCTTAATCTCGTGCACAATGATATTAGGATCAATACCTGAAATTTCTTCGTATCTCCAGGTGAAAACATCTCTGAATTCTTGGAAAAAGGCTTTATATGTGTGGACCTCATCAACAGAAAATGAGGCCCCGATATGAACATTCTCCACGACTATGGGTTTAATGGATTTGTTGAGAGGGATGGTAGGTGACATGTTACTCAAGTTCCCTTCGTACAAAACATCATGTGTTGACTCAGGAACTGAAGAAATAACAACAACGGTCGACGGAGTCGAAATCCGTTGGTAACTCTCTATGGTATCACACTCTAGGAAGAGAATGGAGCCATGATGTCCATCGTCCCAGGGAGTGTCTTCCGTAGACATGACTGACATGATCATCTCATCTATAGGAAAATTCATGTGAAACATATCAGGAGATGAATCACAGAGAGAGGGAGAGGAGGGGGTTGCCGATGGAATAGCTTTGTAAGCGGATTCAACCAGACTTAAAGGCATCTTGTTGCCATAACGAAGGTGATCATCATGGCTAGGTACTACCCACAGGTCATATGACTCAGGGGTTTCATGAACAATGGTGGATATCATGTTAATAGAGGCAACAAAAGGAGGGGGAATATCGAGTGGTGGGATTTGAAATGTACCCATCAAAGTTGAATCTTTCAAAAGACCCACTCTAACATTCTCGTAACCAGGAGGTGTCTTCGAGATGAAGGGAACATTGCTAGTACGAGAATCATAATTAAAGAAGGCCAGTTGGTCAACAATAACGACCTTTCCTTGGTGCGGGAAACATAACACACGAAAAAGGCTAGACACAACTACACGCATGGAATCAATCCATCTACGACCAAGTAAAAGGTTATAATCAAGAGGTGCATCAAAGACCTCAACTTTGACATTGACTGATTTACCTTCCAATGTAATAGACAATGAGGGAAGAACACCGTAAGGTTTAAAACTTGTACCATTTAAGGCCTTAAGTGTATTGTGTGATTCAGTGAGCGCAGGAGAGGCAATGACTTTCCAACTTGTAACGAACATAATGCAAGTCGAGGCTCCTTCATCAATAACAATTCTACATATATTCTTGTTTTCAACAATAACTTGGATATGAAATGCTA
The DNA here is from genome assembly GCA_009831015.1 of Picea engelmannii. Classification (NCBI taxonomy): domain Eukaryota; kingdom Viridiplantae; phylum Streptophyta; class Pinopsida; order Pinales; family Pinaceae; genus Picea; species Picea engelmannii. The sequence goes on along the minus strand of ML780493.1, from coordinate 650,312 downwards.
ATTGAGGAGGAAGCCTTGGAATGTGATCTTCCAAGTCAAAGATTATTAAATTAGTATATGTGGGATCAATTCCACCAATGGCCTTTAACAATGCCTTCTGTTGAGCAGGACAACTTTGAACGACTTCGAGAGCTGACATCGCCAAGGGTGCTTGCACAAGATCTTCTACAATTATGTAGTTTTGGGCAGCACGTTCATGAGGATTGAATGTAGACTTTCGAACAATACCCTTGGGAGGAGGGCGAAGAACTGTATCAAGACACGGTCTTTCAAGATGAAGAGGACCGTTTGGAGGTGAAGTTGGGGGAGAAGGTTGAACCAATGAAGGTGGTATATCATGAAGTTTCTCTTTTGAAGGAGAGTAATCTTTGGCTCGAGTCTCGATTGCAACTTCGTTCTTTTTAGAATCACTAGTACACATAAGGACCTAAGATGAGGTAGAAGGAGAATCTTGGTCATGAATGACTAGTTGGGATTGTTGCTGAGAAGGGAAAGGTTGTGACAAAATGGCAGGTGTAGAAGGCTTTCCAGTTCCTTGGAGGAACTTAGTAACCTCCGCGAGTCGTGGACAATCTTTCATGTAATGATCATCACCACAAATAAGGCAAGGGTAACAAGGTTTACATTTATCTTTCTCATCAACGGTTTGCGTTTTGGCTTTATCAGATTGTGGATTATTATTCTTGTCCTCCTTATTCTTACTCTTCCCTTTATTTTTATTTTTATTCTTTCCGGTAGGTGTGGATTGAATAGAATTAACCTCAACAGTCTTACCAGTGGAAGGAGTAGGAGCAGGAGTATTTTATATATAAGAATTATTAGTTTTGGGATTGGTGTGACTAGCGTGTGCAGATTGAGTCTCAGCATGAAAGGTGCCAATCACATCATCGACAACATGAGAAGATACTGGGGGTGTCAGGGTAGGGTTGGTGGAAGGACGAGGGGCATTAGGGATCAAATCGTAAAGTGTTCCTGTTTGCGAATAAACGAGATCTAGATACTGAGGAAGACTAATCACATGCTCTTCAGTGACAACACCACCCATGGTGACATCACGAGCAATAGGCCCAATGAGTGATTTGGTAAACCACTCAACCAATAGTTGATTAGGAAGAGGAACTTTGATTAAACATCTTCTTCTCCTCCACTCATGGATGTGATCATAAATATGAGTGGACGAGGATTGCTTGAAAGAACTCAAAATTTTGGTTCTTGTCTCACATCGAATTGGAAACTAGTAATGTGTCAAAAAGGCCATGGCTAGGTTGTTAAAGTCATTGAATAATCCTCGCGGTAACTCGATGTACCATTTTGCTGCTGAACCCGTGAGAGTTCGTTGGAAAAGTTGTAATCTGATGGAGTCATCCATCAAGGAGTTGGATGAACACCATAGATGAAAAATCATAACATGATTATTCAGATCCTCTCTTGCTCGGCCGTCAAATTTAGGAATGTTGGACGGTAACTTGGCTAGTATGATGGGCCAATAAGGAGAATGTAAGATAGGATCATTCAAAATCCTATACAGATCAGGAAAATCCAAAGTGTCTAGAAAAGGAAACTGTTGGTTCACTTGAGGAAACTGGTAATTTTGAGGGGGAAGCCCCATAGGTATACTAGTAGGACCATAAGCAGTCTGCAAATAATTAGACAGTCCTGACAGATTCGATTGTGAAGGATTTTGAGGCATAGAGCCCGTGGGGTTGGGTTGATTAGGGATGTTCCCTTGGAAAGGAATATTAGATTGAAATTTTTGACCCCAAGTGGGATTCAAAGAACCTGGATATGGTTGACCTAGGTTAGGGTGTACAAAATAATTAACTTGAGGATGTTTCCCCCCAGACGACTGTAGATTTACTTGGAAAGGAAGGCTCCAAGGTTGAGATTGTAACATAGGTACATTTTGTCCATAAATCGGGTTATGGACTCCAACCTGAGGTTGCCCCCCAAGTTGAGGTTGTGCCCCAATATGAGGTTGTCCCCCAAATTGAGGTTGTGCCCCAATATGAGGTTGTCCACCAAATTGAGGTTTCCCTCTAGCTTAAGGTTGACCTCCAATAGGAATATGGAAACCATAAGTGATAGAAAGACTGGTTCCTCCAATTGGATTGGAGACACTAGGGCCAGGATAGTGAGATCCTCCTACCAAAGGCGGAGGAGGAACGTAAGGCTCTCCAGAGAGAATCTGGGTAGGTGTAGGAAAAATCTGACTTGCAACGTTATACCCAGGAGGAACAAAAAGTCCAGAACCTCTGGATGGAACCTGGGTAGGGATAGCAACATAAGTATTCAAATCTCTATACATAGGGGGAAGTGATGTATTTGGTCTAGATGGAAGTGGTGTTCCAATTGGAGCTTGGGTGACAACAACATTTTCGGTAGAAACTGTGGTAGCTTGTGGGACCATAATAGAATGGGCCATCTGGAGAGGATGGATCGAGTGAGAACCGACCAACAATTGGTCTGAAATGGTGGTGATACTATTGGTAGTACTAGTAAAATGGTCCAAAGGTACCGTATAGGTAACATACTTCTCAGGCATTTATGATGCCATAAGTTGATCAAGACTCGCTCCTAGGTTACCGTAAATATCACGTACTGTCAAAGGGAGGAAACTAGGATTGGAAGTTCCAACAGTGTGAGCTAGGGTCCTAAATGATTCACTATGGAAAAGTGGATCTTCTACTCTAGATCCTATGTTAGGTCCAGTAGGTACTTCAAAATTTTCATCAACAACAATTTCTCCCGACGAGTTCATCTGGAGCATACATGGATTTCATATAATACTCAATGCTGGATTGACATGGAGTCGAAAAGCCTCTAAGGAGTTCGTAACAATTTGAAATCCTTCCAAAGAGTGTGTGCTCCCAACCTCAGAAGCTACTTCGTTGTTGACTACTCCCTCAGAAGAGCCTTCCGGTGAGTTAGGAAGCAAAGGTTGGTAACCTTATAGATCTTCTGTGGGTAGCCCTTGCATCCTATGTGAATGACGAAGGCCGATGTTGGTTGAACCAAGTAAAGAATGGAAAAAAATCTATGACCAACTAGAGAAAACAAACAACACTCACTAGTAAAATCTAGGAATCAAACCAAGCAAACAAACCTTCTTATTTTGAAGTCACTAGTTGGTGATGAAATCCAACGTTGTGAAATCAAGACAAGAAGGGGCTGGGATAAGCAGGTGGAAAAGTTACGTTGATGACCTGCTCAACAGACTTACACCCTGGTGCAAGCTCCCACACATAATCGTGGGTATACCCACCAAGGAGCTCGAGTGAGTTTGGCCAACGTCGATTCCAGGAACTATGAAGACTTGGCCCTCCATAGTCACCTCGTGTAAAGACCCTAGAGAGATAGGCTACTAAGGTTACCAACTACAACAATGATGCCTGTGGAAACAATTGACAGTTCGATCCACGCGCAAAGGCATGGTATCTAGCCTGAAATCAGCTCGAAAGGCTTCCACTCATAATTGTGGGTATACCTTTAAGTGACCCCCAATAATATGCGCAATCTCTACACCAAGATCAACAAAGCAGGGTGAGTAACTTTGCCAGTCTTAATGCGACCTCGTGATTGACCCTTGTGTTAGAGGGGATTCCCAGGACAAAATGTAGCAATTGTATTTGAACTCTCCCTATCAGAAGATATTATTGTGTGTTTTGATGCTTTGGAGAGTGTGTCTTACAACCTATTCCAAAGCGCTATCCTAGCTAATGTTGGTGAAAAATATCCCTAGAAAATAGAAGTTACTAATAAATTTTAAATTTGCGCTGTATTTTAGAGGCTGTTGCTTACTAAAAAAGGGATATGGAAGTGAAACTGATGAAGTTCTGACCTTGTCCCAATAAAATGCAAAAAGAGATGAATGTGCAATTTTCCAATTCAATGAACTCTAATTACACTAGGGAGAAGGTATTATTTTGAAGTACAAAAATCTATGAACTGCAATTTCTTAATTTCGATTGAACATAATTCCAAATAATGACAAATTATTTTTTTTTCCAATTCTTCTCTTTAACCAATATTTTGAATCTAAAAATTTTCTTATAACAGATTACTAAAAAGAATAAATGAATTCGGTTCTTCCTTTCCAAAACAAAATTAGAGATGCGATGACGAAAGAAAAATGTAATCCAAGAAAATCAAGGCATCCTCAACACAATTCCCAAATTGAATTCGTAATATAGACAAAAATGAAAAAGACAAGAAAACCTTTTGACATAAGCAAGCAAAAAGTATTTCTTAATCAACAACCAATCTGACAAACAAAATGAATCCAAAACTTAAAACAAACTAAAGACCCTTTGTCAAACAAGCACCCAGATCAAGATATGAGATTATATCCTTGTGACAATGATCACAAGCAAAAAACTTGTAGAACGCAAAGAAAGACTTTCAATCATTGAAAACCAATCAAAATCAAGCTTTAAACTTAGTAGTTAATCAAACATGGGCATAAGAAGTTCACCCGAGGAAACTAAGACATATCTGGGTAATAAAAGGCAAATTGACTCACTCCAACAAATTCTACAGGAGTCGTCGCAGGCTGGGTATGGGACATAGTGCGACGAGCTGAGGTCATTGCAGGCTGGGTATGGGACATAGTGCGACGAGCTGAGGTCATTGCAGGCTGTTAGTAGGGCACAGTGAGACGTCGTCGCACTAGATTGATCAAGCAAAGTGCGATGTTTAAGGGTTGTCATAGGCTGTTAATGAGACATAGTGCGACAATCTCTATAAATGAAGAAAAATTGGGAGGAAGACAAAAAATCTAAATGAACTTCCAAACCCAGGGAGTCCAGATGGATTACCCACAGACTCAGAGAATGAAATTTATCAAAGGAAGGGAGTCCAAAGGAAAATGGGAATAAAAAAATCAAAAGGATGTCGTATCCCGAGTATGGTCGCCAATTTTGTTAAGAGACTTATCGGTAAATGTGGACATAAACAGATCTCCCTAGATCCACCTAGATCTAGAACAAAACATATCAGAATATGACACTTTCCCAAAGCTCTAACTATTGAGTTTACTAGCTAACAAGAGATATGCAACATACCATTTAAATGTCACTTCCTCTTGCCATTGTCATATTAGCTCCACTCCAGTGCTCCTGTGATATTGAATCTACAAGGGAACACAAGCCAACCAAAGTGAAAGCAATCCAATATACTCAACAAGAACTTATGCATGTGATCAAGGAATCATACAATAAAACAAGACAGGTTTTATGGGAAAGAAACATATCACTGTATTATATTAAAGTGAAAGTGGAGATTACAACCAAAGCCTTGATGTATCAAGGTCCCCTTCCGATGACCCTTTGCTCCAACACACACACTTGCTCCAATCTTGAATGAAGAAGATCCATAATGGCTTGATGAATTGAAATGGGGCTCTAAAAAATGGTCCAATGAAGAACTCTCCATATAATCTTAACCTATTCAACCTTCATTAACCTTAGCCTTTTCCATGAGAAATCCCTCTTTATATAAGAGAAATAGAGATGGTTGAAGAGATTAGGATGATCCCACCAAATCAGAGAAGCGAGTAATATCCCAACCATATGGATGCCACCTCATCTTCTAGAAGATCCCCTTCTAGAACTTTCGTGAAACTTGATCTTTTCTTAGTCTTTCATCATCGTTGCACCCTAGCTGTAGAGAAGCCTGCACAGACGTCGCAACCCAGTTTTAGAGTAGAGGGTGACGATTAGGCATCGTCACACCCTGCATATGGTGCAGCCTGCGACGACCTTCCTTAATAAGGTTTTTTAGAAGAAAAAGTTAGTCACTTTCCTCATGAAAAAGGGCTCTTTTTGGGAACATGATCACATGTTGTCAATGGATCACTGGGGTGAAAAACATAATGTGTAACACAGGGACTCTAAGAACTCTCAACTGCTTCAAAATTTCTTCCAACAACCTTCATAAGGCTCTTGAGTCATTTCCTTAACAGGAAAATGCACTACAGGCTTACAACCTGCTTTGCAGTCACATAGGCCTCTTTTCCAGCATAACCATGGCCTGATAATGGATAACTTCAAGCACACCATGACTGGTGCTCTTCCCAACACTCATCTCCTCTCTTGCTGCCCAAAATATGCATGTAAAAATTGCTCTCCATGCAAAAATGTGATTGTCCAAAAAACTGCCCCCTTGGCCATACAAATTTCTTCTCTTAGTTTTCTCACTTGACTTGATTTACACTCTTCCCCAAGATGATTGTACTCATGTACATGATATCAATAAATCTGGGAAGTGACTCCTCACACCCACCCTCTTTCATGAGTTTAATGATTAACTTTGGGAACACTCAACAATAATAGAAGGTTTATACACCACGATAAATATAAATCAGGAATGTGGGTCTAGATTAATACCCATGAATAACTCCGTCGTGGACCCCTCTCTCTTGTAGAATCGTAATCTAATTGTTATTCATCCCTCTCATATCACAGTCTATGATTACCATTTTTATTAATTATTTTAATGCACTTAATATACCATTTTTCCTCCAACCACATTAAACCAATATGGGTTATTCGCCCCAATACATCGACTCACCAACCTAAATCACATTTATACAATTACATTATAATTCATATAGATTAAAATCGGGGATGTTATATTCTCCTCCCCCTTATTTTTGCATTGTCCTTAGTGCACAACACCATACGATGTTCATACAATTACAATGCTAGGCTCCTCGACCTTTAATCAACATATGGCCTCTTCGGCCTAATATCACACAAAATTTTTAGCCTAAATAAAAAACATAGACACTTTGGCCCAAGAAACCATAAATACATAGGTTCTTTGGCCCCAAAATGTAGATACATAGACACCCTCGCCCCAAAACATAGATACATAACCCACTGGCATTCTTCTACAACTATCCCGATATCCACCAACTCTTTTCCTCTTTACTGACCCAACCCAAGGAATGTACCCCCTTCACTACTCTCAGTCCATCTAGTTGTACCATTATTTTATTGGGGTTGAACCAAGGAATGTGCCCCCTTCATTGTCTTTAGTCCATCGGGCCTCACTATTCATTTATCGGGGTCTCTCTGGCACAGGTAACTAGGAATCTTACTACTGGGAACTCAAAGGACTCACTGTTAGGAAAAATACAAGGAAACAAAAAATCAACAATGTTGTTGCTCTAGTGAAATTCTCGCAGGAGTTCACTCTTGAGGCCTAACAACCTGGTTTTTCGACGATGAAACTCACACAAAGATTCACTCTTCACTCTTGACAACCTGGTTTTCTAATAGTGCAACTCACACTAGAGTTCACTCTTCAGGCCTGACAGCCTGGTTCTTCGACAATGCAACTCACACTAGAGTTCACTCTTCAGGCCTGACAATCCGGTTCTTCTACAAGCCCGACAACTTGCTTCTTCTTGATGTACTCACCCTCTAGGCTCATGAATCCCTTTCATTTTTATACAGTTCCTTAGGCGATCCATCATTTTCCAAGGTGTTCTTACGCAAATAAATTCCAACTTCCTGCAAAACTTCCACTAACAATCTATAACTTGTGGCAATAATCCCATCTACATCATATGGATACATTCAATATGAGACATCATCATACAATTTTCATTTATAAATTTTCAAAACTGTTTTATATAAGAAAAACAAAATTCCCCAAGCATGAGGTTTCTGCTCATTACGTTTGGCTCTTGTAGCTATAGATACCAGTCTTCTTTATGGGCTTACATCCTTGCCATATCCAAGACCATTCCATTATAACTTA
>ML780493.1:570997-612275 GCA_009831015.1 Picea engelmannii | reverse complement strand
CCTTTGAAAAATGTACCAAACTTGATTAAAACACCTCTTCTTTGCCTTTATCCATCAAAGTAACCATTGGATCTGACTTGATAATTCACCACCTGTCTATTCCAAGAGGTTTTATCTCATTATGATTCAAAAATTCCTGATCTGGGCGAAATTTCAAGTATTTTGGTTAAAATAGGCTTTCGGTGGTTAACATAGAAAATTTCTGGGTGAATTAACCACCGAAAGTGCAACTTTCGGTGGTTAATGAATAGTCGTCCTGTTTGCCTAAACCACCGAAAATGAAAGTTTTCCAGAAATAATCTGCTTTAGGAAAAATCAATTTTCTCAGCCGTGGAATGTCCGTTTTGCATGCTCCAATAGTCGATCGACATCTACATATCATAAGCTTTACAATGGTGCAATCAGATTTTGATTTGGAGCTAGGGAAGCTAATCAAATGTTCCCTACAAGATTAGGCATCATTCTTGCAAAAATGCCAATGCATTTTTTATCGTTAACAGATTCAAAACCATTTTAACGAGTGTGACAAGGACAAGATCACCCAACTATTTTTTCACTTTTAAGGAGTCTGAAAAAAGCTTAACTATGGACTCCGTCAGGAATATTCTTCTGGACCAATTTAACGAGTGTGAAAGAATAAGGTCACTCAGTGATCTTTTCAATTTTAGGGAGTCTATTTAAAGCTTAACTATGGACTCTGTGGGGGTTTCTTTTTCGTAAGTTTAGTCCCTCAGACCGGAAAAAGGAATAAAATTATACCTGAGAGTACTCTTCTAAAGAACGAAAATTCGATAGAGTATACCTTTGTTCATACAGTTGACCGTCCGGACCGAAAAAGGGGTAAACTACAGTCGGACAGACGTGACTTCAAATTTCAGTTTAACGAGCATGAAAGGCCACAAGATCGCTCAACAATCTGTTCATTTTTAGAGGGTCTAAAAAGGGATTAAAAGGAGACCCATTTAAGGAATTTTCTTCTGGACCAATTTAACGAGTGTGAAGAAACAAGGTCACTCGACAATCTTTTCATCTTTAAGGAGTCTGAAAAAGGCTTAAAGAAGATTCCATAATGGTTACTTTTCTCAGTTAATCCAGATGAGATTGAAAAGAATAAATACAGTCTCGCTGGATGCTTCTTTTCGATCTCAAAGTGAGATTGAAAAACAACAAAGGTAGCCCATGATCGACATTTTGTGGGTCGATGTCAGGTATCTCTTCATAATACTAGGCAAAAACGTCACAGAATTCTTTGAAAAGATATGTGTAAATTTGAATTTCTTCGGGGAAGCAATCCGCTCCGACAAAGACATTCTCCACGACACCAGGGTTTTGGGAGATGTTGATGGGTATAGTTTCAGCGATAGTCGCCATATTTCCCTCAACATAAATTTTCTGTGTAGCTAAGAGATTAATAGGACATGGCTGATCTCTTGTCATGGTAACGGTGAATTCTCCTGCTTCGATTCGGCTTAACTTTGGGAGAAAATATGATGAAGATATTCCCAAGGTTTATCCGGACTAGTCATTGCTTCGATTAATGCTTCGTCAGAAGGCAAGACTAGGTCTAACGAATCGACGTTAGCGAGAGAACCCTGAGCCCAAAGAGGCTCTAGAAGTGGATCTAACTCTTGTGCAGGAGTCGGATCAGGGTTAGCTGAAGCTTGCTGGACTAAAGAGTACGCTGCCTCAGCGACAGACAAGGGCATGGACATGTCGGGGTGCCCTGTCTCATCCATAGTGGCTGATGGGGAGAGAAGAATCCAAGGATCCTCAAAGTAAGTCATGCGGAACGACGAAACTTGAAAAATCTCAACCTTATAGTGATTAGATATAAATTTGATATCGTCATGAGGAGGTGGGTAATCGAAGGTACCCATCAAGGATGGGCACAAACCAACTCCTACGTTAACGACACCTGGTTGTGGATTATCAATCATCGGGACCGTGGATGCCCCTAAAGCTGGTCCAGGTCTGGAGAAAGACAGTTGATCGATGGTCACTATCCGACCCTCGTGTGGAAACAACAAGACTCAAAAAACTTTAGCAACCATAGCTTGCATAGTATAAGTCCAACTCCGTCCTAATAAGAGGTTATAGTCGAGGGGAGCATCGACTACCTCTACTTTGACACACACGGTTTTCCCTCCTAACTGCACATGGAAAGAAGGAACGATGCCATGTGGTCGGAACGAATGACCGTCGAAAGCAGTGAGGAGAGTAGGTGATGGAGACAAAATGGGCTAGCCAATGGCCTTCCAGCATGCTAACGACATAACGCATGTTGAGGCGCCCTTGTTGACCACCGTGCAGAAGATATTCCGAGTAAAAGTTTTCGTGGGATGAACCACTACTATCTGAAACACTACGTGGTAAGGCAAGTGAAGTTTTAAGTCAGTTGTATCTAACATGATGGTGCCTGGATTACAAGTCTTAGTAGAGCCCAAAGCGGTGACCAAGGCTTTCCTTTGAGCAGGGCAGCTTTGGAGGACCTCCAAAGCAGACATCGCACAAGGGGTTTGTGATAAATCCTCCACCACAAAGTAATTCTGGGTGGCCCTTGTGTTTGGGTTGTGAGAAGATTTTTTAAATGCACCCTTTGGAATGCGTGTTATTGTTTCTCCCAACGTCTTCTCAATCTATAGAGGAAGCAATGGGAGATCAACTTCTTTACCCTTCTCAGAAGCGCTTGGTTTACTATAGTCATGCGCTCTAGTTGATATGAAAGCATCACCCCTAACCATATATATGTTCGCGGATGAGGGATTGTTTGGAGGCGGGTAGGTTTCTTGGCTGGCCCCTTCTGTGCTTGTAGAGGCTTGAGTGAGATTTTGCCCATGTTGAAAGGGATTAGTCAACATTGCTTGCTATTGCTGTGTGACGAACTTTTGGACCTCTGCAAGTCGAGGAAAAAGATGGGTCGGGTGGTCTTCCGCGCACAAGTTGCATGGATACCTCGCCTTCCATTTTTCCGTGTTGTCCCTGCAAGCATTATCAGTGGGTTTTTTATCCCCCTTACCCTTCTTTCATTGTTTTTTCTTCCCTTTAGGCTGCGGGGTGGCCTTTGGGTTAGTCGACTGCATGAAGTGTACTTCCGACGTTTGGGTAGGGGGAGAATCCAAAGCAATAGTTTGGCTGGCCGTTGTGTGTTGTATGAATAACTGTTGCAATTGTTTTGTTAATTGCTCAGCGAGCTTGGTTTGTGCTGAACCAACAATACCATCGGCATGTGGTCCATCTCTCTGTCTAGTTTTATCTAGTATCGAATGTGGCGCATCTGGCAAGATGTTGTATAATAAACCAGACTGAGAATAGATGAGCTCAAACTGTTGAGCCCTCATGATGGCATCTTCCTCGGAGAAAACTTCAAATGTCGCAACGTCTTTGGATAACTGTGGGACAAAAGACTTAAGGAACCACTCAAGTAGGAATGCTAGTGGGACTGGTACTTTGATTAAACTCTTCCAGTGTCTCCACTCTTGGATATGATCAGAGATATGGTCCGCTGTTGTCTATTCAAAATTGGTGAGCAGCTCTATGCCAGCATCGTATCTCACAGGTAACTAGAAATGGTTAAGGAAGGCCATCGCCAATTCGCCAAAAGAAGAGTACCTTGAGTGATTGAGCTCAATGTACCATTTCGCGACACTCCCAATAAGAGTACGTTGAAACAATCGCAACTGTACCGAGTCATCTTTCAATGAGTTAGATGAGCACCAAAGATGAAAGGTAGTCACATGATCACTTGGATCTTCATTAGGCTTGGCCTCGAACTTTGGAATGTCCGAAGGAAACTTCGTCGGCATAGGAGGCCAACATGGATCGTGACAAATAGGATCATTTAACAACCTTATCAAATCTGGCAAGTGTAACGTCGCCAGGAATTGTAGTTTGGGTTGCTACTGATAACCTGGGAAAAAGGGTCCTGGAGTTTGACTGGCACCAGGTTGCCAGGAAAAGTTTGGCTCCTGGCCCAGATTCTGGTAGAAACCATTGCCCTGACCAACATAAGGATTTTGCATCTGTGGAGATATCATCGACTGATTACCCAAGAAGGACATAGAGTGTTGGGCATGCATTGTATTCGAAGGACTTTGGAAAGGATTACCCCATGCCGGTCCTGCTGGGAGAGGCATAATAGTCTTTCTGAGGTTCCATTGACTGTGGAAAGAATTACCCCAGAACGATATTCCAGAGGAGGGAGCAGATCCTTGTCTTGAATTCCAAGGTCCTGCTATGTGTGCCCCCTGTGCAGGAATAGTACCCTGTGCAGGAGTAGATTGTCCAAAAATGGGGTTGCCCCCAGTCGGGAAAGCGACTGATGAGAAAGTGTTGTTACCAAACATCCCGTTCTAAGAAAATGGTGTCAAACCTACTGACATACTGTGAGAAGGTGTTCCTTGACTCCCTACTCCAAATAAACTATTGTGTGTAGGCTGCCCGACAGACTGCTGATGCAGACCACCAAGCGAAGGGGATGGAGGAGGGATATGTCCTCCTGCGTAAGGAAAAGTGTTAAAAGGGACAGGAGTTCCCCCAAGGTGACCTTGCAGAGGAGCGTTAGAGCTCGCTACCCTTAGACCCAAAGTCTGTAAAGTGGAGTAGGTTAGCACAAGACTTGTACCTGAACTAGGCATACCGTATGAGAACGGAGGGCCTGTCGCACTAGGTGTGAAGGGGGTTGTGGCCGCTGCCATAGACGAGTTCGGTCCACTATGCAACGTAGTTGCGACCAAGACCATGGTGGCTTGGACCAATGATGGTAGGTTAGGAGACGACTCTCCTGTGGTAGTAACTGTGGTTGGAATTGAAGAATTCCTAGAAGAAGTAACAACATTTGTTTCCATTGCTGTGTGAGGCACTGTCTGGTGTTCATGAAATTGGATTGGTACAATAAATGGTGCCAAGATATCAATGGTTGGGGTTTCAACCAAGCCAAGATCGGTGGTTGATTCCTCTGGGAGTTGTTTAGGCATAAAGGTTTGTAACCCGGTTTCTTCAAAAGACTCTTGTTGGTCTAGCTTCTGCCTTAATGGTGGCGGGGGTGGCTCCAGTGTAACCGATGGCAGGCCAAGAAACCTTCGTGACCGACGGAGCTCGGGATCCTCCACTGTGTGAGAAGATCCAACACATGCTAAGGTATTCTAAGCGTTCAAAAGTAACACACACTAAAAAAGAATCCCCTAAGAGATAAGACAAGCAATCACTAAACTATTTGGAAGAACAGTTACAACAACCAACACTAGAGAAACTTACCGGTGCAAGTGAAACTCGAACACGGAAGCACCCTCTGGGTATACTCTGCAAAGCATGGCCTAATGTCTGTCCTAGGTACCACAGTATACCCCCGCAGTCACCTGTGTATGTCCCTAAAAAGATTGTCAACTAGGTTGCCAGCACGCGAACAGTCACCAGGCGGGTATAGTCGAAAGTCGAGTAGACCACAATGAGCAGGGTATCGAGCCCGAAACCTATCAAGGGTATCGAGAGAAAATGGTCCGGAACACAACTGTGGACCTCGAACAGATTCAAGACCCACGAAGCCCCGTGGCAAATGCAAATGATGGAATCCCAAAACAAGCCCTCTATATGTGTTCTCCACTACGATTGGTCCGACTTTGGAGGGGTTATCTCTGCTACCTTTCCGCACGCGACCTCGTGTTTATCCCCTGTGTTAGAGGGGGGTCCCAGATAACTTACACGAAACTAGACTTAGACACTCCCTATCTTAGACTCTAATGTTTGGTTTTGAATGGCCTTGAAGAGTTTCCTCTCCAACCTAATCCAAGGCCCTAGTCCTAAACTAGTTTGTGAACCCTACAAACATAAAAGTCTAGTAGATTTTAAAATTAGAATTGCTTTTATGGATTTTTCTTACATCAAGGGGTATGAGGGTGAAACTGATGATGTGTAAAAGATGAAAGCAAAAAATGAATGAAAAAGCTGGAAACAAAAAAACTTTTACTAAATGCAAAATTTCAACAACTTTTCACAAAGAAATATTTTTAATTTTTTCTAAGATTTTGAACAACAAACTCAAAGGAATTTCGCTCGACTACAAGCTACTTATGATCTAAGTGAACTGCAAAAACTTATGAAATAAAAGATTTTTCCCTAGCTAATGATGCAGAAACATACTCTTCAGCCAAAGAAGAAAATGAAAAGAGATTTTTTATTTATTTAAATGCTAGAAATGCAAGAAATGGAAAATACTGACAAGAAAAAAACCAAGAAAAACAATTATGGCTTAAAGCACAAATCATAAAGAATCAAATTAAAGAATCCCACAATGGCAACTAAAAAGCAATGACTCTCACACTTGTCTAATTTGTTTTTTATTTTTCTGTCAACTATTAACTGAGAAAAAGCAGGCTAAGGGTAAGATGAATCCTAAGCTACTGACTATTCAAACATAGATTCAAACACCTGAGAGGAATAGTTCTTATCAAAGGAGGGGATGATTGCCCGACCCTGAACAAAAAGTAGCCCATACAAGCATGCGACTGTGACTCAAACATCACACGTGCAAACGCGTGCTGAACAGAGACATAGAGCGTGTACACATGGGTTGACCTTGTACAGGCTGCATGTATATCTAAATTCTAAGGAAAAATATGAAAACAGGCAGTCCAGACCAGGAAGAGGCCTCTGGTATTGATAACCAGGATCCCTTGAAGGCTTGGATACTCTTTCTAACAGAAAAACAAATAATTCAAGGAAAAATAATAAGGCAAAAAAAACAATCTAAGATAGGACTGTTAACAAGCAAGACTCAGACAGGATTCCAGAAAACCCCCTGAGAATGTGTGATTGTGACAGGGAAGAGGAGGACTACCTCTAAGGTTCTCTGAACTCCTACACGCTACTGCTATCTCTACAGCTAGCGTTCACACGTGGGCTGTCAGAGGATAGGGCACGGGTACATGCGTTCAGGCCTTCTGCAGGTCGCGTGTACCTCTGTGTGTCCCGAAAAATACAGTCAAGAAAAAATCAGGGAAAGCTGGTATGGAAAACCAGACTCCCTACTAGCTCAGACCTTATAGAAATAGAAAAGATAGGCAAAGAAAAAATAGAAAACCTAGTCTTTAAACTACCCAAAAACCTAAATAAATCCAGGAACCCTAAAGAGTATTTTCCCCAGTACGGTTGCCAATTCTGTTGTTGGGAAAAACACCCTACGAACTAGCAAATTAGGGCCTAATTTGCATGCAGATTTGACCGAATAGAAACTACTTTTTTACCTACATCCCAAGATTTAAATCCATTTTTCTCAGTAAATGCATGGAAAAGGACCACCTACCTTATTACTGGCATTCGATGTCGATACTCCGTTGTGCTTGACTACTTGTTCGCAATGCTCCTTCCAAAGATGACCTGCACTCAAGACAAACAACAACTATGCATGCATACTATTTCTATACTCAAGGGTTAGAAATCAAGCATAAATTAATCAAACCATAGACAATTCATGAATTGGGATGGGAAAAGCATTCTCTTTATTATTTAAAATAAGTCAACTTACAAAAGCTGAGACCGACCACCACTCCTTGAACCTGATCCTGGGTTCCTCTTCTTCTGTCCTTCAACTGCTTTGCGTTAAATCTCCTTTGGCATGAGGAAAGGCTAAAGGGTTGGGACAATGGATTACGTAAATGGGCAGAGTTTCTTCGCTATATTTTTTCCTCCTCAAAATGGTACCCCTACCCCTTCTTTTATAGGCTAGAAGGAACTAGGGTTTTGGATGAACCCTCGGCCATGCATGGTCGGGAGTTTTAGTTAACTGACCCATAGCTTTTTGTTCCGTCGACAAATTTCCTTTTTTCGTGCTTTTGTAGGTACATGCGGGCTGTTGTGAGTCAGACAGCGTGTTCACACGTGCAGTAATGGGTTAGGGCACGTGGGCCTTTACACACGAGGATTTTCAAAGAGTTGTTCAGCAGAGTTTTGGCAAAGAAGGGATATGAGTTGGCCTAATGCTAGGTAAGCATGTGTGGTGCAATTTAGGGTTATAACAATGGCTCATGGTAGAGAGCCTCAAAGAAATGGGAATAACAATGAGGCTAGTGAATCCCATGGAGGAGAAGGGCATTACAGAGGGACTAGTCACTGAAACCACTATGAAGGCCAAATCTTATTTGGAGGTGCTCATAACAGAATGCCAAGTAATAGAAGGGATACACCAAGGCCTTACATTCCTAGTTTCTTGGATGCACAACAACAAGATTGGCAGGATCATGGGGGCATAGAAGACAACTTTGGTCAATACAAGAGGGAATATTGAGCACGAGTTTCAGGAGGCATGTCACATTATTAGAATATTGTGGAATCAAATTCAAAGGGAGGCCCAGGTAGTTTTATAGGGGGAATTATGGTCTAGGGCGCATGGTAGGAAAGATGGGGATTCCACCCTTTGATTGGAAAACCAAGTTCTCTGTCAAGGCATGGGTGCAAAAGATGGATGCATACCTACAATTAAATCCCATGGTGGAGCTGGATGCCATACAATTTTCTACAATGTATTTGGAGGGTAAAGCCCATGAGTGGTGGTTCCATGGGATGACCACCCTGGGGCATGATCATATCATTTCCTATAGGTAATTCACATAGAGGATCATGGACAGATTTGATCAAGATGATCCAGAATTTCACTTTAGAGAACTCACTCAACTTAGACAAATAGGTTCAAATGATGCATTCATAGAGGAATTTCAAAGGATAAAAATGATGGTCCTTGATGTATTAGAGGCTAGATTATTGATTCTTTTTACTGAGGGGCTAACAAAGCCTTTACGTGGGTGGTTCAAGGCTTTTAAGCCCACCAAATTACAGGATGTGATTTGGAAGACCAGAGATTTGGTAGGGGCATCTCAGGAAAAACAAGTTCACCCCACAACCACTTATTGTTCCTAGAGGAAGGGAGTCAAAATTTGCAGATAAAGGTAAGGGGAAGTTGTATGAGGCCACCAGGAGAGAGTATAAGTGGAAACAACTATGTTTTACTTGCAAATAACCTTGGGAACTAGGGCATAGATGTATGGGAAGGGAAAGATACACTACATTGAGGTACTCTTAGATAGTGAGGAGGAGGAAGATAAGGCCGGGCACATTTAGAACATGGAAGTAACTCAAACATGTGAAAAGCATATACAAGAGGAATGTGAAGAGGAGACAATGCACAAGTAGCTAGGGATTAAGAAGGCAACTATAACATCCATCAGTGGGGTGCAAATGTTTAATACCTTCAAATAAAAGGAATCCTCCAAGGACAAAGGGCTACAATGCTCATTGATGGTGGGGCTTCCCATAACTTCATTGATTATTCCTTAATGAACAAAAGACACCTGCCCACTATGGATTTTGAGGGATTTTTGGTGGAGGTAACAAGAGGGTGCACCATGCCTTGTGACATGCATATTCCCTAGACGAGCCTTACCTTGGGTAGGTACAATCTAACTCAGGAATTTTATGTGATGGATCTTCCAGACACAAATGTGATACTTGACATTCAGTGGCTTAGCACCTTGGGACCCATTACTACTAATTAGAAGACCATGGATATGTCTTTCAACTATGAAGAAGTAAATAGGGTGATCTTGAAGGGAATGACATAAAATTCACCCAGGGTAGTTTCAACAAAGCGTATGGAAGCAATTTTGAGACATGAGGACATGGCTTATGCAACAAAATGTCTGGTGGTCAATCAAATCACCCAAGGAAAGCACCAATCCTATTCATGCGACATACATAGTATAGTTTATAAGCACAAGAAGGTTTTTGGGCCTATTCCCCTAGGATAGCCACCATATAGGGGATTTGAGCACATCATAGAGTTGGAAGAAGGAGCCAAACCAATTATCACTACACCATGTAGGCACCCTAAGAATTTCAAAGATGAAATAGAAAAGGCCATCAAGGAGTTGTTGGACATGGGCCACATTAGGCCAAGTTCTAGTCCTTTTGCATATTTAGTTGTATTGGTCAAGAAGAAATATGGTACCATGCTCATGTGTATTGAATACAGAGCTCTGAATAAGAAAACCATTGCAAACATGTATCCCATTCCTAGGATATATGAGCTATTAGATAACTTGCATGGCACAATATACTTCACCAAAATTGACTTGCGCTCTAGATACCACCAAATTAGAATGAGAGAAAAATATGTACACAAGACAACTCTTAGATGTCACTATGGAAATTATGAGTTCCTTGTCATGCTTTTTGGGGTGACCAATGCACCAACCACCTTCCAATCCTGCATGAACCATGTATTCAACAAACAATTGAGGAAATTCCTATTATTTTTCTTTGATGACTTGTTGATTTATAGTAGGACATGGGAAGATCACCTCAACCGTGTGGATGAGGTATTAAGCATCATGGAGGAACAATCATTGTATTCCAAAGACTCAAAATGTGAAATTGGGATGATTGAAGTTCTTTACTTGGGACATATCATTGGGGAAAAAGGGGTACAGGTTCACTAGGAAAATATCCAAGCTACAATTGATTGGACCACCCCTAAAACACTTACAGAGCTCAAGGGATTTCTTGGAATTTGCAGCTATTATAAAAGGTTTGTTAAGGGTTTCTCTCAGTTATGCACACCTTTGATTGATTTGACCAAAAAGGGCGCATTCAGATGGATTAGTGAGCCACAATTGACCTTTGACAAAATGAAGAAGGTAATGAGCACTTCATGTACGATCTTTACCAGATTTTTATCAGGCATTCATTATGGAGTGTGATGCATTAGGTGAGGGGATTGGAGATAACTTATGCAGAATAGGCATCCTATTGCCTATGAGAGCCAAAAAATAATAGGGCTTGAGTTGCTATACACAATTTATGATAAGGAAATGTTAGCTATAATGCATACACTGGCCAAATTTAGACAATATTTGGTGGGGGTGAAATTTGTGGTCAGGACATATCATAACAATCTTAAGTACTTTCTAGAAAAGAAGGACCTCAATGAGAGACAAAAAAAGTGGGTGAGTAATATCTAGGCCTATAACTTTGACATATGATTTTTCAAGGGAAAGAAGAATGTGTAGCAGATGCTTTGTCTAGAACACCCTCAACCTATTCCATGTCAAAGATATCAGTTGATTGGAAATCACATATTGGTAGAATATTCAAAAAATAAGTTTGCATGTGAGTTGATGGATGGAAAGATACATGATGAATGGACAGATATAGGATGATAGGTGTAGGATTATATATGACATCATATATTATAAGGTGATGTAGGAGCATTGCTCCACCTTATCATGTGCCAACCAATTTACACACATGGTGCACATTCAAGAAAGGAAGAGGCGTCGTCCTCTCATTTTTCCTCAAGAATCAAAAGCACGATCCATGCATTTAATGATGACAAGTTGGAAGAGCCAAATTGTGCCTTCGCACAAGCTGGAGATAAGGTCTCCATTAAGTGGTTGACGACAGGAGGGATCTGCATCCAATTTGAAGTAGATTTCCATCATTGTAATTTGCCCATTAGATAGGTGTTTTGAATGGTGATTTGACACCACTAGTTTAACTTGTGAGGGAAGATCGTTGAGCCCCTCTTGTATAAATCCTTGTATTGTATGCCCGATAGAGGCTGCTAAAGTTTAATGAAAAATCATTGTAGGCCAAGTTAGGGGAGTTGATGAGAGTCGAGGCTCAGTTGTAGCTCAGACTCCACTATTGTAATTTGACATTCCACCATTAATAGAAAATGACAGTTTTTCCTGTTATCAATTTCCGTGTAATGGATGTTGTGTTATGAATGTCATTTACATGCATTTGAATTGTAGATGAATGTTAGAAATCGTCTGCAGGGATAGAGATACAATTTTCTATCCGCGAGTGTGTTGAATTAAGTTTGGTTCTCTAGGCTAAGTGAAATGAGTGCACGACAGAGGGTGGAAACTCTATGAGCTGATGTAAGGAGTGCGTGTTTGAACTCAATGGAGTCAGAAGAGAGAATGCCAGGAGGGCATATCAGGTTAATTCACAGACTTAGGGAGAAGTTTCAAGGTGGTTAAGTACCTTGGAAGGAAAGGCTATGTGGGAGGAAGCACAGTTCAGAGTTACTGAATACTCTAAAACACTCTGCCAGGAGGGAATCGAGCTACTGTGAATGTACACAAGAACAACACAGTTGGAAGTGTTGGAACCCTTAGGAGACTCTCAAAATTACTGAACATTCTAAGGAAGGAAGGATTTGCAAGAGTGCATTGAAAAGGAAAGGAGATGCCTTAAACCCTTCAGGAAGGCAAAGGGAGAGGCTGTCGAATAGCTTACCCGAGCACAAGGAGTGCATTGAGGATGTTGTAAGTCCATATTGCAAGCTTAGGAGTAAGAGAAAAATATAGCCAGGAGGGCAAGAGGAAGTCCACTGAAGGACGCAGAGGAACTGGGAACCTTGGATGTTTTCAAGCTGAGCAAAGTCACAGGAGAGTCTGTGCAGAACTCTGCAAGGAGTGCAGAAGGAGTTCGAGAAAAATTTAAAGTCTTTAAAGGAAAGTTTGCGCCAAGTGTGCAAACGAGTCGAGGACTTACCGAAGTCACAAAGACAGTAACATCGTCCATCGTCGGAGGAGACAGGTGGTAGAAGATCCGAGAGTTCGAGGATTCAGACTTCGAAAGAATTACAAGGAGAGCGATTCAAACTTCGTGAAGCGTGAAGTGATTCTGGACTGTTGGATCTGGAAGGACACGTGGTAGAGAATCATGTAATTCAGAAGAAAATTGAGGAGAGAATACCCAAAGAGCTGAGAGCTGAAGCAATCTTGGCCATCCGTGAGATAGGATGCATGGCGAGAAATCAACACTTCGCTAATTCACAAATCAGGGGAAGTAGAGTTGAGAGGAGAGAGGACTCAAGAAGTCCAAACTCGCGATTTGATCTCAACCGTCAAAAACAAGGAGAATGAGGACTGTAGATTTGGTCCCGAAGGATTCATCGATTTGGGAATCGTGGAAAAGGGAGTAAGCAGCTCACGAGAGTTCCGAAGCACAGAATCACGAAGGGATTTGGTCCACGGTCGTAGTTCGTGGTCACATCAAGAAGGGATCCTAGTATAGAGAAATAACACCATTGACGTTAAGACTTGGAAAACGCTAAGGAGAGGGTTCACGGGTGCCACACAACCTGCACCAAGAAAGGAAGGACCTATGATAGAGTTTCTAGGTTCCAATAAGGAATATAAGGAGTCACTCCAACTCAAGAAATTTAAATGATCCTAGACCGAGAGGTTGAGAAGCCCCTCAAGAGGAAGGAGAAGGGGGTGTCTGCGCCAAAGTGGTATCAAAGCTAATACATAATTGATTTCTGTAGGTAAGGGAGACAGAGTGCGATGCTCTGTTGAAACTGATGCAAGGTGTGAAACAGATGGTAAACAACCAGGTGGGCTGCAGGTGAAGCAAGATGACCGTTGGAAGCTATGAGCACGGTCGAAAAGAAGTATTCCCATGGAAAGGAAAAGCAGAGATAGATAAGGAGCTCAGTGAAATCCGAACCTAGATGGAGAAGCTAGCATTCAAGATGCAGTAGGAGGAAAGGGTACACTGGAGGTATGAATGGCCCTTGAAGAGAGAAACTAAGTGGCCTGTTCAGAATTTGTTGACCAGAAGGCAACAATATATGTTAAGGAGGTGGTTGAGGCATGCTGAAAACCTCAGTGAAGAAGGAAAGAGATCTGGCAGGAGTCTTGTAGATTTCCAGGTTAGCAATGAGAAGGGATCAATGGATCTCGTAGACTGCCAGGTGAGTAGAGGAGACATCTCAGATTTCCAGGTGGGAAAGAGAGAAGAGATGAGCTTAGTTGAGAGTTCACATCAACAAAGGGAGTTGACAGATGAAGCAGAGGCAGAAGAAAGACCTCACTCAGATGAAGATTCACATGGAACTACGCATCATATGAATGAATATGATGAGAAGTTAAAAACTTCCATCACAAAGGAGGAGGATCAGAGGACCATTCTAATCATAGGAGGGATCAAGGTATTCCTACCAAGTAGCCAAGGAGAGGTGAACATAGACATTGTGGGTGTAGCAATAGGACAACAAGCTGAGACTACCATGAAGGAGGAGGAACATATACTGAAATCTGTCCCAACAGAAGAACACCAAGTTGAGTTACTCGCTCAATGGGAGTTGGAGTTAAAGGCCCTGGAGGATTGGTTGGACAATCCAGAACCAGAAGATAGCCATGCTAGAGGAGACACACCAACATTGTAACATACCCAGCCATCCACAGGCCGGGTACGCTACTTGCAAGCCCGCCCTTGGACTTCTTTCTCATGATGACCTTCTTTATTTATTAAGGATGCATAAGATAACAAATTTAACAACATGCACAAGACAATATCTAGCAAGCATGCAAGATCTAAAGATGATATTAAATGATAATTAAATATACACAGTAGAAATACATTCATATACATGTAAATGACAATTAAACTACACATCGGAATACATTCATACACAAATAGTATTATCATGATAGAGAGCACTTATCTTTATGAAAGACGACACCGACCAGCTATAGACCAAGGAAGTTCCACCCAATCGTAGACACCGTTACTATAAATCCCAACAACAGTGTCACTCCCGAGCTAGGGCTATGAATCCACAAGGATGGTTCCAAAGTGTAATTGGGTTCCCAAACCAGTTAGCTCTCAAGCTCTCATAGGTTTCCCGAAACCCACAACAATCCAAGTACCCAACTCTCTTCTACCCAGCCTGTGCCACTTGAGAGAATGAACCTCCACCCTTCTGTGCCTCGTAGTCCCTCAGGCAGTCCTTCTCCTTCCTGCTAGGGCTTCCAACATAGCTGGTCCAGAATCTTAATGCTGGAACTCTCAGGAATCGCAGTTGTGAGAAAAAAAGAACACAAGCCAATGCATTTCAAACATGCAAGCCCCAGGTCACGGCTGGATGACACCAACAACCACTGCAACCAACTATCCCATGGCTAAGTTCTTTAGCAGCTCTGTTTCTTTTTCCAAGTCAAGACACAGGTGATGATGGATCAATGGATGAGTCAGGGGGGGTGCATGGGAGTGCATGAGGGAATAATGAGTGAGGGAATGGGAAAACATTGAACATGTCATTAGTCCAACCCCCCCATCAGACCAGAGGCAGGTTTAAGTAACCTCGTGGGGAAAACAAGAACCTCCTGGCCTTCCCCAAGAAGTTCACATAACCGATCCCCTCCCTTAGACAAAAAGGGTAATAAGAAAAAATAGGAATAAACACTTAGTCCCTCAAGCTCCCTCTCTTGTGGAATCATATCCCCCTACAACTCTAGTCCTTGTCCGTCTAGCAGCCAACAATGCATTTACTATTATTAATGATCAAAACATTACATTTCTTGGGCATAATGGCCTTTCAATAATTTTTTGGGCACTCTGACCTCTCAACATTGTAACAATACATTATTTAAAATGGGGGATCAAAAACCTAGGGTGTTACATCCCCTCCACCTTATTTTGGCACTGTCCTCAGTGCATATACAAAACAAAGATCAAAATCTCAAATTTATTCAAAACAAGATGCAGGTACTCTACTCGCATGGCATCTTCATGCTCCTAGGTAGCATTTTCAGGACCGTAGCAGGTCCACTGAACTCTTACCAATTCTATAACTCGATTCCGGAGCATTTTGACCTTTCTGTCCAACACCTGCACTGGTTGAACCTGAAAGTCTCCCTCCTCCTCTACCTGAATCAGATGCCAATCAATAACATGGTTAGGATCATGTACATATTTCTTTAGTAAAGATACATGAAATACATTATGCACATTCATGGAAGTAGGCAATGCAAGCATGTATGCAACCGACCTTATTCTATCTAATATTTCGAATGGACCATAGAATTTGGATGCCATCTTTGTACAACTACGCAATTTTAAAGAGATTTTCTTGGGCTTCACTTTCAAAAGTACATGCTTCCCTACTTTAAATTCTCTAACAGTCCTGTTCTTGTCTGCATAAACTTTCTGTTTATCCTGAGCTGCCTTTAAATTCTACTTAATCTTGACCACCTGGTCTTCCACATCCTTGAGCAAATCCGACCCAAGTACCACTCTATTTGCTGGGTTGTCCCAACTCACTGGAGTATTGCATTTCCTAACATACAAGGCTTCAAATGGGCTCATTTTCAATGAAGCTTGATACCCATTGTTATATGCAAACTCAACCAAGTGTAAGTAATCTTCCCACTTAGATGGCTTATCCATCACATACATTCTCAGCATGTCTTCATTTATTCGATTGACCTTGTCTATTTTCCCATCTATCTGGGGATGATATGCTATGCTAAAGTTTAGATTTGTGCCAAATCCTTTAAACAATCCCCTCCAAAAATTGGAGGTAAACTTCGTATCTCTGTCCGAGACAATTGTCCTAGGTATCCCATGCAACCTAGCAATTTCCTTCATGAAAATTTCTACAATATTAGCTGCTGTATGCGTTGTCTTCACAAGAAAAAAATGAGTAGCCTTTGTTAATTTGTCAACCACAACCATGATTGAATCGTGTTGCATATTCGTTCATGGTAATTCTGTGATGAAATCCATGGTGATCACTTCCCATTTTTTCTCTAGAATTGGCAATGGTTGCAGCAAACTCGCTGGGTGCCTATGCTCAACCTTCATCTTCTGACATTCCATACATCGAGCGATTTAATCAGCAACATCCTTCTTCATTCCCGGCCAAAAGAACTGGCTTCTTACTGCTGTAATTGTTTTCTGGTAACCGTGATGTCCATCATAAGGAACATCATGCATTTCCTTTAGTACCAAATTCCTCAGTTCTCTAGAACTAGGAACATAGATTCTATTTTTATGCATGAGGAATCCATCTTCCTTTATCTCGTACTCCTTTATTTTCTATTGTACATCTTCTTGCTGTAAGTTTTCCTTTACCTATAGGTAATGTTGATCTGTAACAAGACCATCTAAAATTGTGCTCTTCAAGTTTGACGGATGCATACTAACAATAGTAGCATGCATGAGATGCACTCTCCTACTAAATGCATCAACAACTTTATTCTTCTTTCCCTTGATATGATTGATATCGAAGTCATATTCACTTAAAAATTCCAGCCATCTTGTTTGCATGGCATTCAAGGTCGGTTGTTCGAAAAGATACTTCAGACCAACGTGGTCTGTCCTTAATTTGAATTTCTTCCCCATGAGATAATGCCTCCACATCCTCAAGGCGTGAACAATGGCAACAAGTTCCAAGTCATGCATGGCATAGTTCCTCTCATGTTCCTTAAGATTTCTGGACTCATATCCAATGACATGTCCATTCTGCATGAGGACTCCCCCAAGTCCTTCCTTATAAGTGCCTATACATACCACAAAACTTTCACTTGGGTCAGCAATCTTTAACACAGGCGCACTAGTAAGTAATTCCTTCAACAGATTAAAATTCATTTCACACTTGAGTGTCCACTCAAATTTAGTTCCCTTCTTTTGCAAAGAGGTGATGGGGTGAGCAATCTTAGAGAACCCTACTATGAACCTTTTGTAGTAGCCGACTAATCACATAAAAGATTAGATGTCTGACACATTTCTGGGTGTTGGCCATCCTCTAATGGCTTCAATATTCTCTGGATCTACTACTATGCCCTGCTCTAAAATAATGTGTCCCAAGTAATGGATCTGCTTTTGATAAAAAGAACACTTAGTCAACTTGGCGTACAATTGATGTTATCTCAGTACTTGCAATACCAATATCAAGTGATGTTCATGCTCCTCTTCAGAGTTAGAATAGATAAGTATGTCATCCATGAATACTATGACAAACTTGTCCAAATAATTTTTGAATATGCCATTCATTAAGCACATGAAGACAACTGGTGCATTGGTCAGTCCAAAAGGCACCACTACAAATTCATAATGCCCATACCTGGTCCTAAAGGATGTCTTATGAATGTCTTCTTCCTTGATTCTTACCTGATGGTATCCTGCCCTCAGGTCAATGTTTGAAAATATCTTTGCTCCTCTTAGCTGATCAAAGAGGTCATCAATTCGGGGTAGCAGATACTTGTTCTTTATAGTGTATTTGTTTAGTTGTCGGAAGTCGATACACAACCTCAAGGTTCCATCCTTCTTTTTGACAAAAAGTACTGGTGCTACCCAAGGTGAAACACTTGGATGGATGTACCCTTTCCTCAACAATTCCTCCAACTGCATTTGTAATTCTTTTAGCTCTGGTGTGCTCATTCTGTAAGGTGTTTTTGACACCAGGGCAACTCCTGGCACTAAATAGATTGAGAAATATATCTCCCTTCTTGGTGGCAATCTGGGTATTTCTTGGAATACATCTTCAAATTAATATAGCACTGAGAAATCTTCAAGGCTTGGCCCCTTTGTATCAACTGGCTCCTCCACATGGGCTGCATACAGTTGACATCCTTTTCCAAAATACATTTTCAACATTAAGGCTGAAATATCCCTTATAGAGATGGGTCTTGGAACTCCTTTCACAGTGCTTTGTTTTCCATTTCCACCAAGACATGTAAATGTCTTTTTATGACAATCTAGGACAACATGATGCTTTTCCAACCAATCCATCCCAATTAGAATATCATAAGACCCCAATGGTATGAAGTTTAGATCAATACTAGTATTCACGCCATTAAGACTTATGGAACAACTTCTGACCATATCATGGATTCTTCTTTTGGTTCCAGTGGCTAACTGAACTAAACTTGTTTTTCCAAGTTTATTTTTCTCCAAATGTAATCTATCCACTATCTTAGGGTCAATGTAACAATGGCTTTCTCTTGAATCAATCAAAATAGAAATAGGCTGATTTATGATCTTACCTTCCACCTTGATCATATTGGATTGGTACTCTGCTTGTCAATCATTTAAAGTTTAATAGATTCTCCCCATATCTCCGACTGTTGTAGCCTCTTGGA
This sequence comes from Picea engelmannii, assembly GCA_009831015.1. Lineage (NCBI taxonomy): Eukaryota > Viridiplantae > Streptophyta > Pinopsida > Pinales > Pinaceae > Picea > Picea engelmannii. Next base: position 593,346 of record ML780493.1, on the reverse strand, counting down.
TGTCGTGCATAGTCTTCTCTCTATCCTTTCTATGTGGGAAATCCTTGTACATGTGATCTTCGTTGCATCCCCAACATTGGATTGGTGGTCTTCCCCATTTTCCCAAGGAGTCTTCCTTCTTGAAATCCTCCTTAGCATACTGATCTTGATGATTTCTATTAGGCTCATTCATATAGAATGGAGGTTTGAATCCTTTCCTCCTCTGATTGGACTTCACATTCTTCTTGTTCTTCCAAAATTTCTGTAGGGATTCTCTTCCCTGGCCTTGCTCATAAAAGTATTTAGCCTTCCTGATGGCCTCAGTCAAGGTCTCCGGTTCATCATACTTGATCTTTTCCTTATAGAAGGCTGGCAATCCACTTAGAAATCTTTGTGTTTTCACTTTATCATCACCAATGAACTTGACATACTTTAACAATCTGAAGAACTTCTTCTCATATTCTACCATAGTCATGCTTCCCAACCTGAGTTCAAAGAACTCTTGCATTTTCTTGTCATAGAAATGCTCTGAGAGTTACTCCTTCTGGAAGTACTTCTTGAACTGTTTCCAAGTGATCCTACTTTCATTAACATGTTCCACTTGCTTCAGTTGATCCCACCACACTGCAAATTTTCTGTGTAAATGGTAGGTGGCAATCCTATCTTCCAGGTTTGATGAATAGTTATACAATTGGAAATATCTCCAGAGCCCAAGCAACCATGCTTCAAAATCATCTTCCCTTTCTCTTTCACCATCGAAGGAAGGTGGCTTGAGCTTCCTCATCTCTCCTTGAAAACTATCTATCTCTTGTTTCCTTCTCTGGTGTCTGACATGAGACACTTCTGGGATTCTTATGGGATCATCCGATGCATAAAAATTCCTTCCCGAGTAAGGAGGTGAGTGACATCCATGAGCTCTTCTAGCACTTCTGGAATAACCTACTCTTCCATGAGCATCTCCTCTTTCCTGACATTTGCCTTCTTCCTCTTGTCTTGAGTTTGATTCCTTCTTCGTTTGCCTTTGCAACTGATTTAAACTCTGCAACACTCGAGCATTTATCTGACTTTTCTCTCTCACCAGTCTATCGTTGTCTTCTTTGTAGCTCCATACTTCCATCTTCAAGCTTCTTACAGTTTCTATCAACGTTTCCTGTTCTCCTTTTTCCTTGTGTCTGTTGGACTCTGTCTCTGCATTACCAATTCTGGCATTTTGGCCTTTGGCCTCCTTTTCATGACTGGAGGCTCACTTGCCTTCTCCCATTTCCTCAATTCACATCCTGAGCTGATGCACCTAAGCCTCTTAATTCTTGAAAATGTGCAAGCAACCATTTTGTTAGAATTATGCGTATGATAGAAAAAATTTCCAAATCATGCTACAAGTCTCTTTCTTGTTTATGGAGATCATATAACAGTGTCCTATTATCCCTGGCTAACACAAATTTCACCTTGCGTAGGTGCTTCCTTCAAACCACCTCCCAGGTGACCACGACTAGAAACCGTGGCTAAATCCTCCCTTAGCACTTTTTGTCTCAGAGATAACCAATTCGGCCCTTAGCCTTCCTTCCTCAGCTCTCAACTTGCATATGACCAAGGCCATGACCCTGTGCTTAGCTAAAAAAGCACTTGTCCAGAGCTTCAGGACTTCGGAGCTTTTAGCCAGGACCAGATCAACGGTCCTTGTCCTCTTTCGCGATCAATGATCGAGATCTTCTTCAGGACTCCATGCTTCGGGAGTCTCAAATTTTGTTGCTTGCCTCCTCCTGGTATGCATTTACTCGGGGTTCTTGATCTATCGACAGGTTTCCTCCCATAGATTGACGACTATGAATTGTTTCGACATTTCATGCTTCAAAAGTTTCAAACATCCCTTCTGCACTTTCTCCCAGAGTGCTTTTATCCGCAATCGACGATCCCTCGACGCGTGTCCTCTGGAATCGATAGTCAATATATACTTGGACCTTCGGGCCTTTGGGAGTTTTCTACCCAACCAACATGTCACCTCCTTCCCTTCGAGAGTGCCTGGTCTTCTGGATTGCACGATATGTCACCACATGGCGAAATGTTGGAAGCGGACATGTGGCCCAATCAGGTGGGTGACATGTGTCACGTTCTAATCAACTTTTCAATGTTCCAAATGTCCAAAACTTACTAACACATGGCACTCATCCCATGTGTCCACGTCATCCCCGATGACATCATCGTGCCTTATCACTTCGGCTCTTCGGGCTTCAGGAGTTTTCAAACTAGCACACTTCCAATTCTCCCGAACTCCGAATTCCCGAACTAGCTAATCTGTTGCCACGTCTACTCCTAGATTGGATGACCAGGTTTCACTTCGGGTCTTCACCCGGAGTCCACGAATCTACTCCACGTGTCCTCCTTAATATGAAAGCTATGATTTCTTCGGGGCTCCAGACTTCAGAGATCTCAAACTTCAATCTTTTTCCTTGAAAATATTTTTATTCGAAGTTCATGATATTCTGACGCGTGTCCCCTACGGATCGACGACCACGATTCCTTCGGGACTCCGGACTCTAGAAATCTCAAATTTCAAACTTATTTGGCCACACTGGCTTTTATCCGAAGTCATGGATCTGGTGACACATGGCTCTCAATAGATCAATGGCTGAGATATTCTCGAATGATCAGACGATCGAGGTTTTCTCTAGCTCTCCATCTCTCTGGGCTTCAGGAGTCTCAAACATCAACTGAAAATATCTCGAACAGATTCCTCCAGAGTTACTAATCTACTGACATGTAACCTCTGGGTGATCGATGGTCAGGATCTAATTTGGACGATTCGACAGTCGATGTTTACTTTGGGTTTTTGGCTCTCTAGGCTTCGGGAGTCTCAAATCTCAACTTCTCCTCACTCACTCTTTCCTGGAGTGCTTTCACTTGGATCACGTGATCGGTTGACGCGTATCCTCCTATGGATCGACGGTCCCCAACTACTTCAGCTATTCAAAGTTTCGATGTTTGAGCCCTACCTGCCACATCGTTACATGCCTTTCAATTTGTGGGGGCATGCATCGACAGTTTGGAGTAACCCACTTTTTGTCCCACAATTATTCTGATGTTGACATGTAACCCCCCAGGGAAACTGTGGTTTGGATTGCAGGACCGCCTTGGGAAATTATCTCCCGTGCAACTCAGTTCCTCGCAATGCCTGCTGGTCGTTGATCTCTCTCTCCAATGGGATCCGACGGTCACGACCTTAACCTTGCTTCCTTTTCATCGGATGACCCCTGTTTACCTGTCCTCCAATCCAACAATCTCGGATCTCCCCAATCCTACCATGGCGATCGTTCCTGAATTAAAAAGGAACGATCACAATCCTTTGAAACCTCACAGAGGTTCTATGATGTTCCGTCTCCTGCGTAGCATCTGCAACACCATTCCTCCTGAGCTTTTCAACTTCACGGTCAGAGTTTGATCTCGACCATGAGATTTTGACCAATATACCCAGCCCATACTGGCCCGATGTTTCAACTAGAAGCTTTGATATCAATCTGTAACATACCCGACCACCCACAGGCCGGGTACGCTACCTGCAATCCTGCCCTTGGACTTATTTCTCATGCTGACCTTCTTTATTTATTAAGGATGCATAAGATAACAGATTTAACGACATGCACAAAAATATCCAGCAAGCATGGAAGATATTAAGATTATGTTAAATGATAATTAAATATACACAACATAAATACATTCATATACATGTAAATGACAATTAAACTACACAACGGAATACATTCATACACAGATAGTAATATCACAACATAGAGCACTTATCTTTATGAAAGACGACATCGACTGGATGCAGACCAAGGATATTCCACCCAACCATAGACATCGTTGCTCTAAATCCCAACAACAATGTCACCCCCGAGCCAAGGCTATGAATCCACAAGGAAGGTTCCAGAGTGTAATTGGGTTCCCAAACTAGTCATCTCTCAAGCTCTCACAGGTTTCCCGACACCCACAACAATCCAAGTACCCAACTCTCTTCTACCCATCCTTCCAGGGCTTCCAACACAGTTGGTCCAGAATCTCAATGATGGAACTCTCAGGATTCACAGTTGTGAGCAAAAAAGGGCACAGTCCAATGCATTTCAGACATGCAGGCCCCAGTTCATGACTGGATCACACCAGCGACCACTACATCCAACTATCTTGTGGCTAAGTTCTTCAACAACTCCGTTTCCTTTGCCAAGCCAAGACGCACATGATGATGGATCAATGGACAAGTCAGGGGGTGCATGGGAGTGCGTGAGGGAATAATGAGTGAGGGAATGGGAAAACAATGAACAAGTCATCAATCCAACCCCCCCATCAGACCAGAGGTGGGTTTAAGTAACCTCGTGGCGAAAACATGAACCTCCTGGGCTTCCCCAAGAAGTTCACGTAACCGATCCCCTCCCTTAGACAAAAAGGGTAATAAGAAAAAATAGGAATAAACACTAGTCCCTCAAGCTCCCTCTCTTATGGAATCATAGCCCCCTATAACTCTAGTCCTTGTCCATCTAGCAACCAACAATGTATTTATTATTATTAATGATCAAAACATTACATTTCTTGGGCATACTGGCCCTTCAATAATTGTTTGGGCACTCTGGCCTCTCAACATTGTAACAATACATTATTTAAAATGGGGGTTCAAAAACTTGGGGTGTTACAAGCACGAGTCGTAGCTGGAGGAAGATGGAAAGGAACCAACCGAAAAACTGACAGGATTCAATTTGTTAGAAGTAATAGCTGAGAAGAAGCCCAATGATGAAGAGACTGCATAAGTGGAGGTTGCAACAGAGTGGCAAGTTAAAGCCACATGAGATGGAGAAGATAACATGGGATATCGATGTGATTTACCCAGAAGCAAGGAAGAAGTTCATCGAGCTAGTCTGCAACTGAGGGAGTAGCTAGACGAGGTGATTGAGGAGATAAGGAATCTGATGTCAAGGTCAACAACAGAAGTGGTCAGCACAAGGAAGCTGGACAGAAAGGAACCTGCACGAGCAGGGAAGATGCAACAACAACAAGAATGAAGAGGAGCAGAAAGACAACTCCAAGAGAAAGTTTGGGATCTAAGAGGATTTCAACCACGCTGGGAAGCACATGAGCAAGAGCTCAGGATTTTTGTAGTCATGGAGTGTGATGCAGGAGCATCGCTCCACCTCAGCACACGCCAACCGATTTACATGCATGGTGCACATTCAAGAAAGGGAGAGGTGCCGTCCTCTCATTTTTCCTCGAGAATCAAAAGCACGATCCAAGCATTTAATGATGACAAGATGTAAGAGCCAAATTGTGCCTTTGCACAAGCTGGAGATAAGGTCTCCATTAAGTGGTTGACGGTAGGAGGGATTTGTGTCTGATTTGGAGAAGATTTCCATGATTGTAATTTGCCCAGTAGACATGCGTTTTGAATGGTGATATGACACCACTAGTTTAACTTGCGAGGGAAGCTTGTCGATCCCCTCTTGTATAAATCCTTGTATTGTATGCCCGATAGAGGCTATTGAAATTTGATGAAAAATCATTGTAGGCCAAGTTAGGGGAGTTGATGAGAGTCGAGACTCATTTGTAGCTCAGACTCCACTATTGTAATTTGACATTCCGCCATTAATAGAAAATGACAGTTTTTCCTGTTATCAATTTATGTGTATTGGATGTTGTGTTATGAATGTCATTTACATGCATTTGAATTGTAGATGAATGTTAGAAATCATCTACAGGGATAGAGATACAATTTTCTATCCATGAGTGTGTTGAATTAAGTGTGGTTCTCTAGGATAAGTGCAAAGAGTACGCAACAGAGGGTGGAAACTCTATGAGCCGACGCAAGGAGTGCATGTATGAACTCAATGGAGTCATAAGAGAGACTGCTAGGAGGGCATACCAGGTTAATTCATAGACCCAGGGAGAAATTTCAAGGTCGTTAAGTACCTTGGAAGGAAAGGTTGTGTGGGAGGAAGCACAATTTAGAGTTACTTAATACTCTGAAACACTCTACCAGGAGGGCATCAAGCTAGTGTGGGTGTGCACAAGAACCACATGGTTGGAAGTGTTGGAACCCTTAGGAGATTCCCAGAACTACTGATCATTCTAAGGAAGGAAGGATTTGCAAGAGTGCATCGACAAGTAAAGGAGATGACTTAAACCCTTCAGGAAGGCAAAGGGAGAAGCCTTCAAACAACTTATATGAGTACAAGGAGTGCACCGAGGATGTTGTAAGTCCATCTTACAAGCTCAGAAGGAAGAGAAAGAGACTGCCAAGAGGGAAAGAGGAAGTCCACTGAAGGATGCATATGAACTTGGAACCTTGGAGGTTTTCAAGCCGAGCAAAGTCACATGAGAGTCTATGCAGAACTCTGCAAGGAGTGCAGAAGGAGTTCGAGAACAATTTAAAGTCTCGAAAGGAAAATTTGTGCTAAGTGTGCAAAGGAGTCGAGGACTTGCCGAAGTTTTGAAGATAGTGAAATCGTCCATCATCGAAGGAGACAGGTGGTAGAAGATCTGAGAGTTTGAGGATTTAGACTTCAGAAGAATTGCAAGGAGAGCGATTCAAACTTCGTGAAGAGCACGTAGTGATTCTAGACCGTTGGATCCAGAAGGACACGTGATAGAGAATCATGTAATTCAGAAGAGATTCAAGGAGAGAATACCTGAAGAGTTGAGAGCCGAAGTAATCTTGACCGTTCGTGAGATAGGACGCATGGTGAGAAATCATCACTTCGCTAATTCACAAATTGGGGGAAGTAGAGTTGAGAGGAGAGAGGATTCACGAAGTCCAAACTCACAATTGCATCTCAACCATTGATCGTAAGGAGAACGAGGACCCTAGATTTGGTCCCAAAGGATTTGTCGATTCGGGAATTGGCAAAAGGGAGTAAGCAGCTCGCAAGAGTTCCAAAGCATGGAATCATGAAGGGAGCTAGCCCATGATCATAGTCCGTAGTCACATCAAGGAGGGATCCTAGTATAGAGAACTAGCACCATTGGCGTTAAGACTTGGAAAACACTAAGGAGAGGTTCCGCAGGTGCCACACAACCTTCGCCTGGAAAGGAAGGACATGTGATAGAGTTTCCAGGTTCCAATAAGGAATCTAAGGAGTCACTCTGAATCAAGAAATTCAAACGATCCTAGACCAGGAGGTCGAGCAACCTCTCAGGAGGAAGGAGAAGGGGGTGTCTGTGCCATAAGGGGAGGATTTATTTGGTTTCTAAGTCCTTGTTCAAGGATAAGGTGATTCAAGCATTTCATAACTCACCACTTGCAGGGTATCAAGGATTCCTTAAAGCGTATAGAAAAATAAGAGAGAGATTTGCTTGGAAAGGTCTCAAGGAGGATGTCATGCACCACATCAGGGAGTGTGTTACATTCCAATAGAACAAGGATGAACACACCCACCTAGCATGTCTATTCCAGCCTCTTCCCATTAAATAACATAAATGGGAAAGTGTATCCATGGATTTCATTACAAGATTACCCAAGGCACAGGGTAAGGATTGCATCTTTGTGATAGTAGGTCGTTTGACAAAGTTGGCTCATTGTTTTCCATCTCCATGGACTATAGTGCATCTCAAGTAGCATATTTATTTTTCAAAGAAGTCTTCAGGTTGCATGGGCTACCTAAGACAATTGTGAGTGACAGGGATAATGGATTCATGAGAACCTTTTGGCATGAGTTATTTCGGCTCGTGGGTATAGAATTAACCCCCAACACTAGCTATCACCCACAAACAAATGGTTAAATTGAGATAGTCAACAAGTGGGTGGAGGGATATCTATGAAATTATGTGACAGGGAAACATAAAGCATGGGTTAAATGGCTACACTTGGGTGAATATTACTACAACACCACTTACCACGTGTCCATTGGTACGTCTCTTTTCATAGCTTTCTATAGTTATGACCCCCCCCACTTTTATAGAGATTGTGTTTGGAGACAATAGAGCTCCTATGGCTAAGGAGTGGATACAGGAAAGCCGAGACATACACAGAGAGCTAAAATATAATTTACAAAGGGATCAAAATCAATAGAATCTATATGCAGATAGACACATAGTGGAACGTGCTTTTGAGGTGGGGGACTTAGACTATTTGAGGCTCCAACCATAAAGACAAACATTCATAAAGAAAATTGGCACCGAGAAGCTCAAACCCCTCTTTTATGGGCCATACAGGGTGAAAAGAAAGGTAGGGGAAATTGCATATGAGTTAGAGTTACCACAGGGAAGTCAAATCCATAATGTCTTCCATGTATCATGTGTTAAAAGGGCATTGGGGCATCGTATTGCAGATAATGAGGGATTACCTCCAACAGATGAAGAAGGACAACTGATCTTGATTCCAGAATAGGTCTTGGAGGTGAGAGTGAAAAGGTTAATGAACAAGGACATGAAGGAATATTTTATCAAATGGAGAAACTAGCCTATAGAGGATGCCACTTGGGAAAGTGAACAAGTTCTATAGAAGACAGATTCATAATTGCTTGTGGGAAATAAATCCTAGTAGGGGAGTCTGTAATGTCTCCCTTCTCTTGACAAGGGTCTTGAGAGACTTAGTAGTCTAGGTGTCCCCTCTAGACTATAGTCTCATGGAAAAAGGGGACTAAGATGCGCAAAAGTGGCCACTATGGAGTTAAAAGTTATATTATTAAAGTGACTTTAGCAAAAATGGAAATAAAAGGCTAATTGGTTAAGATGAGGAAATTAAGTAAATAGCATTAGAATCCAATTAGACAATTTAAGTGAAAATTAGAATATGGAGGTAGAAAAGGAGAGGAGGGCGCCTCACTCCTCATTCATGTCATTTTTCATTTTACATCTTTGAGCTCTACAACTTAGATGTTTTGAGGGTTTTGAGTAAACAAATCGTAGATATCAACAAGGAGGTGAAATATTCCTCTGTTCCTAATCCAAGCTTGGTCAAGGTGGTGAAATATCCCACCCTCACCATTCTACTCAGTTTTAGATCAAGTTCATAAATTTATTGTGGAAGTAGGGCGCAAGTTTGGGGTTTTTTTGCAGACATGGCACACTGTTGGAGAAGAAAGAGCTTGATATGACTAGGGAAAGAAGATATGAGGCCAAAATTATTCCAAAAGGATTTTCCATCATCAGAGTGCCTTTTGTCATCAGTTCTTGCAGGGTTTTCTCTGCATATTTATTATTTCTCTTGGTTGGGAGAATTTCTGAAGGAGGGCACATTGTCTCTTGGTGATTTAGTGAGTTGGAGGGTTAGATCTCACATCACAACTGAAGGATCTCATCATGTGTGCTCTACATCCCTATATCTAAAGTTATACAACCATTCTCAAGGGTTTGGAGGCCAGATATGAAGAGGCTGAATTTCCTAGGATCTCTACAGCTAGGTGGTAGGTGGTGCGTAACTAGGCTAAATCTAGGTGCAAGATTGAAGAAGGGAAATAAATTGATCTTTTCCAGACTTGCATTCTACGATTGAAGGTCTAGGAGGACTCAAACCTCTCTCTTTATTGTATCTTGGAGGCATCTTCAGCCATAACTTCTATGTTTCTTCTATATTTTCCAGATATGTATATCTCTTGTATGGAGGTCAACTTATATAATAAATAAATGTCAGATCTGAAGTTTCTGGCTATTTCATTGTGTTATTCTCTTGTATCTTGTTGTTTCATCTATTGTTGTTCCATTTCTACCCTCTATATTCTATACAACCCTTAGAATCAAATCTGGGAAAAAGAATATGCAAAAATATTCAATAAACAACACACACAAAGAAGTATTAAACCCCTAAGTTCCTGGAAACTCTGCTTGGGAACATTACACCATGTGCCAATAATCATGGCCACATCTACACAATGCATCCTTGCATTGACTCTGGAATACCATATGTCCATGTCATGTATTCTATCATGTGAGTTGGAAGGTAAGACCCATGCCTCAACACATCATCCAAACTCTTCCCCAATTATTTCTACAATTATTTGGATACTTCCTCTTTGACCCATACATAGCACTAGGAATATAATCCCCTCAGTGCTCTCTAGTGTTGGCAAATAAGTTGCATTCCAAACATTGATTATACAGGGGAATACCATTACACACCTGTATGGCACTATAGCCCTTCCATTTCCAGTCACATCATGGCCTCACGCATGGCCATCTCTAATGTCATTCATTGCCACAATAGGAGTAATATCTCATGGCTTGACCTAGTTATGATATCATAACCAACATAACATAATATGCAATTAAATTTTTCATAAATGCATTCAAGTAGTAAATAATATTTGCATACTCAAGGACTCCTGGCTTTACATCAATTCAAATATTGAGAACTTAATTGAGGGAATTCTTACCTCAATTTCCTTCAACATTTATGCATCCTAAGAAACCAAATGCATACCTACATGGTTGTTATCAAATTACTTGATGCTACCTGATCATTTGATATTATGTAGAAGCTCTTTGGCTCCCTTCACCAATTCTCTTGGTCAACACTCTTACCATCTTCCTTTGCCTTCATATGGATGGCTTTCATATGCAACAATATCATCAACATCGTTTTCAACCATGCTATAAACAATTTCCTTCATAGATAACTCATTCTTAGTCTTATTCAAATATCGCAACATTATTAATTCATGTATATATATCAATAGACTACTATTAGTCTACACTCATGCCATATACATGTCTAGGCATGTCCATATGCACAAAATGGCCATTGGTATGCACTAAGCAATTAATCTCATCATGCATATTTCATGTACATTCATTCTATCTTTATTTTATGCATAATGCACTCCAATGCATATAAACTTCAACTTTATTTATTCATTTTGTTGTTGTTGTTGTAAATGATTGTCCTTGAATTCTTATAGAACCTTGCTACCTTGTGCACTGCCATTTTTCTCAATTGTGCACCATTGACCCTTATTTTTAACCTTCCAACCAAGCCCCCTATCGACTATTTTGCATTTCCAACTAGTAGATCCACTAGTCCTGCCATATCACAACTGCTTCCTTTATGCAAAGATTCCTATCCCAACATATTTTGGCTAAAATTCTCAATATTCATCGTGTTGTAATATGCACTATTCTAGCTGAATATTAACACTCCCCAATTCCTTGACCAACCGGTCTTGAAATACCATTATCATTGATTGACATTTCAATATTATGAAATGCTTCTTTTATGCCATCTTTTCTAATATCTTTTTCTATGTATGGATTTGCTCAATTTTAACTTCTACTCTTCGCTTCATTGAGTGATTTACTGTGCAACACTGCTTGGACACTCAAGACCACTCTGCTCCAAATGGAATTCTACACTCCTCCATTTTCACCTGTACCTTACTTCCTATTAGATTGCAAAAATAATACATTTTACGATGGCATTAAGTCATTTTTCATTTACTTTACCCTTTCATCCTCTTTCCCTTAATCACTCATATTCCCACATTTGTCCATTTCTACCCTATATGAGCTTCATGTGGCATACTTACACCAAAATGGTCAGTTTCCCATGTTTTGATGATTACTTAGGGTATATATTGTGGTTCCAACTTACTTGTGAAATTCAACAGTTGTTGGCAGTTCTCGTAGTCAAACTTTCCACCTCATTTATGAATAAATGAAGAGGAATCTCAAAAATATAAAATATGGGTTTTGTGTAGAATAGGGTCATTTAGGTGATCTTCAAGGAAATTTTGCAAAAAGTGTAAAAAAGGGGGCATATGGTTGAGATTTCCAAAATGGGTCATTCTGGTAACTAACCTACAATTTTGGTAGCTAAGTGGTTTGACCAAATTGCGGCCCATGTCCATGAATTTGAGCACATGGATTTCATGGAGTATGATGTTATTATCCTCTTCAAACTATCTTATATGAAATCTAGTATTTTATGGTGAAGAGATCCACATGTTCATGATCTAGGATTTGTTAATTACAGATCCACTTGTTTAGGATCTAATCTCATATTGTTGTAATTCCTTTTCTTTTTATGGAGGAGAAGCTATATGTATAAATATGACAGGATATCATTCAACTGATAAAGTTATATAGTAGAGAGTTGAAGGAGAGGTTAGAGCATAGAGTTCCATATTGAAGAGAGGGATCATTGTAATCATTTTGATGTTGGAATAAAGAGCTTGTTGTTGTAGATCAAGAGTTATCTATTGTAGTCCTTCTTGGAAGTATATGTCAAAAGAGGCATTGCTCCCTCTCTCTGGTATACACTACCCAAGTAGTTTCCTTTCTGTTGTGTGATGTTATTTCAGTAGCTGCTCGTTTCATTTTTTGTAGCATTTCATTTATGCAATTTCAATTCCTCCAAGTGTGGTTTCCCTACGAAGTTAGGCATTGAAGGTTGAGTTTCTTTAGTGATCACAAAACTAGTTGATTCTCTTACTTGTCAACCAAAGGAATGTGGTTAATAGTTGAAATAAAAGTCCACTAATCTCAATTGAATTCTATAGCCTTTCATTTCTGCAAGTGTGATCGACCGAGTGTGGTGTGCATCGGAGATCTAAATGTTTGTTAACCCTGAGAATCAAAGAGATAATTGAAAAGCCATAGGACTCAAATTACAACATAAGATCATATGATTTTAGTTCTTGTTCTTAACATTTTTTATTCAACTTTCTTAGCTTAGATTTAGTTTCCTACTCCTGCATATATTTTGTCAGCATCTCACAAGCTTACGAGCTCCCTCGTTGACAATTTAATGTAAAGCAATTGAATTGCTCGACACTTTTGGCATTGTTGCTGGGGAAATGTTAAATATAATTTGGTTTACAGTCCTTTCATTTTAGTTTGATGCATGGAAACGAGAAAACTACTCATGTAAAACATATAACTTGGTGATAACAAGGTCTTAGTAGCATGAGGTGTCCAAGTACATGTTTTGATTTCAAATTTGCTTTGTATAGAAGAGGTTGTTTTTAATTAAAAAACACCCCCTTTTGCACTAATCCATGTGCAATATAGGGATAATCGGCCAACAATGAGCCTTCAAATATTCTGAAGAGTTGATGAGTAAGGAAATATGCTACTCCAAGAAATCTCTCAAATCCTCGCAGCAACAGGAAACATCTATGCATCTCAGAAGGAGAAAATCCTGAAAACCATTAAGAACACATCTGCATGATGGGAAATAGAAGATCAAAAGTTCCACGAGAAACAAGAAAATCTAGAATCTTTCCCTGATTTTCCTTATAAATATAGAGAAGAGATCAAAGATCCATGTACAAGATTTGATGGAGAGAAGGCAATGGAATATGAGATTCAAGAGTTTCTTGCAAGTTTGTACCTGGATCTTTTGTGCAATAGCCAAATGTTCAAAGATCTACATGGTACGATAAAGGAGGACAAGCAAACCAATGGTACTTATGAAGAAAAGAACCAAAGAATAACTGGCTACATTTAAGAATGGATCTAGACCATCATTAGGTCGGGGCACCATTTCACCCTCCAATATCTCTTCACACCAAATCAAGAAGATCGATTGGTTCCTCATATTCAGGTATATATCAAATATTATCTTTTGAATTTGAGTATGAGTTCATTTGTAATCCTATTATGCACACAAATCCATTGGAACTAATCCTATACTTGAGAAGAGGCTCTCCTTTTTCTCAAGCATGGTAGGGTAGTGAATAAAATTTTAAATAAATGTTGGCTCCAAGCATAGCTTAGTAGGCTAGTTTAACAATAAGAAGGAGTCATTTCTAGAGATCATCATAAGATCTCTAACAGTCTATATCTCCTTCATACATGGCAAATTTTTATTGCAATACTTTTCCATGTGACAGATTTTCTTGTAGCAATGTTTCAAAGTAATTATGGTTATCATTCTGTTGATGTCCAAATATGACCATATTCAACATGTGGGAAATTGCTCGGTCAAGATCCCAATTAGACCTTTATTCGTTGTGAGTGGCGATTTCGACTGGTTTAGGTCCAGTTACCTAAAACTATCTAATCTATTAAATTCAAAATATATACACCTTTTAATCAATTGAAACTAACATATCAATATATACAGATCTTAAACTATATAAAAACATAAAAGTTACTTCTATGAAAGAAGATTTGTTTTCTTTTGAAAAGTATGTATAATGAAAGTAAAAGAGATTAACTAAAACAAAATAACTAAAAGAAAAATCTAAACAATGGGCCCGATTATAAATAATATATGAATCTAAGTAAAATAAACAATGTTATAAAGAAATAGATCTTCAGAAGAAATATTTAGATAAATCCACTAAAAATAAATTATTAAACTTGATTAAATAATTAACACAGACTTACAATCTCAACAATGATTCATATACATATTAATCACTGTAATAATGTGTCAAATAAAAGATGAAATTGATTTAATTTATCAACATTAATTATCTAAATCAACCTATAATATCATCAACACATAATCCAGATAAAACTTCGATTTCAAAAAATAAACAACTCGAATACCAATAATAGTACCAAATACCGATTGCTTGTATTAATATTCAAAGTCATAAAGAGATTTAGAATAATGTATGAGAACCAAAACTTGTATAACAATGTATAAGCTTTGTTTTCTTTCCAAAAAACTGAACACTCCCCCGTACATTGTCTTTCCTTCACTGTTTTATATTGAAGAAATTCAAAAATGGAAATTAACTTCTATAACCATAAACAATTATCCATTTAGAATGAGAAAATAACAAAATTGTTTAATTCCCCAAACTAAATTAACTAAGTATAAAAATAAAAACTACTAACTGTTCAATGTCTGAAAACTAATTTTCTCATTTCCCACATTTTCCATGACATTCTTTTTACACTTGTAAAAACAAAAGAAAAGAAAAACATAAATTAAAAATATAAAAATGAAAATGAGAGTTGCTACATAATTTGAAATTCTGTAACTACTCTTTTATTAACTAAAATTAGCGAAAATGCAAACTAAACTAAAAAATACTAAACTCATACCGATAACCAAAATATTTTAACATTGAGTATTGTTGGGAACTGTCTTGAAATCAAAATTAATGAAAATATTAACTCCTGGAGAGTTAATGTTAATTGCATATTTCTTTTTATCTTCTTTGACTCTGAAACTTGTCTTCTTTGGCTATCGCTCAAAGCTCTATTCTGTGATCTAAGGAGTTGATTTTCTAATTCCAAATTAATTATATTATCCTGTAACACTGGAACCATTGGATAATATTTATCTTTCCAGAAAGAAACCTCTAGATTGGGACCGGTTTCAGTTCTTTCGTTTTCCTTTACTTTAACAAGAATTTCAATTGGTTCCTTTGAAGAAACATGCTATGGGGAAGAGACTTCCTGATTGAAAACCAACTCTTAATCCTCAACCTGTATAGGAGAACTAGATTTCGAGGTTTTCCTAGATTTATTTATGAGCATTCTTGAAATTTTCTTACTTGCCTCTTGTTCATAAAATCAATAAGATTAATGGAATCATCGTTTTTTGTAGTAACAGGTGGGTCACATTCAGATGCAAGCGAGGAAACTACTATTTTCTTAGAATCTTCAGAAGAAGCCTGAGGTGCTTCACTGAAAACACACGATTTTGGGTTAAGGTTAAGCCTCACAGTTTATCTGCGAGTAACCCTCATGGTGTTTTGCCGAGGAGAAGAAGCATGAGGATAAGACAAAACAAAATCCTCTACAAGATATAGGGTTTCCTCCTGAGAAAGATGAAACTGTGAACCTGCTTCAATATTAACATGAAAGTGATTTCTTTTCATGTTTTTTTCCCAAGAATCACCATTCTGTTGTAACTGAAAATTCGATCAGAATTGTCACAAAACCGTGATTTTTTTTTTCCTGAAATGAGACTCTTTCTCTGATAGAAATGTGCCATTTTAGACAGGCTTTTAAGTAAGAATGCATGCATGTTCAACTCATAATCAATGAATACCATTAAGAGCCGAAAGTGATAAATAAAGAAAAGGCTATATCTACCCTCACATGTGATAAACCCCTTAATGATTATTAATAGAAAATGCCATTTTTCTTTAATTGAGGATATGGGCATACCTTTATAATCATATTTTCATTTGGGAGAAACCGAAAATTCAGACCAAGGAATCTCCTTCACCCTTTTGGTTTTAGACCAACATTGTCCTTTTAATGGCAATTTAGTAGCTCTGGCTATTATTTCTTCATCTAGCTGTAATTCTATATCCCCAATTTTGGCGCGTTCACCATTAAAAGTTCGTGTGAAAGCTTTGGTGACATGCGCGTTATGACCATTAAACATGCACATAAAACTTAACCATCCAACCTTCTCAAAAGTTGGATAATAATCTCCCCGAGAGCTTCAATAAGCTCGACAACGGGTTCTACTATGGAAATCATTCCCATCTTAACAACAATTTACCACACTACAATTTAGGAAACCCTCATTAATAGACCCTTTCTTGCAAATGAATGAAAACGTAGTTTCAATTCTTGAAGCAAAACCTTATTTCGAGGAAGACACAACATAGGTAATAACTCATGAATACAGATATACAACTGAGCTCTATACATGGATGTGAACAATGCACTTTGGGAAAATGAGTACTTTTTGTATGCAGGTTGAAAGGACCCTAAATTAATGCTCTATTAACTTCATTTAAATTCATGATGATCGAATTAAGCCTAACGTACCATAACAAAATATTAAACAACCGTTTGTAAATTGTGGCTATCAAAGTTTTGACAGGCTAAGTAGGATTTTTATAGATTATGATCGATCATGGTTTAGAGCATGGGTTTAAAAATCGACAATAAGTCAATCAAAAAAATTGTAGCTTGTCAAGTATTCTATCTCTTTGAAATGAGGAATAAATCATAAGGATATGCGAGATAAACACATTTGAAAACCATTATTTTAATCAAAACTTTTATTATCCAAAAAAGAAAATTTCATTAAGGATTGAATAAAACTAAAAAAGGTTAGGAGAATGTAAAAAATTGTCAAAATTTAAAACATTATTTAAGCAAAATAAGATTTCATTTTTCAAAAATGAAAAAGGAAGGGTCCCAAATCTTTATTTATAAAACAAAATTTGGGAGGTTGTTGTCTTCTACAACAAATGGCGACACACTGTTGAAACCAACTATCTCTGTATATAAGACAAAGAAATATATATCAGATCGCAAGAAATAAGAGAATTACGAACTGTAGATAAATTATATTTATGACTAGTTTGTAAAAGATAAGAAAACAAAATAGTACTAGTACTCTTTAACTCTATTTCATTAGAGGGGATACGGGGAATTTATTAATCTTATGACTGGGAAATGAAAATTTTGATTTGACTAATAAGTAAAGCCTCATCACTATGTCATTATTGAAAATTTTAACTCACTGTACCCGATATTGCTTTGCTGCCAACATGCATGTTCAATACCCTGACGAAGTTACCTTAATATCATATAAGCCTTTACCTGCTGCCAGTAGGCATGTTTAGTACCCTGACGGGTTTACATATATTTCCCACATCCTCATTTTGTTTATAAAAATTTTGACTTTTGTCATTAATTTATGACTTATTGATTGCATTTGAACAATGTTGAGAATAAAGGAGGGGTGATATAGAGAGTTATTTATTTATTTATGAATCATGAAATGAGAACTAAACTAGTTGTCTTATGATGTGCTATTTCCCAATCAATTAATTTATTTTAAGGGACATAATACTACTCCAAAAAGACTTTGTTGAAGAGTATTTTCTTTGTTTTTTAATTCTTTATAAAGATAAACTAGTCATTAAATTTATCCTTTGATTTTTCTTAAAGAACTTTTTTTATTTCAAACAATCCAAATTATCTTTAATTTGTACCAAAAATAATTTCAAAGACCATTGATTAACATATGTATCCAATTGTTATATCAGACCAAAAAAGAATCAGAACAAAATGAAAGAAAGAAAAATGGAAAGATTTGAAAAGTATTTATACAAAAATTTTTACAACGAGTTTATAAGGTTTGAAGTATCTTTTTAGGAAAAATATTTTTTGAGGATTAACCTATTTACAGGAAAAGACTCTTCTATGCCTTCAAGAGTTTTCAAATTAAAAGTAGATGGACCAATTTTCTGAGCCACATGAAAAGGACCTAACCACAACTTTTGGAACTTCGAATGTTTACCTTTTTCTTCATGGGCTTTGTCCCATTTCAAAACTAGGTTACCAACTTCAAAATATTTGTTACCAACAAATCTATTATCAAACCACTTTTTAATGATCATATGATGGTTAGCGGAAGTATTCTTAGCTTTATCCCTCACTTCCTCTAGTTTGAAAATATGATTTGTACGATATTGAATACTAGAGCAAGGTTGTTCATCAATAGACTATACTAAAGCTAATGATGGTATATAAATATTTGGTGGAAGAATAACCTCTTTCCCATAAACTAAAAAGTAAGGGGAAGTACCTAGTGATTCCTTATAAATTATTCGATTTGCCCACAATGCATAGATCAAAGACTTGTGCCAATTTTTATGGTTATCACTAATGGTTTTCTTAATAATTCTTAAAATATTTTTATTTGTTGATTCAACTAAACCGTTTCCCCGAGGATAATAATTAGCTGAATGATTTTATTTTAATGCCCTTTTGAAGTGCAAAATATGTAAGCATCAAAGCAGAAAAATAGGATGCATTATCAAAAATTAATGTGCTCAGAAAACCAAATATTGTAATAATAAACTGATCTAAAAATGATATTATTTGATCAGTTGTAACTGATTTCAAAGGAATGGCTTCCACCCACTTTGTAAAATAATCGGTGACTGTAAGAATATACCTATGTTGCTTGGAGGAATCAGGAGAAATTTCACTAATAATATTGAGTCCCAATTGTTCAAATGGGTGTTCAACAATGATTGGCTACATAGGTAATGTTGATTTCTTTTCTCGTCCAGCTGAAGTTTGACAACTTTTACACTTTTGAACGTATGCATGAGAATCCTTAAATAACATTGGCCAATAATAACCTGCACGTAAAGTTTTGTGTGCAACTGTATCACCTCCAAAATGATCACCTACAGGTTCACCATGCAAGTCAAATAAAACTTTATCAACTTCTTGTTTTTCTAAACATCGAAGTAATATTGAATCATAATTCTTTCTGAAAAGAACGTTATTAATAAGCTAATATTGCATGGCTTTTATTCTTAAAGCACATTTATTTTTGAAATTCAAATGAGAAGGTGCAGTACCATGATTAAGATAATAAACTAAATCTGAATACAGTGAATCGGGAATATCCGTAGTAACACATACCTGTTGTATATCTTCAGTAATCTTTACCTTATCCACATTTTCAGATGTATTATCAATGGTTTCAGTTAATAACTTGCATAAAACTTGACCTCGAACGATCTTTGTAGTTTTGATCTCTAAATCATATTCTTGTAACATTGTTACCCAATTTGATCTCTTATCCCCTAAGTCTTTCTGAATGAGCATAATTCTGACTGAAGGATGTGGAACTATTACCTTGGTATGAGATTTGATAAGGAAAGGTCTGAAATGTTTAATGGATTTAAAAACTGCATAAGCTTTCTTTTCAACATCAGTATAATTTAATTATGCTCCGTGCCATGCCGAACTTTCGAAAACAATAGATACTTCTATGTTTTGATCGTTTGATAACATAGATGCGTAATATTTTCATACACAAAAGTATAAAAAACGAATTCCTTATCATAGTTAGGAGAGAGTAAATAAGGTGCTTGAATGATGGCTTGTTTTATAGAATTGAAAACATCTTTTTCAATTGTGTTCCATTTGAATAATGTGTCTTTTCTTATCATACATTGTAAGGGTAAGACTATTTCTGTGAAATATCGGATAAAACACTTCAGAAAATTGATTTTTCCAAGGAAAGATTGCATATATTTTTTACTATGAGGCAAATGAATTTCAGAAATACTTTTCCAAAAGGATCAATTGAAATTCCTTCTTTGGAAACTATAAATCCCAAAAGTTTACCTTCTTGAAGAGAAAAAAAATGTTGTCTTAGTATTTAAAGAAATTCCATACTTTTGACATCATTCGAAAACTTATTTAAGATGTGAAATATGATGTAAACGATTCTTAGAATAAATTGTAATATCATCCAGAAAAACAACAATGGTTTTATTGATTAAACCACGAAAAACAATATCCATAGCTTGTTGGAAAGTTGCGCCTGCATTAATTAAACCAAAAGACATTTTTTGATATGCATAAATTCTCCATTTAGTTCTAAAAGTAGTTTTGAGTCTATCATTAGGGTGAACTAATACTTAATTATAGCCGAAAAATCTGTCTAAAAATGATATCATTTCAGAACCTGAAACTGATTGAAGAATTTTCTCCATAGGAGGTAGTGGAAAATTATCTTTTTCGGAAGCTCTGTTTAAGTTTATGAAATCTATACATATTCAGATGTCTCTGTTCTTTTTCCTTACGGGCACAAGATTTGATACCCACTTGGAATGTCTTACTGGAAAAATGATCTTTTCTTTAAGCAATTTGTTAAGTTCATTTTTTATTTGGGTTTCAAGGTTAGGATGAATTTTCCTTAACTTTTGTTGAAATGGTTTTTCCTCTGAAAGCATAGGAGTGATGTGTTGAAATACAGATGTATCAAAAGTTTTCAGGTCATCATATGACCATGCAAAAACATCCTTGTACTACTTAAGAAGCTTTATGAAAACTGTTCTTTCAAAAGGAGAGAAACCTAATCCGAGATTGGCATTTTGAGGAATTTGATTTGTTCCTAGATTAATAAGTTCTATACTCACGACATAACCGTGTGTTTTACAATTTGTGGGGTTTTTAAATCTGTCTTTTAAATCATAAAGATATTCTAATTTTACAACAAATTTAGGAACACTATTTTCATATTTAATTTTATCCTTCGGAGAAGATTTGTTCAACTCAAGATCATGTGATTCTTTGTCAATGATACCACCTTCATATGTTCCTTCCGAAGAAAAAAAATTAATTATATGAGCATCGTCATTAAAGACTTTCCAATTTGTTATGTTATCGAGAATAGAAGGTCGAAAAATCAACTCAATACTTAACCTATTTAAAGAAAAATCTTCAGGAGGAATAAGTATAGAAGCTACGTTTTCCAATAGATCTGCACTATCATTTTGCATTCTAGATATATAAACAATAGTAAATGCAGAAAATTTGCTACTGAGACCTTGAGCTAATTGCTTATAATGTTTCAAATGACTAGAAATACAATGAATTTGATTTTTTACATGTTTAAGAATAATTTCCAAATCACCAAAGACCAAGATGTCATGCACATTCATGCTGATTGCTTTCTTTAGACCCTGAATTAATGCCTCATACTCCGTGGTATTATTAGTACACTTGAATTCCAATTTGCATGTTAACATAGTTTTTATGCCATCAAGACTGACTAAAATGCAACCTACACCAGCACCATCATTAGATTTAGATCCATCAAAATAAAGTTTCCAAAATGGATAATTTACAGAATTATCTACAAAATTAATACAACGAGAAAAATCAGTTTGAGAGAAACTTTCAATTTCTGAACTTTGATCCGTAGGTTTTGTTATCACCCTATAAGTTATAGGATCAACTGGTGACTGGAATATTATCTCTCTCTACTATTTTTGTTGACAAATGATTTTTCATTCTGCAAATAATTTGAAAAAGAAAAGAAAAAGGAAAAAGAAAAGAAAAAAGAAAGAAAAAAGAAAGAAAAAGAAAAAAGAAAGAAAAAGAAAAGAAAGAAAAGAAAAAGAAAAGAAAAAGAAAAGAAAAAGAAAAGAAAAAGAAAAGAGGGCATAAAATAATTTCAATAAAAGCCCCATGCAATAACAGTAACTTGGTCCATACCTTTCAAGCATGGCCAAGTTCTCTTTAAATTGATGTTAATAGGGTTAGTGAATAATTTTGGCTAAACCGTTTAATCTTAGCCAAAGTGTCTAGGTTAGATTAGTGAATAAATCTGGCCAAACTGTCTAATCTTGGTCAGATAGCCCCAGGGTAGATGTAAATTCTTAGCCCAACAGTTTAATCTGGGTTAATTGTCATAAAAAACTAGGTTAGAATATAGGCTAGTGTCTTTACTTCAATAAAACCAGCTTGATGATCAATGTTACACCATGATTTGGATACCTAAAAGGTTGTTTGGCTAACCCCTTGGTGGTGTAGACATGAGAAGCCTTGGGAAAAAACCTGTCAAATGCACTTATCCTAAGTTTCTCGGCACATATATTTTCCGCGCCCCACTTATGCTCCATTCATATATCAATGGTCCAGATGATTGCACCCAGATCTACGGTGAACAGATTTTTCCAGACCCCCCCGACTGTTCTATCTTTAACGGAGGG
>ML780493.1:491823-570947 GCA_009831015.1 Picea engelmannii | reverse complement strand
CAGAATGTGTGATAAAGAATGTGCACAGATCTGCGACCAAGAAACAAGCACACAGATCAATGGCTCAAGGTGTTTTTCGGACCCCCCTGACTGATCTGCTTTTAACTTGGGGGGGGGGGTCCAGAATGGAATCTTTCCTCTGGCAGGCCCCTATCTATATGTGGCATTAATCTACCGGTCCCAAATCCCACCACCTCCTACCGTCTGACATACCTTCGTCACTTCCTGATGTCATCATCCACCTTTTCTGAAAGAGTCACGTCCCATAATTTCTGTCAATCCTTCCCCCTTATTCGCTCATGGCAAGCCCCCTCACCAGGATTTTACCCCAATCAATAACCGCCACTTCACCGGTCCGTATTCCCTCAGTTTTCGTCACCTGCCATCTCACATTCTAAATGATCCGTTGGCCATTTATTACTGGATAACCTATCCATTAACCAACTGACCTGTCTCCCGCGCCCAACGAACACCCGTTCACTCTAAACTACCCTCACTCTTCCTATTTTCACCATTTACCCACTCATCGCACCAGAGAATTTTACATCGTTTTCTCCTCCGTTACAGTCAGTTGCCCCCATCCACATTCATCCCCGCTAACGTTGTTTTTCTTGTAGGTACTGTTGCAGTAATGGCACCAAAGTCAAAACAAGCAGAAGGAGAGAAGAACCTGTTTCTCTCGCCTCTTGTCGACCTTGACAGGATCCCACTGGCCGACAAAGATCGTTTAATCGCATATACTAAGTGCGATTTCAATTTCACAGATCTCCAGTCATGGCTCAAAGAAGTTTTCCTGGACCAGAGTGACGAAATTGGATTCTGGGAGTCAAATCTACCCCTGTATCTTTTTCCCCAGATTCACTCTTTTCCAGAGTTTGCCCTCAAATACCAAGCCCACTACATTCCCGAGCAAAGAGCCGTCATTTCCTCGTCTGGAGAAATTCTGTTCCTCATCACGCCAGAAACCATTGACCAAATGATGCAAATACCTCGAGCTGACTCCACCTCACCTTTAAACCTAGAAATTCTCCCAGAGTTATACCAGAAAATGACCTTCCCCCAAAGAGCTCAAATATTTGAGCTTTTCCTCCCACCATCTGCTCAATTTCCCTCCACAAATCCCCCTTATCCTTCTTCCATGTTTTCGACCAAAGGAAACCAGATCATCTCGTCCCTATGTGCCTTGTTAGGATACTATTTAGATCAGTGGGTAGATGAACCCATTCTGGGATTTTTATCCATCTTCTCTACCGATGAGAAGCCCACTACCCAGTTCGACTTCAGCACATTACTGGCGAACAATATTCACGAACAATTTGTTAATTTCACCACGGAAGACATGTTTTGGTACTCTTCCATACTGACTTACTTGTTCGTTTTCTTCCAAGTAGACAAACTTGTTTTTTCCATGCAGAAGATGGATGGAAATGGTAGACCCCAGGCAGTGACCGCATGGACCTCCTTGCTCAAGCATAACTCCACAGAGTTCAGTTTCAAGGAGTTCATCAATCAATTCTACCACCTAGTGGTAAGCATGCTTAGCGGCAGGCCCGAGCCTCGGATAAATGATGAAGTTCAGAGGATCCTGCATCTTTTGGATCACACCAAGATTGGTGATTGGTATTTATACAAATATCACACTGAGATCAGAGTATACGGGTGTGAGTTGGACCCGTATAAGCTTCCGAAATACCTGCCTGTCAGAATTTTTGCTCTGGAGTATATAAGGCAGATGATAAACTCTGATGATATCCATTTTGTGTCTCTAAAGAAAAAACAACACCTCAGAATCAAAGGGCAGATTGGCTCTTTCATATGCAACAATTGTGGCACTGGAAAAGAAGCAGACAGGCTGCTGAAGGAAATGAAGTTCTTCATGAGTTTCCCATAGCATTACGATCCATGTGGGATTATCTCCAAGATGAGGGTGAAAAACAAGAACATCCCATATGTCCATGAATCTAGGCCTGAAGTCGAGAAATTTGCAAACCAGACAGCATGGGAACCTAACACTTTGGTCGAAGCGAAATAGTAGGATCCCCTAGCCACTGTATCACAAACAACCACACCACAGGTTTTGAAAGAGAAAAGGCCTAGGCAAGATTTATCTCCGCCTGTCACTGAGGTGTCATCAGAAGAATTCCAATTGCATACCAAGAGGTCTAAAACCATTTCGGCTCCTAACCCGACTGGGGAAAAGGAAGTCCCATCTACCACAGTGACCAAGGTTGATAGGACACGCCTCAGTGCAAGCCTCCAGCATATCATAACCTCAGCGTTGCCGAATAAATCTACAGATACTCCACCAACCACCCAGCCAGGCAAGGTAGGACCGAAGCTGAGCATCTTTGAAAAATATGACATGATCAAGAAAAGGAACCAGACCCTGACTAGCAGCACCTGTGCCCAGTTCTGGAAGCAAACGTCGACTGCACAACATAGGCTGCTATCTGAATTTGACACTGAGATAATGCATATGGCATTCCTCCAAGCACAGGTGCCAGATCCAAAGGTAATCACTGATTACAAAAGGGCCACCTTTGAATTCCAAACTAAGGATGTGCATCCGCCCAATCAGATGGATCTGCACAAGCAAACAAGAGAGATGGTTTTCTATACGTTGGCGCATGCTTCCACGACTGCGTCCAAATTGCAGGTGTCCTTGAACAACGTCCAAACACAATTGAAGTTGGAAAAAATATCATCCTTCGCCAAGGACAACAGGATCAATACTTTGGAGGAACTGGTCCTCAAGATCGGTTATGATCCTTCAAATGTGAAAGCAGCCGAGGAGATGATTAAGAAGAAAAATGATGACATAGCCTCCTTAAGGAAAAAATTGAAACTACCGCCAACAGAGGATTCGCAGGCGAAGGATATAGCAGAGACATAAGGAGAAAAATATGAAATGCTCAAACTACTTATGGAGCAGAATGCACAACTAAAAGAAATGGAAGCTGAGATGGAGAAGCTAGTAAAAGAGAAAGAACAAATGAAGCCAATGGAAGTCATTCCATTGAGTTCCATTCCAATGTCGGGAGTGAGAACAACGTCAATGACAGAAGTCCCATCCGCGACTCCACTGACATCCCTGGAAAAGACAACCGAATTGGCTAGATCTATGGAAAAGATGATCCTGCAGGAAACAGAGATCAACAGGCTCAAAAAGGAGATTGAGAATCTTCAGAAACTCAAATCTTCCTTTTAGATCAGCCTCTCCAAGGAAAAGCAGCTGTCAGACCAGCTCAAACAAGAGTTATAATAGCTCCGGAAGCAAACAATGGCAGGAAAAACTTTGGCCGAGGTTAAAGAAAGTGTCTGGACAGACATCACCAAGTCTATGAAAAAGATATGGCCCATGATACAGATCATGTTTGAGCAGAATGAATTGGTGCAGAGAAGCAAATAGGCCATTGAGAAGATCAGATCAGAATTGGGAGAGATGCCAATACAGGCTAACGAAATCATCAAGTTCCTAAATTCTAAGACTAGGGAGGAGCCAGAAGAGTTGAAAATTGAAGATAGAACAAAGACCATACTTAAGGTCAAGAGAGTTTTGAGTAAGAGAGGATTAATGCTTCAATTGGAAGAAAAGGTTCAGGCCATGGACCTAGGGGTACAAAGATTTTTTAGTAAGATTGAGGCTCTACAGAAGAAAGGTCTTCCTGGACTGAAGGTAATCAATGATAAATTGATGACACTCCCAGACTACAAAAAGAGACTGGCCGATGTTTCTAAGGACAGTTCAAAGTTTTCAGGAATTCGAGGCAGCATCACTGGCAAGGCGTTTCTAGATGCGCTTCAGCGGGACATCAATATTCAGCATGAAATTTGATACATCTTCGTCACCAAACCTACCTTCACCAAGTACACAGAAATGGATGAAGTTTATCGAAGGCTACTCAAATTACAAGTGCCCAGTCACCTTCGATGGGAAGAAATCTGTGATCTGATCGAGTAGCTGATGAGCTGTCCCAGCTTAGTCATTTGTCTAGTCAGATGAGGTCGTGCAAAGGCCTCACCAACGACCCACCCAGAAAACAACATGCAGTTGTGGCACATCATCAAGCAGTTCCTAGATTTATGAAATTTGTTAAGTTAGTTAGGCTAAAAATAGTTTTAGCACGTCCTGGTCATTAATGATAGGATTGTTTGTAATTTTGAGTTATAAATACTTCATCTTTCGAAGTATTGAGGGTTGTTGATCTTCACGCCCTGCAAGCTATCAGACTGTAATATTTTTGAAGAGATCTTCCATTAATACAAAGAGACACTTTACAAGATTCTTGCGTGTATTCACTGGTGACATTTTTCTCTCTAAGTTGAATGTTATTCTCACTTTTTTATCACATTGTTTCAAAATCTAATCTTTGGAAGTAACGAAAGTCACAGGATTTATCTCGTATACCCTGTTTCTGACTTGAAAGATTTTAGTGTTTAATCTTCTCATTTTACAATAAAGAAATTCTTAACTGCTTCTTTGTTGTAATTGTCTTTCTCATCTTTTCTGCTATTCCTCATTTATGCTACTAAAGAATCCAGTGATTATATTATCTCGCCCTGTGAAAGGTTCCTTTGTTTTTCTGGTTTGGATTTCACCTTTACGATAGGGACCCCATAGCCCAATGGATGTGTAAATTGTCTCAACGAACTCGACAAACACTATGACAACAAAACCACTTATTTATTTACCTAGCCTAATATTTAAAATTTGAAACACATTTAAATCATATAGAGAAATCCCTCTCTGAAGTTGGAAGGGATATATCCCAGCTTCAAAAGCGGTTGGATAAAGTTACCTCTCGTAGATTTCTTCTTCTGAAGAACCTCTAGGAAATTTACAGAGCGCTAACATAGTGGCAACTCCACTGGGGAAGAACAAAACTAAAATTTATAGCTTTACGTTTTCTTTTCCCTAGAGGAAAGTTTGTTCCTGAAATATTGCAAATTTGAGAAGAAAGCAATGGTTAGAGGTTGATTAAAATTTGTACATGTTATTTTCAGACTCGTAAAACTAAAAAGTATATATATAAAAATCAAAAAAGAAATCTGGCTCCTAAGAAAGTTTATACTCGATCTCATCCAGACCCAGAACCTATGATATTAACATATAACCTAGTACAGTTGCTCAGGAAAAAGACTGTAGATGAAGGTTCAGTAAGTCATACTCCCTTTCATAAGTTCCTTTCCTATTCAGGAGAGCTCGTTACCTTTCGAAACCTTGGCTTTGACACCCTTTCCGAACAAAGCCTGGTTAGGACAAGATCCAATAGTTTTGTGACTGAAATCATTTTGGACCCAACTGTTTTGCAACCCCAGACTCCTGAAGTTCTATCTCCCACTGCTAAACCTCAAACCACTCCATCGGTGCCAACCAGTCCCTCCTCGTCCTCATCTTCAGTCGCTACCTCACCTATCATCTAGTTTGTTATCCCACCTCCTCCACCTATCATGGCAGCTATATACGCTCCCTTGGTGTTGGCCGCGCCTCTCCATGCTATGCCCAAATACTATCAAACGAGACTCCCACAGTTCGATGGAATAGGACCTTTGAACGCCCAACAACACGTTGATAAAATGAATGATTATTTTGACCTGCACGAAGTAGATGAGGCTGACGTTCAAATGAGATTGTTTGCCCAAAGTTTGACAAGTGACATTAAGAAATGGTATAAAGGTTTACGTGCCGCCTCAGTCCTTGACCTTACTGCATTTCAAAGGATTTTTCTAGACAGATGGGAGGTAAAGAAAAACCCCCTCCAAATATTGTCAGAATATGAAAATATTAGAAGAAATCAAGGTGAGACAGTACAAGATTATTGCACTCATTTCAATAACCTGTACAATGCAATCCCAACCGAAATCAAACCTCCACAGGGTTTGGCATTGATAAAATTTCCTGATGGTTTTGACGCCGATATGTCATACCAACTAAGGGAAAGAAATTCTACCACTCTGGAAGACATGCAGAAAAGCGCAATAAGTGTGGAGGCCAATTTGTTGACAAAAAGGGCACGATAGAGGTCAGAGAGGAGAGTCACAATTAAAGAGGAACCTTCCACATCAAATTCTGATTCCAAATTGGATTCCTTGGCCAGAGCAATGGAAAGAATGATGGAAAGACTTACTGTGTCAGAAAGAAATCCTCCAAGAGAAAACCCGCCAGCTCCTCAAGTTCGGAATCCTAACTTCAGGAGAAACCCTCCTCAAATCAGACAGAGAGATCCTAGGGACCAAAGAGAGGAGAGAGGTCCGGATCAATATATTAGACCTCCCCTACAAGAAAATTATGCTGATGAAGGAGAGGAAGTGATTGAGGAACTAGAGGATACTCACATAAATCTCATGGGCATTCACGATAACAAAGCTATTTTCCTTACCCAAGAAGAGCGAGAAATTTTTCTTCTAAATCAAACAAAAGTAAGTGAAGAAGCTAGAGATGATGAACAACAGGAATTCGAAAATGCCATTTTGGAGGTACACCGACAGTACAATCTGCGAAGTAAAAAGACAGAAGGGAGTTCCCCAAAAAATATGATTGAAACGAAGAAGATAGTCGAAACCAAGAAAGCCTCTGAGCCATCTACCGAGAATATTCTTGAGAAGAGTATTGTTGAAGTTCATGCGAAAAGAAACCTTACTATTCTGAAAAGATCGCCGTAGCCTGAGGTTTCATCAATTAATCAACCAAGTGCTTCTAGCCAGAAGAATGTGGTAGACAAACCAAAATTGATGAGCCAAAGCAGAGTCCCTACACCTTTCAACCTTGAAGGGGAATTATCCAAAGTAAAAATTCCCATTCCACTTTTCGAGTTGATGAACAAAGACACTTATCGTTCACAAGTGATTAAAGCGCTGACCCTTGAACCTGATATAGGTACGAAAGCCTTAACTGTTGGATCAATAAATCATTCAGATACTGTGAACCTTATAGATGATCAACCTGAACTTCTATTCGGACCTGAAGTAGATGGCCGAGACGATAATGGTGATGTCGCTCCTTTTTACATCAGTCTAAATATACATGACCTGATCTTGCATAATGCTATGCTAGATTCGGGTGCTTCCCACAATTTGATGCCTAAAGTAGTGATGGAGAAACAGGGACTGGAGGTCACCAGACCTTACAAGGATTTACACTCATTTGACTCCAGTAAAATTAGATGTATTGGTTTGATCAAGGACCTATGTATCACCCTGGTTCAGATTCCTGCAAAGAGCATGGTCATGGATATTGTAGTTGCAGACATTCCCCCGAAATATGGAATGTTGCTATCCCAGTCTTGGGGGGATAAGTTGAGAGGTACCCTACATCTAGATATGTCGTATGCCACTATCCCAGTTTTCGGGCAACAAAGACGGCTATATAGAGAAACATTGATGAAATACATGGTCAATAGCCAAGAAAAACCACACAACTATTCTCTTTACTCCATGCATTCTGACTTGGATTCTTTTATCCTGTATAATGATGGTAACATGGAAGAGAAAAACACTCAGCTGGGAGAAGATACATCTGGTCCAGACAAAGGCCAAGAAATCATCAAGGTAGAAATAAAGAAAAATGTGATAACTGAAGAATTGCCAGCAAATTTATGGAGCATGGATTTTGATGGAGCAGTAAGCAAAGAAGGAGTCAGAGCGGGAGTTTGGCTGCACAATCACAGAACCAGGTATTCAAAAAACCATTCTTACAAATTAAATTTCCAATGCACTAACAATATTGCTGAGTATGAAGCCTTGATGCTCGGTCTGAAACTTTTGAAAAGAGTTGGTGCCAAACAGATTATGGTAAGAGGTGATTCTGAGTTAATAATTAAGCAAATTAAAGGTGAGTATGCTGCGAAACATCCCTGTCTTAGAGCTTATAGGAATGTTGTTCTTGATGCCCTTAGATGTTTCACTGAAGTTGATTTGCAGTTAATGCCTAGGGGACAAAACATTTTGGCAGACGGATTGGCTACGTCAACAGCCACATGTAAGATTCCTTTTCGCTCGACTCACCCATACACAGTAGAGGTGAAGTGCAGACCAGCCGTTCCCGACAATATCAGGTACTGGCAAGTGTTTGGTAATGATGATCAAATCGAAGACTTTCTGCAGTGTAAAAATGATTTTGAATGTACAAATATAGATTTAGAGAACGAAGATGAAAATGTAAATAGATCTGATTTTGAAAATGATAGTGTAAATAGCGTAGATTCAGGAGAATTAGGCGATGATGAGATGGAGATTGATATTCTGCATTTGAAAAGTAATGTTTTACCTAGGGGTCTAGTTCCTTTAGAGGACTTGTTTGATTTTAACGATGTAGCCAAAAAACCGAAAATTGAATCCAGTGGACAAGAAGTAGAAGATTGTAATATAGGGACAGAAGATAAATCCAGGATGGTCAAATTGTCCAAATCATTACCCCCTGAGAAAAAACTCAAATACATTGAGCTGTTCAAAGAATATTCATATGTCTTTGCCTGGGGTTATGAGGATTTAAAAGCTTATGATATTGGCAACATACAACACGGGATTCCAATAAAAGAATACCAAAAACCGTTCAGACAAAAACTTAAGAGAATAAGTCCCAATTTACTCTCTCTGATAGAAAAGGAAATAAAAAAATGTACGATGCCCAAATCATAGTCCCGTTACGTTTTTCTAAATGGGTCTCCAATTTGGTCCTGACACGTAAGAAATCTGGGGAAATCAGGCTTTGCATTGATTTTCGAAATCTGAATAAGGTCCCCCTGAAGGACAATTACCCCTTGCCAAAAATGGACCACATACTACAAAGGGTAGCCAGATCCAGTCGAATCTCTTTGCTGGATGGTTTCTTGGGTTATAATTAGATCCTCGTTCACCCAGATGACCAAGACAAAACCACTTTCACTACACCATGGGGCACTTTCATGTATGTGAAATGCCTTTTGGTTTGATGAACGCTGGAGCCACTTTCCAGAGAGTGATGGACATCGCCTTTGTGGAAGAGTTAAGTAAATTTATCGTCATCTATCTGGACAATGTAACTATGTTTTCCCAATCTAATGATGAGCACCTAAGACATCTCAGACGAGTCTTTGAGAAATGTAGGAGGTTTGGGATTTCTTTAAATCCTAAGAAAATCCTTTTTAGACTAGAGGAAGGCAAATTGCTAGGGCACATAATCTCCAAGGACGGAATCAAAATAGACCCCAGTAGAATCGAGGCCATACAAAAATTAGAACACCTAAGAAACATCAAAGAATTACAGTCTTTTATCGGAAAAATATTTTTTCTACGAAGATTCATACCCAATCTGGCAGAGCTCCTCATAAACATTACAAATATGTTAAAAAAGGATGTAAAAATACAATGGGACACCGAGTCCAGGCAGTCTTTTGAACAAGTCAAACGAGCACTCACACAGGCCCCCGTCTTGATCAGTCCTGATTTTACCAAGGATTTCTATCTTTTTTCTTTCACTTCCGAACATACCATTGCAGCGGTATTACTACAGAAGAACAACGAAGGGTATGAACAACCCATAGCCTTCTTCAGTAAATCGTTAAGAGATGCTGCTTTGAATTACAAGATAATGGAGAAACAAGCTTTTTCCTTGGTAAAAGCCATAAAATATTTTAGGGTCTACATTCTCCATTCCCACACCATTGCATATGTTCCGAATGTGGTAGTAAAAGACATTTTGACCTAGGACAATCCGGATGGAAGCAGAGGAAAATGGATTGCTGTCATTTTAGAATATGACATAGAGATTAAGCCTACGAAACTAATTAAAGGTCAAGGCCTAGCAAAATTAATGGCTGAATTAAATTTCCATGCTATTGACATTAATTTCTTAGCTGTAGCAGATGAACAGGGTGAGATGGCAACTCCAAGCGTGAGAGAGGTATTTCTCAACTCTCCATGGTACGCAGACCTAATATTTGTTTTTCATAATTTACAAGCTCCCCCTGGTTTGACTAAGACTAAAGTTAGGTTTCTGAAGTTGAAAGCATTAAAATTTTGCATTCTAGAAGGCAATTTGTATTGGAAAGATCCGGGAGGTATTCTGTTAAATTGTTTATTGAAAGATGAAGCTGACAAAGTGATACAAGAATTTCATGCAGGAGATGTGGTGGCCATCTGAACTGGAAGGTCATAGCCAACAAAATCCTCAGAGATGGATTTTATTGGCCCACCCTATTCGCTGATGTACATCATACAGTGACTTCATGTCATCAATGTCAGCTGTTTGAAGGAAAAAAGAAACTCCTTCCTCTCCCCCTGAAACTGATCTCAGTTGAAGCCCCTTTCCAGCAATGGGGATTGGACTTCATTAGAGAAATACACCCCCCTTCATCAGGCCAGCAAAGGTGGATTCTTACTGCCACATATTATTTTACAAAATGGATCGAAGCAGTACCAAGCAGGCAAGCCACTGATTCTGATATTATCAAATTCCTTAAAAATAATATCTTGTCTCGCTTTGGATGTCCTATAAAGATTATAACAGATAATGCAACTGCTTTTCGATCGAAGAAAATCATAGATTTCTTCAACCAGTATCACATTGGTTTGGGACATTCCACAACTTACTACCCTCAGGGGAATGGGCTGGCAGAATCTTCAAACAAAACCCTGGTAAACATCATCAAGAAAACGTTGCAGGAAAACAAGAAATCATGGAATAACAAGTTGGTGTTCGCATTATGGGCTGACCACCAAAAGGTCAATCAGTATGTCACCATATCAGCTGGTCTATGGAATAAAAGTAGTTTTTCCCACTTCCTTAGGAGTCCCTGTCATGAAATTGCTTCAAGACATACAAGCCGAGCCAAATGACTCACAAAGAAGGATCAATCAAATGATTCATTTGCAACAGTCTAGGGAAGAAGTATTCAACAAGACTCAGGTAGTCCAAGAAAGCATCAAGAAGATTTTTGACAAAAGAACCAAGGAAGATGATTTTGAGCTAGGAGACTTGGTGCTGAGATGGGACGCCAGAAATGAAGACAAGGGAAAGCACGCCAAATTTGATAGTCTGTGGAAGGGACCATTCATGATTCAAGCATTAAGAGGAAACGACACTTTCTTGCTAAACAACGCTGATGGGACAGATCTGCCAGGAGGACCTGTAAATGGTAGAATGCTGAAGCATTATGTACCACCTCAGTAGAGACTCGAGTTTTCACTCTCCATTGTACATACCATTTTTATTTTTTGCCTACATTTTCTGAGTGAATAACATTAGTCAGTTGGTTGAATCCCGAAGAGAAGGCCCTAAGCCGCTGACCACTGTTCTTCCATTTTTTGAGAATAAAACCAATCAATCAATGAAGGCTACTAGGCAGAAATTTTTAGAACGCCAGGAACCAAGATTCTTGGCACTTCACAGGGAAAGTACCATCCCTAGGTGGAGCCGATGTTATCACCCTATAAGTTATAGGATCAACTGGTGACTGGAATATTATCTCTCTCTACTATTTTTGTTGACAAATGATTTTTCATTCTGCAAATAATTTTAAAAAGAAAAGAAAAAGAAAAAAGAAAAGAAAAAAGAAAGAAAAAGAAAAGAAAGAAAAGAAAAAGAAAGAAAAGAAAAAGAAAAGAGGGCATAAAAGAATTTCAATAAAATCCCCATGCAATAATAGTAACTTGGTCCATACCTTTCAAGCATGGCCAAGTTCTCTTTAAATTGATGTTGATAGGGTTAATGAATAAGTTTGGCTAAACCGTTTAATCTTAGCCAAAGTGTCTAGGTTAGATTAGTGAATAAATCGGGCTAGACTGTCTAATCTTGGTCAGATAGCCCCAGGGTAGATGTAAATTCTTAGCCCAACAGTTTAATCTGGGTTAATTGTCATAGAAAACTAGGTTAGAATATAGGCTAGTGTCTTTACTTCAATAAAACCAGCTTGATGATCAATGTTACACCATGATTTGGATACCTAAAAGGTTGTTTGGCTAACCCCTTGGTGGTGTAGAGATGAGAAGCCTTGGGAAAAAACCCGTGAAATGCACTTATCCTAAGTTTCTCGGTGCATGTATTTTCCACACCCCACTTATGCTCCGTTCATATATCAATGGTCCAGATGATTGCACCCAGATCTACGGTGAACATATTTTTCCGGACTCCCCCGACCGTTCTATCTTTAACAGGGGGGGGGGGGGTTCGGAATTGCTGATAAGACCCGCGCGCATCTGGATGGATCAGGTTTAAGTGCACAGATCTATGATCAATATTGGATTACGGACCCCCCCGTCCATTCTGCGTTTAATGGAGGGGGGGGGGTCCGGAATGTGTGATAAAGAACACGCACAGATCTGCGACCAAGAAACAAGCGCACAGATCAATGGCTCAAGGTGTTTTTCGGACCCCCCCGACTGATCTTCTTTTAACTGGGGGGGGGGGGTTCGGAATGGAATCTTTCCTCTAGCGGGCCCCTATCTATATGTGGCATTAATCTATCGGTCCTGAATCCCACCACCTCCTACCATATGACATACCTTCGTCACTTCCTGATGTCATCATCCACCTTTTCCGAAAGAGTCACGTCCCATAATTTCTGTCAGTCCTTCCCCCTTATTCGCTCGTGGCAAGCCCCCTCACCAGGATTTTTACCCCAATTGGTAACCACCACTTCACCGGTCCATATTCCCTCAGTTTTCGTCACCTGCCATCTCACATTCTAAATGATCCGTTGGCCATTTATTACTGGATAACCTATCCGTTAACCAACTGACCTATCTCCCACGCCCAACAGACACCTGTTTACTCAAAACTACCCTCACTCTTCCTATTTTCACCATTTACCCACTCATCGCACCAGAGAAATTTACATCGTTTTCTCCTCCGTTACAGTCAGTTGCCCCCATCCACAGTCGTCCCCGCTAACGTTGTTTTTCTTGCAGGTACTGTTGCAGTAATGGCGCCAAAGTCAAAACAATCATAAGGAGAGGAGAATACGTTTCTCCCGCCTCCTGTCGACCTTGACAGGATCCCATTGGCCGATAAAGATCGTTTAATCGCAGATACTAAGTGCGATTTTGATTTCGCAGATCTCCAATCATGGCTAAAAGAAGTTTTCCTGGACCAGAGTGACGAAATTGGACTCTGGGAGTCAAATCTACCCCTGTATATTTTCCCCCAGATTCATTCTTTTCTAGAGTTTTCCCTCATCATGCTAGAAACCATCGACCAAATTATGCAAATACCCTGAGCTGACTCTGCCTCGCCTTTTAACCTAGAAATTCTCACAGAGTTATACCAGAAAATGACCTTCCCCCAAAGAGCTCAAATATTTGAGATTTTCCTCCCACCATCCGCTCAATTTCCCTCCACAAATCCCCCTTATCCTTCTTCCATGTTTTCGACCAAAGGAAACTAGATCATCTCGTCCCTATGTGCCTTGTTAGGATACTATTCAGATCAGTGGGTAGATGAACCCATTCTAGGATTTTTATCCATCTTCTCTACCGATGAGAAGCCCACTACCTAGTTCGACTTCAGTACGTTCCCGACGAATAATTCATGAACAATTTGTTAATTTCGCCATGGAAGGCATGTTCCGGTACTCTTCCATACAGGCTTACTTGTTCGTTTTCTTCCAAGCAGACAAATTTGTTTTTTCCATGCAGAAGATGGATGGAGATGGTAGACCCCAGGCAGTGACTGCATGGACCTCCTTGCTCAATCATAACTCCACAGAGTTCAGTTTCAAGGAGTTCATCGATCAATTCTACCACCCAGTGGTAAGCATGCTTAGCGGTAGGCCCGAGCCTCGGATAAATGATGAAGTTCAGAGGATCCTGCATCTTTCGGATCACAGCAAGACTGGTGATTGGTATTTATACCAAGATCACACTGAGATCAGAGTATACGGGTGTGAGTT
The DNA here is from genome assembly GCA_009831015.1 of Picea engelmannii. NCBI lineage: Eukaryota > Viridiplantae > Streptophyta > Pinopsida > Pinales > Pinaceae > Picea > Picea engelmannii. The sequence goes on along the minus strand of ML780493.1, from coordinate 557,082 downwards.
GGACTCGTATAAGCTTTCGAAATACCTGCCTATCAGAATTTTTTCTCTGGAGTATATAAGGTAGATGATAAACTTTGATGATATCCATTTTGTGTCTCTAAAGAAAAAACAACAGCTCAGAATCAAAGGGCAGATTGGCTCTTTCATTTGCAACAATCGTGGTGCTGGAGAAGAAGCAGACAGGCTGCTGAAGGAAATGAAGTTCTTCATGAGTTTCCCATGGCATTACGATTCGTGTGGGATTATCTCTGAGATGAGGGTGAAAAACAAGAACATCCCATATGTCCATGAATCTAGGCCTGAAGTTGAGAAATTTGCAAACCAGACAGCATGGGAACCTAACACTTTGGTCGAACCAGAACAATAGGATCCCCCGACCACTGTATCACAAACAACCACACCGCAGGTTCCGAAAGAGAAAAGGCCTAGGCAAGATTTATCTCCGCCTGTCACTGAGGTGTCATCAAAAGAATTCCAATTGCATACCAAGAGGTCTAAAACCATTTCGGCTCCTAACCCGACTGGGGAAAAGGAAGTCCCATCTACTACAGTGACCAAGGTTGATAGGCCACCCCTTAGTGCAAGCCTCCAACATATCATAACCTCAGTGTTGCCAAAGAAATCTACAGATACTCCACCAACCACCCAGCCAGGCAAGGTAGGACCGAAGCTGAGAATATTTGAAAAATACGATATGATCAAGAAAAGGAACCAGACCCTGACCAGCAGCACCTGTGCCGAGTTCTGGAAGCAGACGTCAACTGCACAACATAGGCTGCTATCTTCATTTGACACTGAGAAGGGCATAATGCATATGGCATTCCTCCAAGCGCAGGTGCCAGATCCAAAGGTAATCACTGATTACAAAAGGGCCACCTTTGAATTCCAAACTAAGGATGTGCATCCGGCTGATCAAATGGATCTGCACAAGAAAACATGAGAGATGGTTTTCTATACGTTGGCGCATGCTTCCATGACTGCGTCCAAATTGCAGGTGTCCCTGAACAACGTCCAAACACAGTTGAAGTTGGAAAAAATATCATCCTTCACCAAGGACAACAAGATCAAGACTTTGGAGGAACTGGTCCTCAAGATCGGTTACGATCCTTCAAATGTGAAAGCAGCCGAGGAGATGATTAAGAAGAAAAATGATGACATAGCCTCCTTAAGGAAACAACTGAAACTGCCGCCAATAGAGGATTCACAGGCGAAGGAGATAGCAGAGACAGAAGGAGAAAAAGATAAAATGCTCAAACTACTTATGGAGCATAATGCACAACTAAAAGAAATAGAAGCTGAGATGGAGAAGCTAGTAAAAGAGAAAGAACAACTGAAGACAATTGAAGTCATTCCATTGAGTGCCATTCCAATGTCAGGAGTGAGCACAACGTCAGTGACAGAAGTCCCATCTGCTACTCCATTGACATCCTTGGAAAATATAGCCGAATTGGCTAGATCTATGGAAAAGATGAACCTGCAGGAAACAAAGATCAGCAGGCTCAAAAAGGAGATTGAGAACTTTCAGAAACTCAAATTTTCCGTTCAGATCAGCCTCTCCAAGGAAAAGCAGGTGTCATACCAGCTCAAACAAGAGTTACAACAACTCCGAAAGCAAACATTGGTAGGAAAAACTTTGGCCGAGGTTAAAGAAAGTGTCTGGACAGACATCACCGAGTCTATGAACGAGATATGGCCCATGATACAGATCATGTTTGAGCAGAATGAATTGGTGCAGAGAAGCAAACAGGCCATTGAGAAGATCAGATACGAATTGGGAGAGATGCCAACACAGGCTAATGAAATCATCAAGTTCCTAAATTCTAAGACTAGGGAGGAGCTGGAAGAGTTGAAAATTGAAGATAGAACAGACCATCCTTGAGGTCAAGAGAGTTTTTACCAAGAGAGGATTAATGCTTCAACTAGAAGAAAAGGTTCAGGCCATGGACCTAGGGGTACAAATATTTTTTAGTAAGATTGAGGCTCTACAGAAGAAAGGTCTTCCTGGTCTGAAGGTAATCAATAATAAATTGATGACACTCCCAGACTACAAAAAGAGACTGGCCGATGTTGCTAAGGACAGTTCAAAGTTTTCAGGAATTCAAGGCAACATCACTGGCAAGGCGTTTCTAGATGCACTTCAGCAGGACATCAATATTTAACATGAAATTCGATACATCTTCGTCGCCAAACCTACCTTCGCCAAGTACACAGAAATGGATGAAGTTTATCGAAGGCTACTCAAAGTCAAAGTGCCCAATCAACTTTGATGGGAAGAACTCTGTGATCTGATCGAGTAGATGATGAGCTGTCCCAACTCAGTCATTTTTCCAGTCATATGAGGTCGTGCAGAGGCCTCACCAACGACCCACCTAGAAAACAACATGCAGTTGTGGCACATCATCAAGCAATTTCTAGATTTATGAAATTTGTTAAGTTAGTTAGGCTAAAAATAGTTTTAGCACATCCTAGTCATTAATGACAAGATCGTTTGTAATTTTGAGTTATAAATACTTCATCTTTCGAAGTATTGAGGGTTGTTGATCTTCACGCCCTGCAAGCTATCAGACTGTAATATTTTTGAAGAGATCTTCCATTAATACAAAGAGGCACTTTACAAGATTCTTGCATGTATTCACTGGTGACGTTTTTCTCTCTAAGTTGAATGTTATTCTCGCTTTGTTATCACATTGTTTCAAAATCTAATCTTTGGAAGTAACGAAATTCGCAGGATTTATCTCGTATACCCTGTTTCTGACTTGAAAGATTTTAGTGTTTAATCTTCTCATTTTACAATAAAGAAATTCTTAACTGCTTCTTTGTTGTAATTGTCTTTCTCATCTTTTCTTCTATTCCTCATTTATGCTACTAAAGAATTCAGTGATTATATTATCTCTCCCTGTGAAAGGTTCCTTTGTTTTTCTGGTTTGGATTTCACCTTTACGATATGGACCCCATAACCCAATGGATGTGTAAACTATCTCAACCAACTCCACAAACACTACGACAACAAAACCACTTATTTATTTACCTAGCCTAATATTTAAAATTTGAAACACATTTAAATCATATAGAGAGATCCCTCTCTGAAGTTGGAAGGGCTAGATCCCAGCTTGAAAAGCAGTTGGATAAAGTTACCTCTTGTAGATTTCTTCTTTCGAAAAACCTCTAGGAAATTTACAGAGCGCTAACAGGTTTGAAAGGTGAAACCCGCACATTAAAATTTCCAAAATAAGAATCAATAGAATAATTACCAACAATACTATTAGCAAAAGCTATAGGTTCATTTTCTCGATCTAAATCTGTCACATTATTTTTCATATGTTTTTCTCTGTTGACAAGGATCTGATTAAGTTTCCCATTATATGGAAGTCAAAGATGAGACCAATCGATTGAGAAATATCTATGAAGTTTTTCAGACCAATCTTGACTTAAAACTAATCCATAAGCATATGGAATATCAACAACAACAATATCTAGTATTTGAAAAACTTTATAATTAGATGATAATCTGATTAATACATCCTTCAATTCTCCCAAAAATTTTACCCCTGTTTTATCTAATTGAACAATTTGAATAACTGATTTATGTGGTTTTGCATTAATCCGAAGACAAACAAAATAAGGTATTATATTCAAAGATGCACCAAAAAATTATGCACATTTTTATTAAAAATTTCGAAAGTGAGAAGAAACAGAGGAGTATGTGACATTGATCTAACACCTATAAGAATTGAGCCAATATCTACTTCAGAAGATAAAGTTTGAGCTATTGAAACTTTTTCTTTATTTGCTACTGTAGTAGATGATGAACTTGTTTTCTCAAATACTCCTAAAGTCCTTAATAAACTATTCTATTGAGATTTTAATTTTCTCAATTCGTAAAGGGAAATGTTTTCTATGGTCCTTTTCATGTCTTCTATAATATCATAATCAATTTTTTCAGGGATAACTAGACTTTTTGATACTGACTTGTTTTCTACAGGTTGTGTATTTGACGATGTATCAGTGTCATAATTTGAAGATGTACTTTTACTTCAAGTATGAGCAACGAGAGATTCTTCTGTATCATATTCATAAAAAAATCCACTAATATCCCAAAATGCATTACTATCCTTAACTTCCTCATTGTTCTCTCCTTCTTCCTCATCAGCATTAACTCCTTTTGAAGTTTTTCCACCAGGTGGAATCTGTGGATTCTTTTTGAAAAAATACATGAAAGGTTTATTCGAAACTTCAACTAGTTTTCTTTTAACATCGACTATCTCATTTGGTAATGTTTTCATGACTTTCTATAAATCTTCCATATCAAAAACATTTTTATGTTTCCTTTCATATTTGACAATTATTTTCTTGGTTGTTATAGAAGATCTTGAATCTTCACCCGGAGATTTACTTGCAATACTAGATATTTATTTTTTTACATCTAAAGCTTCCTGGATTCCTTTAGTCAAAATATTTTTACTTTCTATTTTAACAAACATAGCAATGGAAACTAGTAAAGCAGAGGAATAAAAGTCAATTTGAATGTCTAAACCAGGCTTGGATGTTTCAAGCATTTTATCGAGAAGTTTAAGGAATCTTTGATTCTTTCTTTGGGACCCATTCTAATTTTGGATAATTCCACGAATAAAATCGATGACGATTTATCATCCCCAAATTTCTTAATGAACAAATCCTCAAAAGTATCCCAATTAGTAATGGAATTGGCTTGTAGAGAAAAATACCAAGTAGAAGCTTCTCCTTCGAAAGTATATGGGAAAAGTCTACATACAACATCTTCATGCTCAAAGTTTCTCAGGTTAATAACTAACATAACTTGTTTCTCAATGGTAGAATAGTGAGTGAAAGAAGGAAAGAGGACGAGTTTGCTATAGCCCTATTGCTTGTAGCTTAAAATTTATTACAACAATTAGATCACTTGGCTAATCAAGGTGACCTTAGGTCGTAATGTAGCTTAAAGAATGTGAAATCAAATTCCAAACTTAAACAATTTAATAAAATAAATCCCTAATGATGATGATGCCATGCCCTAGAGGGTGACGCTAGGCCTCAAAATGAGACATTGAGCCTCCAAGTGAAGTTGTTTGGCCTCCAAAGGCCATGTGTCATTACTTCATGTGCTAGAGTGGCAAGTAATGCATCTCTCTCCATCAAATCACATCACATCACCACTAGAACCATCAAACCCCATCATAACCTCATCATCCAAGGTGACGTCAAGGGCTAGGGTATGACGTCCTATGCCTCCCAAGGCCAACGTTTAGGTGCAAGGGGACAAAATGTCATCATCACATGTTGTCCAAGTGCCTCCAAAGGAAAACACTCATATTATCAAGCCCTCAATGAGTGGGGTGCATCATCCATCCTATGGGATCCAAGCCCCTATTAAGGTCCAAGTGACCTAGTCCCTCCATGGAAAAGCTTACACCTAGAAAGGTCCTGCAAAGACAAACAAGTACGCCCTACAAGGGTCTTCAAGTCACATGTATCATGCCAAGTAAGCCATATTTAATAAAAGAACCACCCAAACATGTGAATTAAATCCCCCCTTTTCAAATTAAACAAATGCTCAAAGACCTTATACAACTTGCGAAATTTAAGTATGGAAGGGTTGTCATGGTGCCCTATTGGGTAGATCAATCCCCAAGTCAAGGATTGTTTTTCAATAAGACCCTCTCTAAGTCATGTAAAAGAGTATGAGGTGGATTGGGGGTATGAATTTTGGGATGGGGTTTCTTGACATACAAGGGCTCATATTGTCTCATTTATGGGTGCCTTTGTAGAGGGTGTGCTGCATCTTTGTTTGCAATGCAACATTTTTCCAAGTCCTTCATTTGCCATTAATTTATTATGGTCCAAAACATTGAGTACTATGTGCAATGTAAAGTAAGGAGCACTGCAATATTACACTTTCAAATCAATTTCCTTTCTAAAGCCTTGTATGAGGGCTTCATACTCGACAATGTTGTTGATGCATTGAAACTCCAGTCTACATGCTATCATGGTTTTATTACCTTTAGGATCTTGGAGGATTCAACCAACACTTGCACCCTCATTAGACTCAAAGCCATCGAAAAATAAAAACCATAAATATTTATTTATATTTAATTCTAAATTACTAGATTTATTTACATTTGTACAATTTGATACATCAATCTGAGTATAATGAAGGATCTCAAATTGTATACTTGAATCCACAAAGAGTGACTGACCTGAAACAAAATTTCAAAAAAAGGAGTCCAGAAAATAGTTGCATAAAATAGAGTTTGAAAACATGGTTGGCTCATTAGGATCATTTAAGTCAGTGATTGTATGCTTCATAAGCCTCTCACACTCTACTTTTATTTTATTTCGCAGACCATTACATAGCAACCATAAATGTAACCAATTAGTTGAAAAATAACCATTTAATTTTCTTGACCAGTCTCTACTTAGCAACAATCCATATGACTTTGGAATATCAACAAAAAATATATCGATAGTCTGGTGGACCTTATGATTAGCGAATAATCTAGTTAATACATTCTTAAGTTCTCCTAGAACTTTGACATTTGTCCTATCTATTTGTACAATTTGAATGGTAGACTTCATGGGTTCAACATTCAACTTCTTACAAACAAAATATGGCATTACATTGGAAGAAGCCCATGAATCTACTAAAACATTATGTACATTTCTATTAAATATTTCAAATATCAAAAGGAAAGGGGGTGTATCAGAAATAGACTTCTCTCCTATTAAAGAAAAATTTACATTAAGTTGCTTATTATTTTTAGATGAAAAATTTTGGGCAACTTTTCCCTTATCTTTACTTCGATCTCTAGTTGTTTCAATTTCATAATTGGTTTTACCTAAATCTTGAAGTAACTTGTATTTTTGTTGTTTTAATTTTGACAGTTCATATAAGGAAATGTTATCCGTTGTTTTCTTCATATCCTCCACTAGATCATAATCTAAAATATCGGAAATAACAACAGACTTACTTGAACCAAACACTGATTTTTCTATAGATGGATATTTTTGGGAAGGAGAAGACGTAGATGGTGATATTGAATTTGATGGAGGCCCCTTGCTTCTAGTTTGTGTAGCACAAATATCTTTAGCTCCTTCATCTTCCTAATCATCTATGATCCCATGGGATATATCCCATGTAACATTGACTTCAATGGTTTCTTCCTCCTCTTCTTCATCTTTATCTATTTGTATATCTTCCTCTTCTTCCATAGAAGTGAAAACTTTAAACATATTTACAAATGATGGATAGGTCTTGTCTGAATTACTCACATTAGTTTCTCTACAAAATTTATCTTGAGCAAACTCCTCAATATGAGTTTCATTAGTAAAAGGGTTTTGGTTGTTTGGTGGTGGAGTATTTCTCTTGAAAGGTGGTCTCCATGGTATTTTGTAAGATGTGCCTTCTCCTTAACTATTTTTTATATCTATGATGTCATTCAAGAGTTTTTTTTATTATTCTCTGAAGATTGTCCATGTCTACAGTATCTTTAACTTTCTTTTCATTTGCAATTTTGATTGTGGTTTGTTTCTTGACAGGTGGAAAAGTTCTCTTTTCTTTTGCTGGTGACTTACCTTGCAATGCTCATCATTTATTTTTCCACATCTAATGTTTCTTCAAAATTACCAAGTATTGTGGTTTTCCCAGCTCTTTCGAGAAAGATAGCAATTGCCTAGAATATCTGGGAAATTTATTCATTAGTGTTAAAAATATTTGATTAAAATCCTTGATTTTTTTCCTTTGGGTTCATTTTGATTCTAGACAATTCTAACACTATGTTGCTGGGGTTTTATCCTCGCCAAATTTCTTCATAAAAGCGGTTTCAAATTCATTCTAATTGGTTATTGATCCTTGTGGTTGTTTAAAGTACCAAGTATATGCTTTTCCCTCAAAAGTATATGAAAACAAATGGTAAATAACATCTTCATGTTTACATTCATTAAACTATATGCTAACATGAATTTTCTTACGTGATCTTTAGGTGACTCTTTATTATCAGAATCAAACTTGGGTAAAAAAAATTCTAGATGCTTGGGAAGGTCATGTGCAGGTCCTAGAATTGCAATATCTTTTGGTGCAAGCCACACTCTTCTTGGTGCACTAGCCATGTTTCTTCTTGAAGATTGTCTCAGACTTCTCAAAGGATATTGTCTTAGACTACCCTGAGAAGATCATGGTTGAGAGCTTGAAGAAGTATGAGGAGGACTTTCTGGAGGAGATAGTGGTTTACCAACATTGCATTCAAATTGAATTCTAGTCTCTTCTATTCCTTATGAAATGCTTGACAATTTATAAAGAGGTTTAGCTCGAGAGGAATAATTAATAACACTTGTTTGTGCTTTCTTAGAATGTTTACCCTTTGCAGGGATTGTGAATTCAATGGGTGATTGTCTAAACAATTTTCCTTGTGCTCTAGTCATGATTCTAGACAATTGTAGTTGAGGATTAATCAATGAAATTTCTTCAAAAGTTGTAGAGTCTACAAGTTTAGTTTGTAAAGTAGAAATATCGTCACTCTGGGATTGTAAATCTTGTAGATTTTTCATCTGAATAGACAGATCAGAAACTACGCTTTGCTTGTGCTGTGAAATTTCATTAGTAGGTTTCTAAAGAGGGATTCTCAATGGTGGAGATTCAGTACGAGATGACTAATATGGCTTGGAATTGTGGGATGCTCTACCAGTCATGCATATCACTCGAGCCTCCTTCTAGCGTCAAAATTGTTGACAATCGAAAAAATTCCTTCCACCAACAATTTGAGAGGATCACTCGATGACAGATCCCAATTAGATATTCTCTTGTTTGGGATAGTGATCTCCACCACTATGTGGGGCCGTTTTCCACCTAAAAGGTTAATATTAAAAACAAAATCGATAAAATCTAGCAAATTGATTCTAAGTATCTAAACTTAAGCTAATTAAATATCAGTATTATCTATGATATCTATATTTAAAAGTTAATTCTATGTTATCCTAACTAGGAGTGTATATAATTGAAATCACATACAAGACATGATAATCAATTATCGAATTTAAATAAAGGAATTTATAAAAAGAAATCAATAATTTTAAGTGCAGATACATTGAGTTTTTTAAATAAATAGTTATTCAAAAATCTAACATGTATTCTTGTATCTAATCAAAATATCAATTGGATAACTTAATGAATTTGGAATGAAATTTCACACAAGTTCATAAATCACAAAAATGTATAAATCACAGAAATGATGAAACATAAAAACTCACATTCACATAGAAATATTTCTCAAAAAAGATATCTTCCTTCAAATCTTCATAAAACGTCTGATAAAAATATACAAGCTTTGAATGCCATTTTTTCTAGCCCCTCTTCTGTAGAAGAGGTCCCTTTTTAAACCCAAAAATCATATCTTTTTCCGATCTTTCTGTTACAACTAATTTACCCAAATTTGGTGCTACTTTGTTACACGAGAAGAGGATCATGTTTCCTTTCTATGACCCTTTTCCTTGAAATACAATTCACATTTACTGAAGATAATCTTCATATGCTCAAAAAGTAGATATTTTAGACCACTGAGGCCTAATTAACATTGATAATTTTGTTTAATATCCGTGAACTTTTCTTCTTTAATTTCGAAAAGAAAAATGAAATTACTTTGGAGCACTATGAAGGAATTGCAACATATTCCTTTAATATTTCACTATTGATTGTACTAATTTGGGCCATTGATTTTATGTTGGCATCCCTTTGCTGCTCCAAATTAAAAACACATAGTTGAATTGGAGTTGCTTGTCCTAAATAATCAACAATTGACATGTTGTAATCTACAATGATATCCATTGCTTGATCCCACAATTTGGAATACCATTGGTTGGCATCACTAACCAAGCTAACTGTAAATACATTATAATTAATCCAGGAATCTAACAAAATTTGTATCTGATCTCTTTCTTGATCAATCAACCTTGGAACGTCTTCATGTGATTTTTCATTTTTAATCTCCCATACCTTGATCTTGTCAAAAGATGTTTGAGCAGATTTATGCTCTTCTATCTGAATCTCTATTTGGTAAGATAACTTGAGTAGATCATTGTGATATTGTTGAATTCGACTGAGATTGATATAGATATTATTTTGAACAACTTTGAGTTTGGAATTGACACTTAATGCTTCATACTTGAAGAGTTCAATTTAGTTTTTATCTCCTTTCAATTTCTTTGCCTGCTCTTCTAAGGTACTTATTTGTTTTTGATAATGCTCATACATTTCTTTCAAATGTAATTTCTGTTTAACCTTTATGACATAATTTTATTTTGAATATTCTTCTTTTAATTTATTATCTCTATCTCATACTGATCCTTAAGCTGACTGATTTGCTATAGTTGCTCCTCTTCAAACAACGACCTTTGATCTCTTAGTCTTTCTTCAAGAATTTTTTCTTGTGCTTTCTACTTTTCCAACTCCACTACAAGCTCATTTACAGTCCATGCATTAGCATTGGCAAAATCCCCTAAAGAAAAAGCTATTTCTATAGTGATCTTTTTTGGTTCTTTTGTTGTACCATTACATATCATAAATTGCCTTGATGACTCTACTTCAACACTTTCTCGTTTTCTATTCCTTGGTTCTTCCTTTAATAATCCATTTTTAGAACTACTAAAGAAATATTCTCAAAGGGGCACAACAATTTATTCTATTGATTCCAGTTGATCTAAGTCCATCCCTGAGGGCATCATTTCTCCACAAAAAGTTGAAATTGGTGTAACTGGGATGGCTGGTGTATTTGTAGCATTGATTCATGAATCTTTATCTACTAGGGCTTGACTTGAGTTTCCTTCTGTCAAAGTTACACCTTTTGATACCATCATTTGTATGACACTATCCATTCCTTTTTCTGAATGTCTTTAATTCCTTCATTCTCAAAATAACATCTTCCACATTTTCATCACCTTGAAATATGATATCAAGAGGACATTCTTCATTCTGATATGATTTTGAATACCTAACCATTATATAATGATTTTTAACCACTTCTTTTGGATCATGTCTTTTGAAATTGGTACAATGTAGCCATATATCTTCTAGTTGTTTAGCCTCTTTCCTTGCATGTTTAACATTTAACAAAGAACAATTTCCAAGATTTACAGGGAAAGAAGGCTAAAATTTCTTTGAATTCACCATTACAGAATGAGTTATTCCTATAGATATAGTTTGAAAAGCTATTTCTCTTAATACTATATTTTCATGAATATACTTTGGCAACAAATATGGAGGTGTTGCACAACTATTAACTCTAATATAAGAGAATTTTTCATCAAAAAACTAGTATTTGATCTCCTTGAGTGATTTTCTATCCTTTTGGGTGAATGTATCAGCTGAACACTTGAACAACAATGCATACAAGGGTACCATAAAATTGTCACAAATATCATAGAAATGGTCCTTGTACTTGTGATTCCATAGTATGGAGCAATGTTGGATGCAAGCCAAGTCAGGAAGAAAGGATATTTTTGGAGGAGGATCATGCAAGGAGGAAAGGACATCTGGAAGGAAAAGAAGCATGTGTAAGAGAAACAAGAGAGGCACGCATGCAAGGAAGACCTAATGACTCAAGGGTTAGGGTTTTTTTAATGTATTGTAGTGATTGGTGAGCCAAGGATATAAATAAGTAGTACTTTGGAGAGACAAAGGGGGTGATATACAAATATACACAGAGGAAGAGAGAGTTGTAAGAAATATACAAGTCATTAATATGGTAATCTAGGGAAGGAATGAGTGACTCGATCCCGAGGGTTAGATTGCAGGGTGAGGAGCCTGGTGCGATCTAGTCAACCTCTCAGGGATTGAGGAGCCTGTGGAAAAGTGTGAGACCTAAGATTGTAAACACGAGTGGCATGATCTATTTATGAACCATAATAAAATCTTGAGAGCCAGATCTTTGTAGACATATCCCAAGAGGGGGTGAACCATGGTAACACATGTGTTCTGTGAAGGAATGTATGCATCTTTATGCTGATTAATTCCTGAATGTTAGATGAATGAATTAACTAGTTAGATCTGGTATTCCACATGCATGAATAGAATGACTGTTATAATTAGATGTTAGACTGAATGAATAAAGATTACCAAGCACAACCATAGATCTCCGCTCATTCTTAGGTTGTAACACCTGATTATTAAAACCACCCATAGAGCCATCTCTGGTGAGACTGCGTAGTACACTCTGTGTGCTGCGTTTCCTTCTGGTCTACTAGAGTTGCCGATAGTTTTAATGGGATTTTGTTGGGAGCTTATCAAATCTGAACCAGGGTCAATCTGTGATAGTAGATAGAATCAGAATAACCCATGAAGAATCATAAGTAAGATAAAGACCAATACAAGAAGAGTAAGAAATCCAATAAATGGTTCCGTTGCCAGTTGTTTGGAAGAAAATGGGATTGAGTATGTGAGATTTGTGGAATACACATCAAAAGAATGTCGAATCAGACAACAAGTCGTTGAGAGAATGACAATCTAAAAGGGAATGTTGAGATCGTGGAATCCAACGAAGGTAGAGATAAAGAGTTGGTTGAAGACAAAGGAGCTAGAGTTTACGTAGAAAGATAACATAAATCCGAAGTTAACACCGCACAAATATCTGGACAAGTATGTATTCAATGACTTGCATGAAGTCTTTTTTTGTGATTTCTCGCATGTATTGTAGGAGTGGATAAAAAGACTGAAAGAAAACCATCCTACAAATTGGAACAAACAACTAGAGTGGGATCCAGAAGAGATCACGTAGTTACAACAAGTTGATATTAAGTTTACACGTGCAATAGATTTCTGGTTAGACAACATTGTTGCAGGATATATCACAAAATTTGCAGTAGATACATCGAAGTCTTACAACGCCGCTGAACAAGAGTTCTTAAATGGACCTGAAGGTAGGTACATCAGATCGTTATATACTTCCATTAAGATATTATTATATAACAATGGTGTAATGACAATGGAGCTAGACAACTAAACTTCCCCATGTGCATGGGGGAAGGGGGGAAGCACTGGAAAGAGAAGGAGAAATGGAAGGAGAAGGGGAAAAATGAAAGGAGGAGGCCTTGGAACCAATTATGATGGATGAAGACCGGATCAAGTGGATCATGGCAACAACTGGAAAGATGCGCAATGGAGTACCCTACCAATATAAGGTGAACACCAAGAAGAGAGCCGTATCCACGAGGGAAGGCTTAGAAAGTGATGAAGAGGAGGTAGAGGATCTCCAGGATGTGGAGCATATTGAGGAAATCCTACGCGTGACATATGAGAGGAAGACGAGAGGTCCATGAGTGAAAATACAAGGCAACACTCCTATCCATATCAGTGTCAGTGTGGAACCCATAAACCCATGTGCAACTAATACACCAAGAAGAACACCACCATTTAGACAACCGAATTTCGGGAGAAGGAAGACAACAAGAAGTACATCTACACAAAGAACAACAATAGAGGGATCCAGTTCAGGAAGAATTAGTCAAGTATATACACCGCGTAGAGGTAGTAGTTAAACATTGAGGTTGGCAGGACATGTGTAATATACCAGATATAAAAAGTATGTAGAACAAAAATAAAATGCTACAAATGGCAGAATAACAACAATATAACCAGAATAATCACCACAATAACATTGAAATGATATAAGAATAACAACATAAATAACACTTTGATTCTGAGAGCAATGTTCACGGGCCTCTTCGAGGGGGCAACCTCTAGTCGAGCAGAGCTCTATTACAATAATCTCCAAGCTAGGATTCTCATACCCTCGACTCCTATTTATACTAAATATGTCTATCAAAAGAAGCATCTAGAGGAAGATCCTTTTAGAAGCAGAAGCTTCTATTAGGTCTTCTTACATTCAACTTATTCTATTTTATTGCAAGGCCTTATTAATATTGACCTTTATTACATCCGAATATATTATTCTACCTATGTGCGGGTTAGGACCCTAACATGTCCTCCCCCTTAAAAACAACCTTGTCCTCAAGGCTTGAGATGTGGAAATTGTTGCAGAATGGTAGCTGGTTCCCAAGTGGCATCTGCTGGAGTTGTATCTTTCCACTAGATTAACACTTCCCTGATGGTTCTCTGATGCAAGCGACACTCACGCTGGTCCAAAACTGCTTGTGGCTGTAGCCAATTGGATCCTTCTTCATCTAACTCGGGAAGGTTGGTTTGAATTTGGCACTTAGTTTCGATCACCTTCTTTAAGCAGGAAACATGAAAAACAAGATGTAGCTTCAAATGACTGGGCAAAGCTAACTGATAGGCCATCTGTCCCACACGCTTGAGAACTGTATAAGGACCATAAAATTTGGGTGCTATCTTATGACAATGCTCGGTCTTGAGGGAATTCTTCTTGTAAGGTTGCAGGCGAAGAAACACCTGATCCCCTTCTTCAAATTGACGTTCAGAGCGACCTTGATCTGCTTGTTTCTTCATGTGATTCTATGCCATGACCAAATTCTCTTTGAGGGTACGGAGAATAGCCTCTCAAATTGTAAGTATTTGGTCAACCACCTGGACCTTTGAGACACTAGGTAAGTATGAGAGAACTGAAGGTGGATTCTGTCCATATACCGCTTCAAAAGGAGTCATGCGTGTAACTGTATGGTATGAAGTGTTGTACCACCATTCTGCTAGGGGTAACCATTGAGCCCACTGATTTTGCTTTTTTGAGGCAAAACACCTCAAATATGTTTCCAAACACTTTTTGACAACTTCTGTTTGACCATCAATCTAGGGATGATAAGCTATACTGAGATGCAATTGGGTGCCTTGTAGCTTGAACAATTCTTGCAAAAAATTGCTTGTAAAAGTTGGGTCACGATTAGAAAGAATAGAGTGTGGCATGCCATGGATCTTAAAGACTTGATCCATGAAAATTTGAGCCACCGTGGATGCTGTAAATGGGTGTTGAAGAGCGCATAAATGAGCATAATTGGAAAGGAGATCAACAACCACCATGATGACTGATTTATTTCCTGATTTGGGTAAGCTTGTAATAAAATCCATAGAGATGTCCATCCAAATAGCAGGTGGAATCGGAAGCGGTTGTAGTGTGCCTGGATATTTGACTGTTTCTGCCTTGTTGCGTTGACACACATCACATTCAATGAAAAAATTATGAATGTCCTGTTTCATA
Source organism: Picea engelmannii (assembly GCA_009831015.1). Classification (NCBI taxonomy): domain Eukaryota; kingdom Viridiplantae; phylum Streptophyta; class Pinopsida; order Pinales; family Pinaceae; genus Picea; species Picea engelmannii. The sequence continues at coordinate 541,912 of ML780493.1, read as the reverse complement.
CCATCCCAGAAAAAGAACATTTGACCCTGTCATAGGTTTTGGTGAACCCTGAGTGCCCCGCTGCCGGTGTAGCATGAAGCTCAGAAAGTATCATGGATTTAATCTTTGATTGTTTACTTAAATACAAACAACCTTTGTATTGAAGCTCATCATGGAGCCCAGAGTACCCTGGGGAAGCTGGAGCACTGGATTGCAATTGTTGGATCAACTGTGAACTTTTGGGATCTTGTAGCCATTCCTGGCATACAGCTTGGAGCCAATCTGGTACAATGAAGGAAAGAGAAAAAAGGGATCCTTCATCTTCATATTTGTGGGAAAGTGCATCTGCAACCACATTTTCTTTTCCTTTCTTGTAAATGATCTCATAATCATAGCCGAATAGCTTAGTTACCCATTTTTGTTGCTCAGGGGAGGAAATGCGTTGTTCCAAAAAATACTTGAGGCTTTGATGGCCTATCTTAATTTGGAATCATTTTCCCAATAGATAAGGGTGCCACAAATCAATGACATGCAAAATAGCCAACATTTCCTTTTCATAGATAGATTTTCCCAGATTTATTTTAGATAGTTTCTTGCTGGTAAAGGCCAAAGAACGACCCTCTTGCATAAGGAAAACATCAATTCCTTTCCCTGAAGCATCACATTCCAAGACAAAGGTCTTTGTGAAGTCAGGAAGGGCCAGGACTGGAGTGGTGCACATGGCCATCTTCAAGGTTTGAAAAGCTTGAGCAACAGTTAGAGTCCAAGTGAAAGAGTTATTTTTTAGGAGAGCAGTGAGAGGTGCTGCAATCTTTCCCTAATTCTTAACAAACTTGCGATAATAACCTGTTAAGCCCAAAAATCCATGCAAGATTTTGAGAGTCTTTGGGTGAGGCCAACCTTGCATAGCTTCAATATTTTTAGGATCCACCCTGATGCCGTACTTGCCAACCAGATGACCCAAGTAATCTACTTCTGAGGCGCCAAAAGCACACTTAGACTATTTCAGGAAAAGTTGGTGCTGAGGGAGTAGATGGAGAACTTGATCCGCATGAGAAATATGTTCAGTCCAGGTCTTGCTATAGATGAGGATATCATCAAAGAAAACTAAGACAAAATTACGGAGAAAAGGATGGAAAACTTGATTCATGAGGCTTTGGAAGGTGGAGGGGGCATGACCAAAAACTCATAGTGGCCCTCATGAGTTCTAAAGGTAGTCTTGTGAATGTCTACCTCTTTCATACGTATCTGGTGGTAGCCTGAATGAAGATCAAGTTTAATAAAGAATTGGGTGCCACTGAGTTCATCCAGGATGTCATCAATGACATGAATGGGAAATTTGTCTTTAATGGTAAGTTTGTTGAGGGCATGGAAGTTAGGACACATTCGCCAAGAAAATTCTTTCTTCAGGACCATGACCACAGGAGAAGAGTAGGGGCTCATACTAGGGCATATAATGCTTGCAATAAGGAGTTCCTGGACCATTTTCTCAATTTCATTTTTTTGGGAAAAGAGGTGACGATACAGACGAATATTGGGAGGAAGGATTCCGGGTACAAGGGGAATGGAATGATCATGAACACCACGTGAAGGAGGGAGTCCCTAAGGAGTGGAAAAGACCACTTGATGTTTAGAAAGGATGGCTTGGAGGTCTTACGGCATTGAGTGTGTTTCTGTTTCTTGGATGGCATGAAGTTGAGGAATAACACCAGAATGACCCTTTTTGAGCATCTTTTCCATGTGATGGGAAACAATGATCTCAGGTGAACCAATGATGATGCCTTAGAACTTATATTGGTGGCCCTCCTGGTCAAATTTCATAGTTAATTCCTTAAAATCCATGAGAATGGGACCCAAAGTCCTTAGCCAATTTGCACCCAACACAATGTCACACCCGCCCATGTCTATAGAAAACATATGAGATTTCATGTGGTAGTCATCAATTTGGAGACACACATTTTCACAACGCCCTCCACATTTCATGGAGCCACCATTGGAAATCATGATTTGGAAATTATTGATGGCATGGATGTAGCAATGAGTTTCTTGGGCAATGCGGTGATTAATAAAATTATGGGTGATTCCACTATCAACCAGAATGATGACCTTCCAATGCTTGATGTAACCAATTAGATTGAGGGTTTGGGGAGCGGAGAAGCTAGTGAGATCATTGAGGGAAATGACCGGTTCTACTTCGGGAGGGTCTAAGGGAGGGGTTATGTCAGGTGTTTCAGGTGACTCAGACACAAGGGGAGTTTCAATATCCTCTTCCGAAATATCCTTGGAGATGTCCATAAACAAATTTTGTTCCTTACACTTGTGGCCCGATAAATATTTGTCATCACAATTATAATAAAGGCCTTTGAGTTGGCGTTCAACCATTTCAGCCCTGGTCAATTTTTGGATCTTTAGTGGAGTGGAGGGAGTAGTGGGATTTACTGGTTTAGGGCGAGGGATAAAGGAGGGTTTCTGGTTTTGAGAAGATACAACCTGTTGTGCTTCTTTATCTTTTTTAGTAGCCTCCACCCAACTTTGAGGCCGAGCCATGAGGACATGGGCCTGAATATCATCCTTGAGGCCACTGATAAAACATTCTTGGAAAAAGGCATCAGACATGCCCTCTGTTCGAAAAGCTAGGCTCTCAAAGGCAGTTATAAAGTCTTCCACTGTTCCTAATTGTTTCAACTTTGTCAAATGACCCAAATGGTTGGTGTCAATGTCAAAGTGTTCATAAAGCTCTACCACAAAGTGTGTCCAAGAAATATACCCTTGATGAGAAGTTTTTCTCCATTGCCACCATTACCAACATTCTTGATCTAGATGGAGAACACCATACCAAGTCATTTGTAATGCCGTATAAAGAGAAATAATGTTCCATTTGGGTTACCCAACCAGTGGGGTCCGAGACATCAAATTTGGTCACATCCACCCGCGGAAGGCATAGGTCACGTTGAAAGTGATGGTTTTGAAAGTTATGGGAATGAGAGGAATGGTCACCTTCAATATGTGGAGGTGAGGAAGAGGAAGGGTTGTCTGTAGGGATATGCAGTTTGGTGCAGAGTGCCGAAAAGACAGATTCAAGTTGGGTGGTGAGGTCTTGTTTGATTTCCTCCATTGAGGACTGCATGGTTGTATTGATGGCGACAACATTGGCACTGAGTTGTTTCACTTCTTGTTGGGTCTCAATGAGACTAGATTGCAAGGTGTTGAAGCGGGCTTCTAAGTCTTGGCTACAGGTATGGACCATGAGGATGGGGGAATTGAAAAGGGGTAGGTGGGGTCAAAAATTTTGCCGAAAAATGATATGGATGAATGTGATAAGGGCGAAGAGATGAATCCAATGGAATAGGTCTCAAATAATGGTGAAAAAATTTCTAGACTTTTTTTTTTTTTTTTCACATGCGGAGTTATACTCCGGTCTTAAGAATACTACAGAGAGGAAATTCCCAAATGCTTAACTGGAAAGAAATGTGTATTTACTTGGCAACCCAAACATAGTTGCGTGACAATAGATCTTGTCTGTTTTAATTTGTTTATGTTTCTGTCCCCAAGGGTTAGGTATTCAAGGGTTCTACAGACAAGGGTTTGCCCTGTGCTATAGCTCTTTGATATAGATGTGAGGTCCAACAGTAGTACTCAACCCAATATCTCAGGGCACTAACTAAGGAGGATAGACCGTACCCTTAGCCATACTACCCGACTACCCAGGTACTAGAGAGTATCTTCCCAAGTGCTATTCTCGGTGGCACTATAACAGTAAGGCAACCAATCAGTTTATCTAAAGAGGGATTTAGTAAATCTAGGCCAATCCTACACATGTGTTGTCTGATGCGCTACCACTCGAAGGGGTACCAACATGAGTTACAAGGGTGGCCAACAGATGTGCGCTTACGAACCAATTGTATTTCCTGCGTGTATGAATCCCTCAACTGCGAGTTTATGCACGTAACGATAGATCTCTGTGGCTTAAAGATGCCAGAATACGTCTCTACCCTAAAAAAAATTTACCCACAATTTCTGCCAAGAAAAGTGCTCTGATACCACTTGTAATATACCAGATATAAAAAGTATGCAGAACATAAATAAAATGCTAGAAATGGAAAAATAACAACAATATAACCAGAATAATCACCACAATAACACTGAAATGATATAAGGATAACAACAGAAATAACACTTTGATTATGAGAGCAATGTTCATGGGCCTCTTAGAGGGGGAAACCTCCAGTCGAGCAAAGCTCTATTACAATAATCTCCAAGCTAGGGTTCTCATACCCTCGACTGATATTTATACTAAATATGTCTATCAAAAGAAGCATCTAGAGGATGATCCCTCTAGAAGCGTAAGCTTCTATTAGGTCTTCTTACATTCGACTTATTCTATTTTATTGCAAGGCCTTGTTAATATTGACCTTTATTACATCCGAATATATTGTTCTACCTATGTGAGGGTTAGGACCCTAAAAACATGATCCCACCACCAGGTTACTAGAATTCAAAGGAGAGGCATCAGAGGACATAGAGAAGAACCTGTTTATCTTTGAAAATATATGAGAAGTGAAACAAATCATAGATGAAAACACTAAACTTGCACAGTTAGCTATCACACTAAGAGATCACACACTAGATTGGTACATGAGTTTAGCTGCGAACAGTCCGCCAGGGACAACCAAAACGATTGGAGATATCAAGAAGTTGTTGATAAATGAGTTCCAGAAGCCTAGTTCAGAGGATCAATACATGAACGAGATGATCAAGATTAGACAGAAACTAGGAGAATCTATATGGGAGATTGACAAGAGATTCAAACGATTGAAGGGAAAGCTAAAATATGTCATGAAAGATATGCAACATAGGAATCTGTTCGTCAATTCACTGCTAGCACACTTGAAATATCCGTTGCGACAACAAAAGTTTCAGACATAGGAAGAGGCTCTACAGGCATCCCTACAACTAGAAGAGAACCAATATCAGAAGACAGATCCATCCATAGAGGATCTAAAGGAGGATCTGAAGAACTTAACATTCCAGCTAAACTAGAACAAAGGTAAGGACAAAAGAGAAGCCGTTTGGTGTACCACATGTAGGACAAAAGGACACCATAAGAACGAATGTCCAACATTCGCTCAATACATGGTAGAAAGAATGCCAAGCCCATTGCCAACAAGAGAAATATGGTGTGAGATCTGTAAGAAATAGGGTCATGATCCATACCACTACCCAATGATGCAGAAGTACTAGACAGTACCGAATAGCTCGTATTGCAACTTTTGTAAGTTAGTAGGCCATGATGACAAAGATTGCAGAACCATGGACCTCATGAGGGAAATAAAATCAGATGCATATAGGGTGCAAGCATAAATGATGACTGGGAAAACCACACCTTAGTTTAACCAAGTATCAACCCTATATAACATTGCGCAACAATAGTATAACACTGCACAACAACAATATAACACTGCACAACCGTAGTACAATACTGCACAACCACACTATAATACCGCGTAGTATAACCAAGCGCCTTAGTATAATGCACCACATGGGGATCAAACTAGCTATAGAGGTGGAGGAAGAGCAAGATGAGGCTTTGGAAGAGGTACAGGACCAGTGGTATGCCACAATTTTCAACAACTAAGACACTATGCAAGAGAGTGTCCACTTCCACCAACAACCTGTATGTATTGTCGCACATCGAATCATGATATGAAAGAATGTCCAACACTATTAGGAAAGATCCAGGAGAAGAGAAATAAGAACAATCAGAATGTTTAGTGGATTTCGACAGAAGCAAGGGATGAAGGAAGAAACATCAACATAGTTACGCGGGGAGGAGATAAAATAGGAAACAACGTAGTAAGACAAGAGCCATCACAACACCAATGGGTGAAAAAGAATGCCGAACCAAAGAAGCAGTTTGATGCATAGAACAAATAAGAGATATTCAAGCAAGCTAGATAAGAATTTATGAAGCTAGACATTGCATTGACATCAACTGCATAGTATAATAAGGAAGTCTAGTGTACGATATGCCTCCATTGCTGGATCACACCGAAGAAACACAACCACTAGGACAAGTAAGTACGATTAATGGTTTTTTGAAATCCTGTGTTAGACTACTAAATGATCCATCCACTATTAAAGTACTACAAAATATGCTAGAAATATGTAGCATAGAGGTAGAAGGAAAGCTAGAACAAAAAACAGTTAATTATCTGCATATAAGAAGGAGAACAAACAAGGAATTCAGACTGAATGCCAACATTGGAGATATAATACTGGATTTAGGATCCGAAGTAAATGTATTACCTGAGAAGACATGGAAATGTATGGGAGAACCCACATTAGGATATTCACATGTTCAACTGAAACTAACAAATCAACATAAAGTTCTACCAATTGGAAGATTAAAAGGAGTGACAATAGCTCTAGATGGAGTACAAACTAAAGCCAAATTTGAAGTAATCGAGATAGTGGATGGCACAAAACCTTATTCGACATTGCTTGGTTTGGATTGGGAATTTGATAACCAGGCCATGATCAACTTAAAGACGAGGAAGATGACATTTGAGTCAAGAGAATACAGTGCACCATTGGACCCATCAGAAGGGGAAAGGTTTGTAGAACCTACTTGCTTAGACCCGGAGGAAATTAACTAGTTGTACAGAACAACCGCGCGAGAAGAAAATTATGTGAACCCGACTGCAGATGGGGTACTTAGCTGGAAAAGAATTACCTCGTGTGTGTCAGACTCAGATACGGGCTTAGAAAATTGGCAGCACAGGTTACACAAAGTCTCCACAAGAAGATGCACAAGAATAGACTACGCAATAAGATGGGTAGGTACAGAGATAAGGGAACCTCCCAACTTCCATGGGGTGAATGAATTAGAAGTATTATTAACATGATATGAAGACGAAGTGTTAGAAAATTAGAGGCTCTTAGCCCTAGATATAACACTCAAGGAAACACCTACAAGATGGTGGGGTGCATACAAAGAAACAGTTAAGGACTGGTACCAATGTAAGCGATTATTGCACATTAGGTTTGGTGCAGAACAGGGGAGCAACCAGCTGCAAAAATATGACGAATATGGGGCACCAGTAGAACACTTGGAGAAGTGCAGAATGCTATGGAAAATGACATCACTGGAGGAATGGCCTCATCAATTTGTTCACACATTAGAAATCATCCCAACAAACTGGTATAGAGACCAGGAATTGCGCAGAGGAACTACAAACTAGAAAGTATTACAACATAAATTTACAGTCACTTTCTAATTTGAGCATGAGAACCCCAACATAGACGCAACACTTAAACAAATCAGAGGGGTGATATTCATTAAAGAATCGAAAGTTGAAATCATGACATAAGAACAAAAACAAAATAGATAGATAGTAAAATAACTAATGTCATGATACCACGTGCAGGAAGAAACACCAGATGAAGATGACCCATGCGATATTCAAATTGAGGAAGTTTAAGGAGAAAGAGAAGTGGAAGGTCCACCTCTAGAATCAAAAGTATTTTCTACGTTGATCAAGGTGAAGAAAGTCAACATTCATTCACCGTCAAATTCTTAGGATACCATCTGATCAAGATAGCATCAAAAGACAGATACAAGACCACTTTTTCCATGGAATGGGGATCCTACCAGTATACAATCATGTCGTTTAGATTGAAGAATGCACCAACAATATTTTCCAGAGTTGTCATAGGTGCATTCAAAGAATTCATCCACCAATCTCTAGAGGTATATCTGGACAATTGGATAGTCTATAGTCTGTTGAAAGACCATGTAGGGGTGTTGAGGATGATTTTAGAAAGATGGAGGTAGTGTCAGATATCGTCAAATATCAAGAAGTGTGTCTTCATAACACCTTTTGGGATACTATTGGGCCATATAGTATGCAAAAAAGGCTTGCTAGTAGATCCTGCCAAGATTGCAGTAATTGTTAAACTACCACCACCAAAATCAGTTTGTTAATTAAGGGAAACATTGGGACACACAGGATACTACAAGAAATTTATAAAGGGGTATGTGCATATCACTGCGCCAATGGATAAATTGTTAAGAAAATACAACAAGTTTTAGTGGAATGAGGACTGTCAACGTGGATTGGACACCCTGAAAGAGAAGATGGTAACCACACCAATACTGGCATTTCCCGACTGGGAAAAGCCATTCCATGTACATGTAGATGCATCAGTCATAGCACTTGGAGCTATTCTAGCACAACCAAGATCAAGAGAATTGGACCATCAAATAGCATTCACTAGCAGAAAACTGTCAGATCAGAGCAAAATTACAATACCACAGAAAGAGAAGGCTTAGCTATGGTCTATGCACTTCAAAAATTCAGGCATTATCTATTGGGAAAACATTTCAAATTGTTCACAGACCATTCAACTCTCAAATACCTCGTCAACAAGCCAATGTTGGGAGGGAGAATTTGTAGATGGTTATTGTTGTTCCAAGAATTTGACTTTGAAGTGATAGTCAAACTAGGGAAGTTGAATACATGACCTGATCACCTGTCGAGGATCACTAATGGGGAGGAACCTATGAATCTAGAGGACAACTTTCCCGATGCACAACTATTTTCAGTCCAAATAGCAGATGAATACTTCGCAAACATCATCCACTACTTGAGTACAGGGATTGCGCCACAAGAATTCAACATTGCGCAAAAGAAAAATTTGGTAGTGAGGGCTACAAACTATCAATTGATTGCAGGACACATATACAAAATAGGTGCAGATAACATTTTGAGAAGATGTGTGCTAGAACATGAAAGACATATGATTTTAGCAGAATCCCATGAGGGAATAGCAGAAGGAAATTATGTAGGCAAAGCTGCCATGTAGAAGGTATTGGGCGTAGGACTATGGTGGTTCACATAGACTCAAAGGACTACTGCCAGAAATGTGATGTATGTCAGAGGTTTTGTAAATTGAATAGAAGGGACGGGATGCCCCTTAGACCACAAGTAACCTTGCAGGTATTCGACAAATGGGAAATAGATTTTGTGGGATCAATTAACCCACCAACAAAAAGGTCAGGAGTGAGGTACATTATTACTGCGATATAATACTTAACAAGATAGGCATAAACAACACCAGTAAAATATTGCAGCATAGAGACAACATCACACTTCTTATTTGAGCAAGTGATCACTAGATTTGGCTACCCAAGGATTTTGATGAGTGACCAAGGCACTCACTTCATTAACAACAATATTAAGGCTATGACTGAGGAGTTTGAAGTTTATCATCAAACGAGTACACCATATCATCCTTAAGCAAATAGAACAGTGGAATCCTTTAACAAGATCCTCGAGAATGCACTGACAAAGATTTGCAATGTTAATAGGGACATTTAGGACTTGAAGATACCAACAATACTATGGGCGTACAAGACCACATGAAAGAAATTGACAGGGCATACACCATTCAGATTGCTGTATGGAAAAGAAACAATGGTGCCATTAGAGTTTTTGGTACCTAGTCTGCGTGTAGCAGCAATTACCAACATGATAGAGCGAGGTGCAGTATAGGAAAGTATAACACATCTGATGATCATGGAGGAAGATAGGATTCTAGCAAGGTTTCACCAAGAAGTACAGAAAGCAAGGGACAAAGCATGGCATGACATACATATCAAGAGGAAAAATTTCAAGGAGGGAGGCTTAGTCTTGGTATATGACAATAAATCTCTCCAGCACCCAGGAAAACTTAGAATGCACTGGTTAGGACCATACCAAGTCAAGAATGTAAAATATGGGGGAGCTATACAACTCAAGGATTTAGGTGGAAAATAACTTAGAGGGATGATCAATGGGAGTCGACTAAAGCTGTATAGGGACAGTCAACCTCCTAACACTTAAAAAAAAAAAAAAAAACTAACAGTGGGGTTACCACGTCGAACATCAAAATATAGTAACAAAGGCATAGTGTGTCAAAAAGAGAATGAACACACACACTCAGAAACGTTAGAATGATGGATAAATGACCAACGGTCACTAAAAGGCGGAAACAATGGAAATGATGGGTACGCCAAATAAGCATCAAAAAACGACGACTATCAAAATTGAATGATAAGAATGATTGATGGGATGCCGCATTAATCATGCCAACTAGCGGCGGTAAGGGAATTCAATGGAAAGTACGTGGAAGTGCTAGTTCATTCAAAACACAAGTTGGGTAACGTCTCCGAGAACTGCAACAAACGAAGGACAATAGAGAAGATTTGGAATTGGTGCTCAAGTAGATCAAGCTCAAGACCAAAGACGAGAAATATTGTGCAGATAGGCTCGAGCAGGGATTGGTTGTAGCATATGACAAAATTCCAAAGAGCGTGCAAACAACAAAGCTCATGACGATGCAAAAGATTGATCAGATTCTGCAGAAGATTGATCAGATTCTGCAAACAATAGATCAATATAGGCAGGAGATCGAGCACTTCTAGGAACAACTCATCCCTACCACTCCCTTGAAGGTGAAGGAGCAAAGGAAATAGGAAGCAAAAACATAGATAGAGGAGATGGAGTAGCAAGTCCGCGTAGCTGTCGACTTGTTCGATAGATGGTATATGTTTGGATGATAGTACTTGGCTAAAAGTACACCATTGGTATTACTTGATTAGCATATAATTTGGTACATGATGTATTGGATAATTGAGATATATGGTCAAAGCACATGGTTGACATGTTGGTAGAGGTATATGGTTGATACACTCCATTGATGATATCTTATGGCATATTCTATGGTATTGATGTACATGGGTGTTGTGCATGGTTGGAACACAATTTGGTACATGATGTACTTGATTGATGTTTTTTTCATGATTCTCTATTTCATTGTTGACATATATTTTTCTTCATGATGTATGGTATGGCACGAGTTGATGCATGGACAGGTCCAAGGATTGTCATAGAAAGAGAAGTTGATCTATGTTCCAGTTGAGAAATAACATTTAGCATATTGTAGTGATAGCATATTGTTCATATTGCAGAGAAGATAGGGGGAGACATACACATATTGGGAGTCATTCTTCCTTCCATGATTCTAGGAGGAGATAATTATCAGTTGCACACTTCGTAAAATAGCCCCATATTTAGAGAAAGAGCACAAAGGCATAGTTCCAATGGAGCGTTAGTCACAAGGGGGAGCATGAGTGATATATCTTTAGAATTACATTAGAGTGACATCCCTTGTTCAAAAGGGGAGATATTATTCAGAAGAATATCAAAGGAATTCAGACAGGGGGAGCAACCCCAAGGAGAGTTCAAGTAGGGGGAGCAACCCCAAGAAGAGAACTACCCTTTTCCATTGATGTCAAAGGGGGAGAGACAGTAACATTGATGTGATTGATGACTATTGATGTAGAGTAATTCCTTGTCTACATGTTGACATCAATGATTGGTGTTGACATCAATGTTGGTATTGCCATAAATGCCAAAGGGAGATATTGTTGGATCATGTTGTCATTGATGCCGAAGGTTTAATTAATTGATGTCAAGTGATTGATTGATGTCAAGGGATTGATTGATGCCAAATGATTGATTGATTGATGATTGATATCAAATGAATAATGGCTTGTCATAGCATACTAATGTGATATGTATTGTCCTTAATGTGAATGGATTGATGTCAAGAGGAATCATAGTCATATGATGTCATGCATAGATGAAGTTGGATCAATGAGTTGTCATTGACATGATGCATAGATGAAGTTGGATCAATGAGTTGTCATTGACATGATGCATGGATGAAGTTGGATCAATGAGTTGTCATGATGTATATATGAAGTTAGTTCAATGAATTGTCATTGATATGATGCACATATAAAGATGGATCAATGAGTTGTCATTGATACATGATGCATAGATGAAGATGGATTGATGTGGTTTCATTGGTATATGATGCATTGTTGGATTGACGTAAAGATGAATCATTATTGTCTTAGCATGGTTGATAATGTGTACAAATGGATGAACTCCAAAGTGGTCCCCTTATGGTGAAAGCCCTCATGGGAAGACACTTTACAATTGAGTTATCCTAGAAGTATGGTTGGAGAAACCATGCTTAAATGTGGAATAATGAGATGAATATCAGTGAATCTATCCATGGAACTATCCTAGATGGATAGTTCTTGTCACACCATTTCCGGTGGTATGTGGAACGTCACATAACTCCTCACGGTTAGAGAGTTATGGCCTTACGAAGTTGGAGGACCCTCATATGTAGGATTGAAGCCCCAAAAGGTCAAAGAAGTGAAAGAGGTTGCAAAGAAGGAGGATTATTTAAATAATAAAGTGAGGTGACAAAATCAAGAAGGATTATTTAAATAATAAAGTTAAGTGACAAAATCAGAGAAGATTATTTAAATGATAAAGTGAGGTGACAAAGTCAAGGAGGAATATTTAAATCATAAAGTAATGGAGAACCTTCTAAATATGGAAAGTGGTTAACCATAAAATGAGGAAAATGGGTTAAGTGACCCAGAAGTGGGTTAAGTGACCTAGAAGTGGGTTAAGTGACCTTGAAGATGTTTCTAAGGAAGCTACTTGGAGAGTATAAATAAGAGGCAAGGGTCTCTTGTGAAATACATCTCTTGAGCATATATTGAAGATCTATTCTGAGAGAGAGGAGATCTGGAGGATCTCATGGATGCATCAAAGTTTCGGTAAGTCTGAGATCACGACGACAAAAGTATCGAAAGTTCAAAAACCCTAGTTTCTGAGGTATACATGGGCTTAAGTGAGCCAGGGCACATACATACACAGGCTGAATGAAGACAGAGCACGTACAAGTGGATGAAGTCATGAAGACTTGTGTGTGAGATAATGACAGGCTCTTGAAGGCTGAAGCAGGTTCCAGATCTGCATTCTATGGGGTCATATCTGCTATAGAAATTTTGGTATGGTTACATTGTTGTCTTAATGGATACTCTTGCTTGTTGTGTAGTGAATGCTTAAGGCATTCTTGGTATGGATGTTGTGATATGGTTTGTGTTGGTTGATAGAGTGAGCAACACTCTTATGATTCAATATTGATATGATTGCTATCATATGATGATTGCTTATACATGATTGAGTACCATTCATATTGTATGGTTGAGGAGCATGAGTAAGTTGTTGGAGAGCTTGAATGTGTAGTGATTGGTTATGGGTCATATTGGATAGTGAAATACATAAGAGAATGTGATTGAAGGTTGAAGAGGATCTGAGTTCATCTTGAAGAGAAAAACCTAAGTACTCATATGTGATACGCAGGCTGTAGTACAGACTGGCCACATACATAGGTGAGCTGTACTACTGGTAGGGCACGTACATACACATGCTGCACTACCGACAGGTCGCGTACCTATTGACAGATTGATATCTGTTGAGGATTGTTGCCTCATCTCAGTTGGTGCTGAGGGTGTAAGCTGTGTCTTGCATTATAGAGCTGGTGCTCTTATAGAGTTGTACTCTATTCAGTTGTTGCCGATAACCTAAGGATTGCAGTCCGTAATAAAAATAAAATTGTACATACATCTTGTGTTCCTTATGGTGATGATTTGTTGATGATATATTGTTGATATATGTTGATAATATATGTTCACATTTAACTGATTATAAATGAAAACACTAAGTAATGAGTAAATGGTGGTTGCTAACTAATGAGTTCTGTGAAAGGGAAGTTTTGGGAAAAGATCCCTACAGTGTTCACCCCCCTCTCTCAATGTAGTCGGTGTGTCCAACAAACTATTGTTGTTGAATTGTAGAACTACCTTGCACCTTTGGTTAAGCATGAATTTGAGATTGCACCTTCTATTTAGTATATCAACCTCCTTGTTGAAGCCACCTTCTTCTAAATAAGTGAGATATTATTTTTAAGCCCAGAAAGCTAGTTTCGGGAGTTTCACTTGTTTTGTGACATTTCTCACTGTCCTTAGTGTCCTGATGCGCGAAGTGGCAATAACGGTTTTAAAAGTTTACCAAGGTTAGTGCCAGGAGTAAGTCACTTTAAACCTTAGTTAAGCACTGTCGGGGTTTCACGACTCGACGATCGCTCTCCCAAAAAGCAATACCTTCGTAGCTCTGAGTCGCGAAGTCACGATACTCATTAGTTAAGCATGGATTAATTAAGAACTTAAGTCATATCATGAATATTTAACTAAGTCGCATCATCGTGATTTCAGGTTTTGGGGGCTCAAAGGCTAGGAGTGAAATCTTGCGATATGATGAATGCCCAAAAAGGGGGATTAAAGACTAAAACACACTTAATTAAAGGAGCTAAGATGGATTAATTGATGCATTAAGCAAACTTTAACACGCATCATCTACAGAGTAAGTTTAAATGTTTTTTGCGTTGATTCGTGTTACGACTCGTCAAACAATTATGGCATTTATTTGAACTACGACGAGGTGACAGGTAGTAGGATCTCGCTTTTACTTCTAAATATTTATTTTAAGTGATTTGACCGTTCTATTCGCAAGGATACCAGGGGTTTAAATGACTAAGATAAAGAGTTTTTCCTTCATTTTTTCAATTCTCATTTCTATTTACGCGCAGAGCCATTTTACCAGGTTAACTGCTGTTTGTGATTTTCAAATCTGTTCAACAGGTGATCCAGTTGCAGGTTTCACTCTCATGGCTCCACGAAAAATGCCCAAGTCAGCTATTGAGAGTTCAGGTCAGGGTTCAGACGTTGTTTCTAATACCTCACCCCGAAGTATTAATTCTATCAAGACATGGTCATACGTTTCCAACATCCTGCAATCCAAGTTGATAAATTGTTCGGATGATTCTAGCGACAACGAGAAGGATGATTTATCAACCAAATACAAAATCGTCTCTCAAGCAGAGATGCACAAAGTAGTGGCGAGGCCCTAGATTCTTCCCTATTGTGATATGATCAGGTGGGCGCTGGACCATGTGGACATCCCGACCATGACGATTATCAACGAACAGAAGGTGACGATTGGTACCTTTCGACCAGAACATTTGCGGGCAATGTATAAACTGTCACCCACACTGAACCTTACTCATAATGCCAAATTTCTAGAAGGATTCAAGAAGAAGGAGTGTGAGCAGTATGCACAATGTTTATCTGATCTGATCAAAGATTGGGTCTCACATCCCGCGAAATTCAGGGCTGACTCCAATGGGATCTATTCAATCTCTTCCTTGGAGCCACAGTTCAAGTACATAGCGATGATGACCTGCAGGTTGTATGGGAAGGAAGACACTACCCATTTATTCCTCCCATGGGTGCCACTCATTCATACAGTCGCTGAGGGTTTCTCCTTCGACTGGGCCAAACTGTTGTATGACAGTCTGACCAGTTGAATTAATGAATATCGAGCACAGAGGGTGAGTAAGAAAGAAACTTCGTTCTTTATGTCTGCTTACATCATGGATGCCATCTTCTTTGTGAAACCCTTCCCATTGATGAACTGGAGATGGGCTCCATCTAATACAGAGCCTATCAATGTCTACCACTTGAAGCTTTGGGAGGATAAGGCCAAAGAATTCATCTACGAGATCTTCAACTGGGTAGTGGTGCCATTGCATGTCGCCATTTTTGGCCAGCCACCTCCCAGGATGTCAGATAGCGTCGTGACCAGCCTAAGCAGTGTGGCAGATTGGTATCTAGAGGTGGAATTTTCATATATCAGGGTTTTCATCACCTCTGTCCCTCCATATGCCCTCCCACTATTCCTGCTAGATAAGCTATTGTGTCGTGATATCGCCAGATAGACTGTGCTCGGTGGAATAAGAAAATAGATCAAAGGAGTATCAAAAAAGGTATGGCTGCCCTTCCCTATTTGTATTGGTGTGTATTCCTTGTTAGATTTTGGCTACGCCAAAGCTGAGGCTACGACTTTAGAAGAAATGAAGCTGGTGGATATTGAGTTCAAGAAGCACGACCCTAGTAAGGTTGTGAGAAATCACCTGGTGAGTTGCGGCCTGAAGAGGTATGAACATGAGGATTCCTCTCATGATGAAATATTCTGGGGCACGAGGTCCTTCGCTGAAGTCCTAAGTCGGATTCAAGCCTTGCCACTCGGAGATATGGCTAAATTTTTGAAAATCCAGGAGCACCGATGGAGTTGTCTCCCCCAGATTTTACAGAGTGAAGCCCCAAAGCTTCCAGTTACAAAGCAGATGGGATCCAAAGGTGCAAAGGACTCGAGTCCTAGTGGGGAGAAGGACCAAGGGAAAACAAGGGAGGCTGGAGCCTCATAGCAAGGAGCTGAAGTCCCCCAGAAGCAGGAAGGAAACCCCGAAAAGGGCACGCCAGGCAAGCAGGCCCAAGGCCAAGCAAAGATACCTTCACAGGGATCGGGCGACTCACTTTCGCTCACGTCAAACAAGTTGGTTACAGAGGTCACCCCGAAACAAACATCCAAGGAAATCAGTAGTCCGATTGCTATTGTCACACCCTTGCAGTTCACAAAGGGGAATCCTGACGTAGGATGGATTTTCAATGAAGAACTAACACCTATTTCTATAGATGAGTTGCCTCCCAACAAATTTTTCTTTGACAAAAAAAGAAAGGCCATGGTGAGGCAAGGATTATATCAAAAAGAGGGCATAATGGATAAAAAATTTAAAATCATGACATATGGGAAGGCCACGAAAGAGGGAGAATTTGCAGAGGAGATAGTTGGGACACTAGGGGCTTATGCTATAGCCAATCAGTACTCAGTTGAGACTTTGACGACCCAGTTGAAATGAAAGAACCTCTTGATCAGTAAATTGGAGGCTAAGGTGGCTACTGCTGAAGCGAATGTCAGGGACGAGGTGAGCAAGAGCCTTGAGGAAGCCCGAACAACCGACCTACGTGAAATCGAGAAGCTCAGGTACGACCTCGAGCAGGTGCACCAATCGACGCAAACTAGCCAAACACAGGTAAGCCAACATGGGCAACAGATTATAGAGTTGCAGTCGAAATTGGAGGTGGCTAAGAACTAGGTTGTAGACACAAAAGTGTTCAGATCACAGGCCGCTGAAATCCGACATAAGGTATTTACGGTTCAACAAAATCTGTTGGTAAAGGTAGGAACCATTCAAAACCATTTTCAGATGATAGATGAAATATTAGAAAATATTTCTTCGAGAGAAAGAGAAGCTGGGGCAGCAAGGTCGCTTTCCAAGACACTGATATAGCTATGGTGAAGATAGAGACGGTCGACAACTCAAAATTATCCATCGTAGAACAAAACAGAGGTAATATCCTACTGAAGGTTTGGGAGCAGAATATATCAGAAAGCAAGGGGAGAGATAATGAAGTAAATAATTCTTGTGCAGAAATGTTCTCTTTGATAAGTAAAAGTTTGCTAGACCTTGATAAGGAAAGAAGTGCTAGGACACTGGGAAAAATTAATATAGCTAAACATCTGTTGGACATCAAAGAAAACATGGAGAAGAAACAAGTGGAGATATCCCAGATTAGGTAGGTCGATATGTCCCAAGTGGACAAATAACTAGTACAACCAAGTTTACAATTATGCTCCATCATCACAGAGGACCGACAAGTGGGAAAAAGTTTTCCACAACTGGTGAAGAGTTGTTACACTTTTGAAGCAAGCGACCAAGCAGAGCCTTCCAGGTTGATAGCCCATTTGGTGGAGAGGTGCGTCATTTGCACCGAGCAGGTGAAGGGGCAGGTTTCTGGTGCCAAATAATGACAGATGTCTTCCTGTTCTATTTCTAGAACCTGAAGGATAGGGAAAGGAAGGTGCTATGCCCTTACTAGGGAAGGCAAATAAGAGGAGATGAAACGCTCCAATTTTCCATTTGTAACTGACAATTTTCCAGAACGATCGAAGTTCCAAAGGTTCAGAAGTTTGTTTAAATAGAATAAAAATTGTAATAGAAAGGGTTTTTTTTTGGGCCATGAATAGGTTGTAATAGAGAAAGTTCTCTCAAGACAAGATTAATACAAAGTGGATTGAAGACTCCATATTTCGTCTAGATTGAGTTATGTGTTTTTTTTTTCTCTATATATTCATGCTTCATGTCATTTTACATATATGTCTTTGATGAATGTTCTAGCTGCAATTTAGTATAACTTCTACTGTGGTGATCAGGTTCTAGGTATCTAGGTATCATGTCATCTGTATCGGCTACTTGTGGGTACAAGACCTGTGAATGATTGAGATCTCTACTTTATATGATTTCATCAAGGTACTCCTGTCTTTTCTTCTTCTGCCACAACGTGGGATTCCTTTGAAATTCATGCCCCACATTTGTTGGCAGCTCTATGTTTTCACACTCGGTTTCAATATTTTAAACTTAGTTACAGAAAGTGGCCTTCATTTTAGTTAAACCCTTCGACTGGATTCATTGAATTTTCCCTGTACAATCTAAAGATTGAGACAAGCACTTTAAAGCATCCACCTCCTTCAAAGTTTCTGTTCTCCCCATGACTGTACCCATCATAAGACAACCCAATATCAAACCCGGTCTAGCGAATCAAACCAACATTGCTTTAAATCTTTTCCATACCATACTCAAGACCGCCACCACTCAGATAGAGCTCGAACGTTCATGGGCCACTATCGAGTGGGATATCAGCATGCAAGAATGTTTGGAAACTAGACAAAGACAACTTACAGATCGGCCATAGCTTCATTCCCCCGTAAAGTTGTCTCTTACCCTTCCTTTTCTTTCACTCTTTTTAGATGCTTAGACTCTACACTTTATATCCTTAAGTGTAGACTCAGGAACAACACTCCTCATAACAAAGATTAGAGGAATATGTCTAGGAATTGACATTCATGGAATGATGGTAGTACTTATTACATGTCTTTGCAGAAGAGGAATGACATATTGTTTTTTTCCGAGTGAAAATTGTTATCGCACAGATTGTAGTTTGGGAAAATCCCAACCCAAACACTAAGTGTGTGACACAACTAGGAACAACTATCACTGTCACCTTAATAGATGTCCCCCTCATTTTAGTCAAGGATAAATCCAACACAAGGGAGGATTGCAGGGTGTCCCTAGGGGGATTGAGATGTAAAGTGGAAAGTGATCAAATGATGCCCCTATAGGTCAAGTTCAATGAAAGGAAAGAGGCTCAAGAGAGAGTCTTATGAGCTGGTAGATGGTTTCCAAGGTAGCGTGCCTGCAAAACAATGTTAAACCTGCCCGAAACAAGACAATTTAGGAAGCATAAAGCCTTAAAACCAATGTGGATTCAACAAAAGACCTTGCTGTCCCAAAATTGCAGCAATATTGATATATGTATGCAGTAAAGAAGTTATGATAGTTGCAAAATTTACCATCAAAATCAATTGCAAGATGTTGGAACTAAAGCTGGCAACAAGTAGATAATTTTCCAATGATTAGAGAAATACTTTGATAGAAATTAGAGGGCCGTTAGTAAGTGTTATCAGTAATATATGTAACAACCTTATGGCTGAAGCAAAATTTGTCTACAGTAGCAGGTTCTAGTTACTAAAATCACCAAGTAAACCAACCAAAAAATAGATATTAACCAGTAGAACAATTACCAAGGATTACAAGTGAATTTCAACGGTAGAATAACGAGTAAAAGAATGAAAGATGATGATTTTGCTGCATCCCTATTGGCTGCAGCTTAAAGTTTATTAAAACAATTAGATCACTTGGCTAATCAAGGTACCCTTAGGGCACAATGTAGCTTAAAGCATGTAAAATCAAATTCCAAACTTAAACAATTCAATATCCTTGATATCACGTTTATCGATGCATAATATTCAATCTCCATTGAAACAAGATTAGTGCCTTATCTATTGGGTTTTCAAGTCTCTTGTTTATGAGCTAGGGTTTCTAACTTCTCTAGGGATGTAAGCCTTTTTACTCCCTGGAGAAAACAAACCTTAGCAAGGCAAATCTACAAGGGTGTAATCCCTTTTACTTGTAGAAACCTTTGAAAAATAATCTTTTCAATGACAACAAAGATAAATCTTGATGGAGGGTGTATACCCTTATACTCCTCCAAGGGTTTTGAAAAATTAACCTTGAAATCAAGAAGAAAAACATACAATTGTAGAAATTTCTTACCTAATCCAAGAAGTAGCATGAAAAACCCTTATCAAGAGTATTGCACCACAATTTCCAAGAAACAAGCATCAATGGATAGTGCTAGCCTTTTTCCTCTAATAAAAAAGTATTCCATCCAAAATGCACCAAAGAAGAGAGAGATAGAATTTCCCAAGTAGGGCAAAAATTTCAGTAAAAATCTCAAAGTATGATGATAAAATGAAAGTGAGGTGACCTCTATTTATATGAGGTCACCTAAAACCAATTTGTACAAATTTAAAAGTCAACCACAAATTAGAAGGAGGCCTACCTCCTCTATTTCTTTTTACAATTTACAAAATTGAAATTTACATAAAATAAATCCCTAATGATACTGTTGTCATTCCCTAGAGGGTGACACTAGGCCTCAAAATGAGACATTGAGCCTCCAAGTGAAGTCGTTTCACCTCCAAAGGCCATGTGTCATTATGTCATGTGCTAGAGTGGCAAGTAATGCATCTCTCTCCATAAAATCACATCACATCACCACTAGAACCATCAAACCCCATCATCCAAGGTGACGTCAAGGCCTAGGGTATGATGTCCTAGGCCTCCCAAGGCCACATGTTGTCCAAGTGCCTCCAAAGGAAAACACTCATATTCTTAATCCCTCAATGAGTGGGGTGCATCATCCATTCTATGGGATCCAAGCCCCTATGAAGGTCCAAGTGACCTAGTCCCTGTTGATGAATGCAGCTATGTGAGACATTCTCTAGCTTACAAGCCTGTGAGATGTGGATCATTGCAGCTATGTGAGTCTTTCTCTTAGCTTACAAACCTGAGAGAAAGCCCCTAAGAAGGGTATGCAGTTCCTGCATGAGACAGAGCTAGGAATGTAGAGATGACCTCCTCCATTCAGAGAGTTGAGAAGAAATCTAGATGATTATCCAGTGGGAAAGGTGATTTGTTGAGTTAGACGTGCCTATGGCTAAGCACAAGGTGAACATGTGAAATCCCAAAGTGCAGGGTGCATCGTCATGAGAATAGAAATGAAGATGATGTATTAGCCTCCTCTGAGCAACACAATTGACGAGAAAACTCCAGATGATTCTCCTGTATGTGGCAGTGGGAAAGAATATATGTAGAGTGGATGTGCCTATGGACGAGCACAAGTGAACATGTGAAGATATGATTCTTCTGTGTAATGAAATGAACCAGAGATATGCCATCCCTATGGATGTGCTCCTAATGGATGAGAACTAGCGAGTGTATCAGATTCTTTGCTATATATTGTTTAAGAGTCAGACTTGCTTGTAACGCTAATTATTATGTAAAGGTTATATGTCGGCCCCACCTTAATGTGATTAATAATAAATGTAAAAGATAATTAATCTGGTTAATATTAATAATAATAATAATAATAATAATTATAGTTATAATATGACTTAGAGAGGTTGGTCCTGTTGAGCTAATAGACACTTCTGTTGATAAGACAAGTATAATATAAGTAAAAGAAGATTCCCCATTGTGGAATCATATCTTTTTTGTGAGTTTGGAAATTTCAGCAAGTACATTTACTTGGGATAAGTGCGCATCTCTCTTGGGAATTAGTATTCTAGGGTTTGAGCACCCTATTGTGTGCTAGGGTTTATCTTGGTGGTGAAGGTCTTTCTCTTGAAGAATATAGCAAAGGATTTGGCTAGGTTTTCTTCCCTTGTTGAGAAGGGTTTCCTAGGAAACTTCTTGTGTTCTTGTGCATGGAGTTTATTCTTGTGATCTTGGTTGCTGCAACATTATTGTTTATGATTAAGTGAAATGATAAAAATGGAATAAACTTCATTCTTAACCTATCTTATGAAAAAAAAAACATGTTATCAAAGCATAGGTCTTGAAAGAACCCATTGCACAAGCATCCACCAAGTCTCAACTCACCTTTTGTAGAACCGTACAACCCTTTTAGGGTTTCCTGAAAATTCCGTACGACCTCCTTTTCAGTGGTGATTCAGCCCTTAATACTTGGACGCTAGGGATACTCTTGGCATAGAAGAGTGCGGCCTCTTCCAACACATCTCCAAACGCTCTCAAAATGAAATTTCGAGAATTTTTGATTTTTGGCCCTAGGGTTTCTAGGGTGCTGAAAATTCATGCAGAATATTAATTCTGGGTTTTTGAAGAATCGTTTTCTTGAATCAACGAGCATCTCTATGATACTATCAAACTGATTGTTGACAGTCATAAGTCCAATATAATCCAATGTTTCTAATTCAACCTAATCATTAGATTTTTAAAATGCAGTCGAAAAGTATTTGAAGAAACCAATCAAATGAAGAACATAACATTAGCAGAAGATAGGCTTGATGGAGCAAGCAACTTCAGCCCCTGGAAATCAAAGCTTCTAGTCACTCTTGAAGAATATGACCTCTTGGATGTGACAACTAAAACTATACCAGACACAACTACATATATAGAGAAGAAGATAAGAACATAACAAGATGTCAAATCAAGAAAATTAATCATCTACTCAGTAAGAGATCACCTCTTGCCCCGTATTGTGAATCTTAAGACAACCTATGATATGTATGAAGCTTTAAAGGGAATGTTTGAAAGTGAAAACACTCTCAGAGCTCTTACCTTAAAGATCCAACTTCAAAGTACCAATATGACAAAGGGTGACACAATTGCACTCTTCTTAATGAATTTATCAAATATTAGAGAACATTTAGAGACCATTGGGGAAATCATGTATGATAGAGAAATTGTCTTAACCACTCTCTAAAATCTTCCAAAATCATGGGAGCCTTTCATTTAGAGTATCAGTGGAAGAGAATCTCTACCAACCTTTGATCATCTATAGATATATTGCACTCAAGAAGAACTTAGACTTAGAAATAGAGGAGTGGAATATTCCTCAGAAGAAAATCATGCTCTTGCACTTCATATAAAGAAGGGAGGAAAATTCAAAAGAAGTTTTAGGAAAACATTTAAAGGTAAAAAGTCTTCATCCATTCTAGGTTATCAAAGAAGAGATGTTTTAGAAATTCAGTGCTTCAGATGTGACAAGTATGGACATCTTGTAAGAAACTGTCCAACCAGGGAGAAGGGAAGACAATATGCTTCCACCACTGACATTAATCCAGATCCACCTCAAAAGAGTGAAGAGAAGAGAGATGAGAAGTAATTCCTCTAAAAGAACATGACTAGAAACTAGGTAAATCAATTGATCTCTAAATTTATAGTTGATTGTTGTTGGCACAGGGGCAGACCCAGGGTTCAATGCACCAACAATGCACCAACAAAAACCTAACTACCAACCCTTTCGACAACACCCGCGAAGTAGATGAAGTCTCACCTGAGGTAGAGGTAGGGGTGGTTGCAGGACTCAAGTATCTGCAACCTTAGATGGGACACAGATATGTGATTATACAACTTACTAGAGCACTTAGCACCGTTAGTTCCTCAATATACAGTCAATAACCACTTCACTTATAAGAAAAAACCTCACAACATTCACACTAATCTACAATATTAAAGCACTTAGCATATACAAATGGATCAGAATGAGCATATCAAGCACTAAGCATGAATATTTGGATAATATCTAACGTTCTAACATATAATCAGCACCAAGCATGAATAGATCTATCTAAACATATCAGAGCACTTAGGATATAACATATGAACAGATCAAGACAAAGCACAAAGCACACAACACAGTGTTTACGTGGTTCACCCCCACCCCGGGGCTACGTCCACCAACTCTTCTTCTTTATTGTCTTTAGTCAATCGGTTACAAGCACAGAGCCTCAAAACCCTTACTCTGCATAGGACAAAATATCTACGTAGCTAGCTAAATCATTCTTCCTTGCGTTACAACACAAAGCCTTCTACAATCTTTCACAGGGACTTGCACTTAGCTCTACAAGTCTCACATAGTATGCACAGAGCACTTACAAGTCTTTGATCACATAGATCTAGCACTTAGCCATTCCTTTAGCACTTAGCACATCGAACTCTATCACATAGGTGCACTACTACTTCTATCTAGCCTAGGCATCTATTTATATATTACAAAATAGGCCTAAACATGGGTAAAATCATCGGCCAACATCCCATTCCCGTTACATATTCCCAAAAACCAAAAAAGGGGCCCAAAAGGGGGCCAAGATCTTGTGATCTTTGCTTCGACTTGCGCTCCTCCTTCGACAGGCTGTCGAAGACCCAAAATAGGTCAACATGACTAGGAAACTCCCAAAACTTGGTCAAGGGCCAACAATTGCATTTTTCAAATAAATGAAGGATATTATTCCTAGTACGGGAGCTCTCAAAGACTTGGACCATTATCCCTGGTACGAGAGTCCAAACCTTATTTAATTTGTTCATTATACAAGAACAAACAAAAACATTTTCCTTGAATAAGAGATAGCCTTTCAAATATCAAGAGAATCTCAGATGAATTGACAGTAAGACAAATACCTTCTCCCCCTTCAGCAGTTCAGAGGGAGACATACCTTATTCCAATTGTTCCAGTTGACATATTCAAAGATATTGCAGTAGGGCGTAAAAATCCTACTTAGACTCACTCTGCAAAGAGGCAGAGAAACATACAAGCCTCTCAAGGCACATCCTGAGAAAGAAAAAGAGATTTTCAAGGTATCCTTCATGAGCCATTTCATTGATGCTGAGCCTCCTTGTCTTAGAGAAGCAATAGGAGAACATGTATGGTAAGATGCCATAATAGAATAATACTAGTATATCTTAAAGAATGAAGCATAATATACTATTTAGGGACCATAAGGGAATTCTATGGTAACTTCCAAGTGGATCTATAAGATCAAGCATGCAATTGATGGGACTGTCGAGAAATACAAAATGAGATCTATAAGCCATAGATTTCTCACAAAAAAAGGGAGTTGTCTATGATGAGACACTTGATCTAGTAAACCCGATACAATTCCATCCGTGCTACCATCCATGAGCTAGAAACTATATCAGATAGATAAGTTCTTGATGAGTTTGGATTTCAGCAAGAGTGTTGCTGATCCAAACCTATTACAGTGTTGATGATGAGAGCCTGATTTTGATTCATAAAGCCTTGTTGTTGGATACAAGTAACCCTTGACTTATGAATTCGAGATGAAGAATCTGAGTAAGCTACACTACTTCTTGGAACAAGAAGTATGACAGAGAACTGATGAGATTTTCTTGAGTCAAGGAAAATATACAGTGAAAATATTCAAGAAGTTCAGTATCACAGAATGCAAAATCCACCATGATGGATTTAAAGAAGAAGATTGATGATGTTTCAGATGAGACTGATCCACATCTGATTGGATCACTGATGTATCTATTTAACACCCGACTTTATTCATGCCATGCAGTGAATGTGTTTAGTCATTTCATGAGTCAACTGAGACAGACTCACTACAACAAAACATGTATTGAGATATATACGAGGCACA
The DNA here is from genome assembly GCA_009831015.1 of Picea engelmannii. Classification (NCBI taxonomy): domain Eukaryota; kingdom Viridiplantae; phylum Streptophyta; class Pinopsida; order Pinales; family Pinaceae; genus Picea; species Picea engelmannii. The sequence goes on along the minus strand of ML780493.1, from coordinate 516,473 downwards.
ATTAGATATGGCCTAAGATATGCCTCCAGTGTGAACTTGAGTTTGCAAGATATGCCAATTCAGATTGAGAAGAAAGTACGGTAGACCGAAAGAGCACATCTGGTTGATGTTCTACCGTGAAGGTTGCCATGGTTTCCTAATGCAGCAGGAAACAAAACTCTGTGGCCTTGAGTACCACAGAGGCAGAGTATATAGCATCGAGTGTTCGATGAAATGTGGCTTCACAAAGATTTCAATAAATTTACTTGACCATGAGATGAATCCTATGATGATAACAAAGAGTCGTGTGTAAATATCCTTGAGAACCCAGTATTTCCCGATGGATTGAAACACGATGAGATGAAATATCCTTATATCAGAGATATGATGCAGAGGAAAATTGTACACATGAAATACCGTCCTACACATGAGAAGATTGCAAACATCTTCACCAAACTAACTTGGTGAAGAATGGATCCCTAGTTGAGAGGGAGTGTTGATGACTCTAGCCAAGACAAAATTAAAAGTACATCCGTATGAGACTTGGCATGATGAAGAATGCCTCCCTAGCTGAGAGGAAGTGTTGATGAATGCAACTATGTGAGACATTCTATATCTTACAAACCTATGAGATGTGGATCATTGCAACTATGTGAGTCTTTCTCTCAGCTTACAAACCTGAGAAAAAGCCCCTAAGAAGGGTATGTGGTTCTTGTCTGAGACAAAGCTAGGAACGTAGATATGACCTCCTCCATTCAGAGATTTGAGAAGAAATCCAGATGATTATCTAGTGGGAAAGGAAATTTGTTGAGTTAGACGTGCCTGTGGTTGAGCACAAGGTGAATGTGTGAAATCCGAAAGTGCTGGGTGCATCGTCATGAGAACATAAATGAAGATGATGTATTAGCCTCCTCTAAGAAACATCATTGACAAGAAAACTCCAGATGATTCTCCTGTATGAGGCAGTGGGAAAGAATATCTGTAGAGTGGACGTGCCTGTGGATGAGCATAGGTGAACGCGTGGAGATCTAGTTCTTCTCTGTAATGTAGTGAACCAGAGATATGCCATCCCTATGGATGTGCCCCTAGTGGATGAGCACTAGCAAGTGTATAAGATACTTTGCTATATATTGTTCAAGAGTCAGACCTGCCTGTAAACATAATTGTTATGTAAAGGGTATAGGTCGACCCCACCTTAATGTGATTAATAATAAATGTAAAAGATAATTAATCTGGTTAATGTTAATAATAATAATAATAATAATAATTATAATATGACTTAGAGAGGTTGGCCCCGTTGAGCCAATAGACACTTCTGTACATTTACTTGGGATAAGTGTGCACCTCTCTTGGGTGCTAGTCTTCTAGGGTTTGAGCACTCTCTTGTGTGATAGGGTTTATCTTAGTGGTGAAGGTATTTCTCTTGAAGAATATAACAAAGGATTTGGCTGGGTTTTCTACCCTTGTTCAGAAGGGTTTCCAAAGATACTTCTTGTGTTCTTGCGCATGGAGTTTCTTCTTGTGATATTGGTTGCTGCAACATTATTGTTTATGGTTAAATGAAATTCTAAAAATGGAATAAAATTCATGCTTAACCTAGCTTATGAAAAAAAACAACAGTCCCTCCATGAAAAAGCTTACACTTGGAAAGGTCCTGCAAAGACAAACAAGTACACCCTCCAAGGGTCCACAAGTCACATGTATCATGCCAAGTAAGCCATATTTAATAAAAGAACCACCCAAACATGTGCAATAAATCCCCCCTGTTCAAATTAAACAAATTATTAAAGACCTTGTACAACTTTCCAAATTTAAGTATGGGAGGGTTGTCATGGTGCCCTATTGGGTAGATCAATCCCCAAGTCAAGGAGATATTTTTCAATAAGACCCTCTTTAAGTCATGTTAACGAGTATGAGGTGGATGGGGGTATGAATTTTGGGCATGGGGTTTCTTGACATATAAGGTCTCATATTGTCTCATTTATGGGTGCCTTTATAGAGGGTGTGATGCATCTTTGTTTGCAATGCAACATTTTTCCAAGCCCTTCATTTGCCATTAATTGATTATGTGCAATGGAAAGTAATAAGCACTGCAATGCCACTTGGATCTAAGAACACCTGGGTCTCGAAACTCCATGTATTCTTTTGGCCCTTGGATATGGAACCAACTAGAATACAACAGAACCATTTGTTGGCATAGGGGCAGACCCATGGTTCAACTCTAAGAGCACACCAACAAGCCCTAACTACCGGCCCTTTCGGCAACACCTGCGAAGCAAATGAAGTCTCACCCAAAGTAGCTATAGGGAGTTGTAGGACACAGGTGTCTACAACCAGAGGGAATGCAGAAGGGATTCACAACAACAATACACAATCACCTAGTATTATTTATCTTCCTTAAACCTACTGCACAAGTTATACTTCAAATCTACTCAATATCACAATAGAAACATATCAAATGACAGAGAACATAGCATCAATCACACACATCACAAGATATACATGGTTCACCCTCTCCCTAGGGCCACGTCCACATAAATGTGCTTTATAATATATTAATATGAAGCATATAGTTCTTGTCTGCGCTATCAGCTAACATATATTCTCTCTTCTCCTCTCTATCTCTCCCCTCCCTGCGCACCCAACTGCAGGGTTGATCTTCGCACCTAGCTGAAAATATTACAATACCAGAAGGCTCTCGCACTCAGCACTTCCTTCTCACACAATAATACTCACTTGATCACACAAGAACAATGAACTCTCGACCGATCTAGCACCAACAATACCAACAAACCTTCCCATGTCCTTTAGACATCTATTTATACATTACAATAGTTCTTGGACACCCTTAGGTTAAAACCTAAGTGTCAAAACCCTAGATACAAAAAACCTAGGTGTCTAAAACCCTAGGTCAACTTGATCTGCATTTTTAGGGCTTTGCCAGCTTGTCTTTCCTTCCTCATCGCGTGGTGCTCCAAAGCATCCAATGGTAGCTTTTTCCGCTTGTTGAGTTGTCCACAATCCATCTTCCTTTCAGATCTGTCATCCTCGATCTTCTCGTCCGACAACCTACTTTCTCTTACTTCACACCGTCTTTTCTACTCTTCTGCTAACTTCGACCCACTATTAGTCACCGTGTCTTCTGTGTAGTTCACGTTTTTCCTTTTCTTCCTTAATCTTTGCTTGCTTCCATATCCAAGGGGAAACATCTTCTGTAACATCCCGACTATAATACCCAATTTAATTAATGCTTATGTAGATATAATGTGTGGCTACGACCAAAGCGATGTAATATGCAAATTGTATTTCTATGTTTTAAAAATGTGATGTCAGCTACTAAATGAAGTCATGAGTGAGTTGAATTAAAACAACAAGTCATTGTTGGTAGTTTTTGTAGTAGTGAGTTCCCTTGAGTTCCTAGCTGAGAGATTCCTGGATACCTATGCTAGAGAAGCCATGATAAATGAATGGGACACTCGTGGGAATAAGATCAATGAAGGGGTACATTCCTTGGGTTGGGAAGGTCAAGAGGAAGAGAGTTGGTGGAAAATAAGGATAGTTGTAGGAGAATATCAATGGGTTGTGAGTTTTATGAGCTATGAGTGGACAGTGAAAGACCACTCTCTTTTGTGGATTGCTAGCCATAGCTCATGGGTGATTTACTGTTGTGATTTGGAACAAAAAGTCTATGGTTGGGTGGAATGTCCATCCCAAGCAGCTGGTTGCACAACTATTGTGAAAAGATAAGTGTTTATTTATTTTCTATCTTGTTTTTATGAGTTAAATTACTATGCACGATCTTTGTATATTTGAAAATAATTTTTATGTTGTTGTGCTAATTTATTAGACTACATTCATTTCAATTTTAGCATGTTGTAGATGCATCAAGTGAATGGTATAAGACAATATTCAATTTTGTATGTAATTCGTAGTTGCAAGCTACATGAATTAAATTAGTTAGCATTAGCTTTAAAATTTTAGTTTTTATGAGTATTCCACACCATAATATCCCTTGGTTTGGAAGTGAAATTTCTCAAATTAATGAGTAAATTCAAGTTTAAAGGAGTCAAATCGACTTAAGAGAAGTTTAATTAAGTAAATCTGCAAGTTGCAGAGCAGAATTTGACTTGTAAAGATCAAAATTCACGATTTAATGGTCTCTTGTAGTGCTGGGAAGAAGTTTAGGAATCAACGATTGAGACTGTGTTTGATCTCAAGATCGACGATTGAGCTTCACTTTGATAAATTTAAAAATTCGTAATGTTTTGGCCATTTTGAAATTTGAGAAAATTAATGGGCGAGATTCATTTTAGGGTTTTTTGAAATGGATTATATCGACAATCGAGGTTCACTGGTAGAGTTGGGTGAAGTTCGACGAATCAATAGTTCAAACCATTTCTATTCGGAGATCCACGATCCATATCAATCAGAGAAATGTTAAAAGTTTTCTAAGCATTGAAGTTTACCAAGAGAAATCGTCGACAACTGATGGTCGGGTCAACCGAAATGGCGAAGAGTTTGGTTTGACAAAAGAAGTCTCTGACCGTCGATGGCCGATAGTCAGGCGTTGACTGAATACAACGAAGTATTTTCAATCGCCAACGGAGATCACCGATGGCCAGGCGTCGATTGATTTGATGAAGTGTTTTCGAACATGCAAGAGAAATTTCCGATGGCCAATGGGCCGATGGTTGGGCGTCAACCAAATTCGGTGAGGTGTTCGAGTCGTCTAAGAGAATCGACCGATGGCCAAGGGAGGGAAGAGGATGATGATGTGTCATGCCACATCAACATCCATGTGTCATGGCACATCAACATCCATGTGTCATAGCACATCAACAAAATTGACACATCAAGATGACATTTCATGTCACGTCAATAGTCGCCATGCCAACCAACAGAGATGGTCGATGGTCGATGGTCGGGTCGACCGAATTTAGGAAGTGTTTTCGTAATTCGATAGGGATGATCGATGGTCGATGGGGTGATGGTTTGGCATTGAATAGATTAGTGAGGATTTTCATTCACCAATGGAAAAAATTGATGACCAATGGTCAGGTCAGTTGGTTTGGAGTTATGTGTAATTGGGATGTCGGGGGAATCGACCGACGACCGATGGTCAGGTTGATAGTTTGGGAAAAGAGTCATGCACGACCGAAGGAAAGTGCCGATTGCCGATCAATCGATGTAGTCAGATTAATGACTCATATTGCACATGATTTGGGATCAATGGATCATATTTAAATGGCTATTACAATAGAAAAATAGTCAATTTTATGCGAAAATTTGTGGTTGTTCATGAAGGTCATTAACTTGTGAGGCGATTTTGAGGCCCTAAACGACATTTTTAGCCAAGGAAAACCTAAATAAGTAGAGTGTACCAAAGTACACTCTATCTCTATACTTCAGATAAAAGAAATCAAGGAGAGCTATCCAATGGGCTACACTATTCGCAAAACAAAGTTCGTATGAGAAAGTTACAACCAAAATAGTAAGGGTAAAATTTTGGCACAAAGTTACTTCCAAAGGGCATAACTCCCTGCTTAGAAGTCCGTTTGGGGCATATTAGTAGTCGATGGAAAGATTATTACCCCTGAAAGCCAACGATGGAGTCAAAATTAGGCCATGGGTACCTGAAAATGTGTAGGAAGAGAAATAAGACACATGTAACATACAAAGATAAATTGTGTAAAACAACTGAAACTTCTCCGGACCATAACTTTCACTTTAGAGCTCGGATTTGAGCAAGAAATTGTTGTTGGAAAGGTATTGAGAAGTAGAAGACACATTTCAACCCATTATTTTGAAATGAGCCATAAAATTTCTTAGAAAGTAATAAATAAATTTTCATAGTAGTAGACGAGTGGAAATTGCAACATGTAAATGTTGTAACTTTTCCCTCAGAACTTAGATTGAGGCATGGGTTCATCCATTGGAAAACTGTTCTAGAGAGGAATGCATATAAGGAATCAAAATTTGAATTGTTTGTTGATTCCTTTATAAATTGATGAATAAATAACTTGCATTCTAATGGATTAAATGTTTTATGATATGTATGTTCTAACAATTATTATTACATGCACATTTCTTGCAGAATTAGAGGTATGTGAAAGAAACATTGGTTATTATATGAGGATTGGAGTTATGGAAGATGATCATGGATCTTACAACCATGAGGAAGAGATCAGAGGTCTGCATGTAAGCATGAGGAATGTTGAGACATATTCAAATGGGAGAAGAGACAGGTAGGAGCTTGTAACTATGAGAAGCATGCATAGGGAAGTGTCGAGCTATGTAGATGATGATGAATGGATTATGAAGGCCCAAGAAGAGATACTTTAGAGATTAAATATGTTACATAAGGAATTCAACAAAGAATCTGGAACCAAGCAAGCAACTAGTGTTAGACAAGTGTCAACATCTGGATCTCAAAGAAAAAGGGATGATCATGGAAATGATAGGTAGTCAATAAGAATGAGCAGGAACCATCATTCACCAAAGAAATCCACCTGAAAAACTCATTTAAGTTTAGGGCTAGGGAGAAACCCAAGTGTGTCTCTTATTCGAAGGCAAAGGAGAAGACCCGAGGCATATATCTTGCAAGGTGAACTCAAAAAGATCAATCCTCCAACTTTCAATGGTGAGAATAGGAAAGGAGAAGAGGCTGAGGCCCAACTGTTGTAAATGAATAAATATTTCTAGCTGCATGATTACCCTTCACGAGTAGAAGCTAGAATTGCAACCTACCACTTGAAAGGAAAGAAATCCATGTGGTGGGATCAACTTAAGCAAGCCGAGAACTTGTTGAGAAGAGGATCTCACGGAGGAAGTTCAAAGGATATTTCCAGGAGAAATATTTTTCCAAGCATTATTATGAAATAAAGATGAAATAGTTCTTTGAGCTCAAGTTGGGAAGTATGACGATGGAGAAATATGAGAAGAGGTTCTTTGAATTTCTGAAATACATGAATTCATCAAGGATGAGAAGGTCGAAATACAAAGGTTTCTAAGTGGGTTACCCTCCTTCTATAGTGACAAGATTCAATATGATAACCCAAAGACCTTAGAGGAAGTCGTAAGCAAAGATAATCATATTTATGAGTAGAGCAAAGGAAGGCCATTGTTCCAAAAGTTTAGGAATGCCAAGATGAAAGGGAAAAAGGATCAAATGAAAAAAGGTTTTAAACCACCCTTTTTCAAGAACAACACCCAAGAAAATAAAAAAGGTCAATCAACCCAAAATGAACATAAGACTACAGACTGATTTGGGAAAAGGCCAAGACAACAACCAATGCAATGTTGGGGATGTGAGGGAAACCATTTAAATAGGGACTTCCCTCACAAAGGAGAAAGAATGAGGACTGTCCACAACATTCAAAAGGCTGAAACAATGGATGACATGGGAGGAACATGCCAAATATTTATGCATCCTTGGACAACAAGTAAGTAGAGTAACAATCCCCCATGATTGAAGTGGAAGGTAAGATTAATAACCAACCCATAGCAAGTTTATATGATTATGGAGCTAGCCATAGTTACATAAACTCTAACATTGTTGAAAGGTTTCACTTGCAAAGGAGTAAGCATAAGAAATCTTGGTTAGTTCAGTTAGCCACAAGAGCTAAGAGAAAGATCAATGAATTAGTTAAATATTGTCTGATAGACATGAATGGACTCAACACAAAGGTAGATGTGAGAATTATACCATTGGGTTCATATGATTATCTAATTGGCATGGATTGGTTGGAAAACCACCATGCTATCCTAGAATTTTACAACAAGACAATCACATGTATTTATGAAGAAGGGAAGCAAGGAAAGATTCAAGGCATTCCAAGAGTTGTAGCTATTAGAGAGATTTTAGATACGTAGTTGAAAACGATTTTTAGGAAGGGATGTCATATTTTTGCAGCCCATATGAAAGAGGTAGCCAAAGATAAAGTGGAAATCCTTGAAGACCATCCGGTCTTGAGGAATTTTGAAGATGTTTTTAGGGAAATCCCACGATTTCCACCAAAGAGAGACATTGATTTCTTTATTGATTTTGTGCTAGGAGTTGCCCCAATGTCTAAGACACCATGCATAATGGGCACACTAGAGATAAAAGAGTTGCAGATGCATCTTGAAGAGTTGTTAAAGAAGGGGTACATACACCCAAGTGTGTCACCTTGGGGAGCCCCAATCCTTTCTGTGAAGAAGAAATATGGAACCTTAAGGCCATGTGTTGATTTCAGACAAATAAATAAGATCACCATAAAGAAAAAATATCCTTTTCCAAGAATCAATGATTTGTTTGATTAGCTGAAAGGTGCAAGGATATTTTCCAATATTGACTTGAGATCATGATATCATCAAGTGAGGATTAAGGAAGAAGACATCAACAAGACAACATTCAGGACAAGATATGGGCATTATGAATTCATAGTAGTTCCATCTGGACTATCAAATTCCCCAGTTGTTTTTATGTGTTTGATGAATGGAGTGTTTAGGAAGTACCTAGAAAAAATTGTAATTGTGTTCCTAGATGATATAATTATCTACTCTAATTGATAAGAGGAACATGAGCACCATTTAAGAATGATTTTTCAATTTTTAAGAGAGCGTAAATTGTATGCTAAGCTAAGTAAGTGTATCTTTTATCAAGAGAAGATTCACTACTCGGGGCATATAATTTTAGCAGAAGGGATAATGGTTGATCCTAAGAAGATAGATGCCATTAGAGGATGGATAATGCCAAGAAATGTCACATAGGTTAGATCATTCATGGGTCTTTCCAGTTATTACTGAAGATTCATAAAAGGATTTTCAAAGATTGCAAGTCCAATCGCTTATTTGCACAATAAGGGAGCAAAGTGTTGGATTACTGAGAGGAGGGTGAATCAATAATAGAGAAATATAATCCTTTTTAACCACAACATGCAAGTGTTATATCAATGTAGCTCTGTTATCCAATAGTTGCAGAGTAAATAAACAATGAACAAATGGACAATCATACACATACACAGTACACCAATGTTTTTACGTGGAAACCCAAAGCGGGGGAAAACCACGAAATGCTTTTTCTTATATGTATTTAAGAATTAAATTCATTGGAAGCACCAAATTCCTTTGTTTTCCAGCTGCAACAAGAAGGAGGCTCCAACCCCCTAGTTTCTTAGGCTACAACATGAGGGAAGCTCCAAATCCCCAATTCTATGGCTACAACCAGAAGGAGGCTACGACCCCCTATGTTCTTTGGCTACAACCAGAAGGTGGCTACAACCACCTGTTATTGCCCCATCCAACCACCCTGATGTATAAGTACAATGATGGAACCATTGTCACACTATCACTTTGAGATATACTGCTGTAAACTTGTACCAATCAACCTGCACCAAACAACTTGTACCAATAACCTGAACCATGCATCAACCTATACCTCAACCAGTGATCAACCTATAACATAAACAAATGCATCAACCATGCACTAACATATTCAACTCTGATGTTCTTCTCTATAACATGTTCCCGTAGAAGTGATACTTGATTGGAATGTGCTTTGTCTTGGAGTGCATCACCAGGTTCTTTGAGATACCTATGGCACTTGTATTATCACAATAGATTGGAATGGGATCATCATACTCAAATTGTATATCTGTCAAAGTTTGTTTCATCCATAAAACATGTGTACAACATCCTCCTGCTGCAATATACTCTGCCTCGATTGTAGATAAGGATATTGATGATTGTTTCTTTCTTAGCCATGATAAAAAACACTCACCCAAGTAGAACGCTACTCCACTATTTCTTCGTCGGTCATCAATGCAACCTGCCCAATCTGCATATGTGTAGGCAATAAGTGATAGTTCCTTTCCTTTTGGATACCATAATCCAATCTATTTTGTTCCTTTGAGATATCTGAAAATACTCTTCACTTCTAAGACATGTGATTCCTTTGGTGCTGCTTGAAATCATGCCACCTATCCAACTGCTTGCATTATATCTGGTCTATATGCTATCACATATAGTAAGCTACCAATCATTGAACTATATTTCCTCTGGTCTGTAAACTTTGAATCATCATCTTTGCTCAATTTGCAACTGGTTTGCATAGGAGTGGTAACTGGTTTGCAATCTTCCATTCCAAACCTCTTTAACATTTCTCTGATATACTTAGTTTGAGAAATAAAAATTCCCCAGTTTCTTTGACATATCTGAAGACCCAGAAAGAAGGATAGTTCTCCAAGTAATGACATTTCATATTCACTCTGCATGTCATTTGTAAATTTCTAGCTTAACCTGTCATTAGTACTTCCAAAAACAATATCATCAACATAAATTTCAATTAATAAAATACTACCTTGAGTTACCTTGATGTAGAGGTTGATGTTTTCACTTCCTTTCCATAACTAATAGGGAGTTTTTCCATTTTTGTTTATTAGCATTAATTTTTTTTGAATGTGAACTGTTGTATGCATTGCATCTGTCCAAAAAATATCTGTCAATTTGGAATCCACTAGCATTGTTCGAGTCATTTACTATGTAATTATCATCCATTATGATAATGTTACTTTGTCTCTAAACCAATCTATGAATCCATGCTCTCATCCACTGTCATATATCTGTCCAAACCTGCTAAGTGTTCTTACAAATCCATATCTGTCCATACTTTCCAAGACTCTACTGCACAACTATCCATAATTCTGACCCATTTATCACTATACTATCATGAAGTCTTCACTACTACAATTAATTGTACTTCTGCTAACTGACTACTATGGATCTGTCTACTCAAACTCTGCAAGCTACTCGAAGGATGGTTCTTTGGTCTGTCACAACTATTGCATAGACTCCCCCTATCTAATATTCATATTATCTGAGAGTCTGTAAGCCATGGCTCAGAACAATTCCTTATCTAATGTGTATTCATCATCATCTTCATTGGTAGATTCATCATCTCTCTGAGCTCTGACTTCTTTCTTTCTGTCTGTGGATTCATCTTTCACTACAATGCCTGAAATTACAATGTCTTGAACCTGTTCCTCATTTACCTGTCCTTCTTTTCTTTCAGTTATTTTCGAAACCTTTCTGTATCTGACATCTTTCTTTTTCTCTGTATAATATTCTTCATCTCATTTTATTGCCAATCTTGCAATTTCTGGGACCTAGTCTTTGTTGACCTATTCTTCTTGTTTCTTATCCATACTTTCTTATATATGATATTAATGTTCTCTTTCATGGAAGTATCGATCATGCTTCTACAATCACTAGCTATGTGTCCATAGTTATGACATTTGTAGCATTCAATGTTATGTGGGGCCACATAGGCATTTCTTTCTTGAACATTTCTTTATAATCCCTGCAATCTGCAACCTTATGGCCAAAATTAGTACAATAAAAACAATGACCATAAAAGAAATTTTCATACCTGGGAGTGAATGATCTTCTTTGTGGTGTAGTCCTTCTAAATTTCTTCCTTGACTGATCATGATAATGATTGAAGCTTCTTTGTGTCTTGAACATGGATGGTCTTCTTGAAAATGTATCTTCAATAGTTTTCTTAGATTATGGTTGACCATGATTCCTTCCTTTGAGTACTTCTGCATAACTCTTTCTGTTTTCTTCATTCTTCTTTTCTGGCAACTAGAGTGCTTCTCTTCATTCTCTATGACTGAGGTGGATGTTTCTATCTCTTTAATGTTCTTGTTGATCTTGACGATTTTACTTCTCAATATGACAACTTCTTCTTCAAGCTTCTCAACCTCTTCGTGTTTCTTCATCATCTGAGACTTCATGACTTCTTCTGTTCTTTTCGCTTCTTCAAGATGGATTTTTAATGTGATTATTTCTTCTTCAAGTCCTTCCTCTTCTTGACCAAACTCTACCTCAATCTGGTTTAGATCATTAGTTATTTCCTTATGATGATTTGTCAATATCTTCTCTCTCATTTTTGCTTCTTCCTTCTGTGCCGCTATGTTAGCTTCCAAATACTACTTTTGATATTCAATATTTTCTTCGATATTTTTGGCTTCTTCTAGCCGAGTTCTTAAGTTCTCGATGATCTGTTGGGATTCTTAAAAAATGTGAACACTTTCCTTTTGTCTCATCAATTCTTTCTTGAGTGACTTGTTTTCTTCTCTTAGTTCATCTAAAGAACTAATCAATTTCGCTTCATAATTGTCTTCCTTTTCAATTAGTTTTTTTGTCTTATTTCCTTCATGCCATTCTATTTCAAGATGTCCACGTTTTTCACAATTAAAGAAAAACAACATACCTCTGGTGATTATGTACTCTTCATCTTCCGAATCTGTTTGACATGGTGAACACAATTCTTCTTGATCTTTACCTGCATTTTCTTTGGCATTTTCTGAATCTGTGATGGGTGAAGAATATATATCATGTAACTTATCCCAAATTTCTTTGGCTGATGAACATTTACCAACCTTTTATCTTACTGGATTAGGTAGTCCTTCCTAGATGAAATCCATTGCTATTTTGTTATTCTTCTTCACTTCCTTCTTAGCTACAATATTTTCCCTTTTTGAACTATCATATCCTGTAACAACCGATAGCCAAATATAATGCCCCTGTGCCTGTAAAAATACTTTCATCCTTCTGCTCCACATCTCATACTTTAAACCATTCTGACCATTAAACATTGGTACTCCATTCTCAGAATAATCCATGATCTCCTTCCAATGGTTAAACCGTTTCCTGAAGGAACCTTCTATGAAACCAATTGTTGGATTACTGAGGGGGGGTGAATCAATAATAGATAAATCTAATCCTTTTTAACCACAAAATGAAAGTCTTATCTCAATGTAGCTTTATTATCCAATAGTTGCAGAGTAAATAAACAATGAACAAATGAACAATCATACACATACACATACATAGTACACCAGCATTTTTAAGTGGAAACCCAAAGCAGGAGAAAACCACATAATTCTTTTTCTTATATGTTTTTAAGAATTGCATTCATTGGAAGCACCAAATTCCTTTGTTTTCTAGATGCAACTGGAAGGAGGCTCCAACCACCTAGTTTCTTAGGCTACAACCTGAAGGAAGCTCCAACTCCCAAATTCTCTGGCTACAACCCCCTAGTTTCTCAGGCTACAACTTGAGGGAAGCTCCAACTCCCCAATTCTCTAGCTACAACCCCGTATGTTCTTCGGATACAACTAGAAGGTGGATACAACCACATATCCTTGCCTCGTCCAACCTCCCTGACGTATAAATGCCAAATGTAGACATCCTATCACTGTCACTGAAACAACCACTGCCACTGTCAACCTGTACCAATAACCTGTAACAACATGTACCGATCAACCTGCACCATCAACGAGTGCATCAACCATGCACCAAATATGTACCAATCATGCATCAAATACACATAAACTATGACTCATCAAGATGTACCAACATCATCAACTATACACCTCATGTATGTGCCAACTCATCAACTACTTGTCTCAACCATGTACCCAACATGTACCTCAACCAAAATACCTCATCATTTTCATCATCCAAATTTGATTTGTAACTCTATAATAGACTTGGTGTATATGATCACATACCTACAAACTGTTATTAACTTTAACAACAAGAGACTAGCATTTTCATCAAACTTTACTTTAGTCTCACATGACTAATTTTTGATTAGTCAACAACCCTAACTTGAAATAATCATAACTATGTACCTATAGTGAATAAATATCTGAAAATAGTACACAATGTTCTTCAGTGTCTTTTATGCAATTCCTCTAGGTTTCACTAGTTGGAACCTCTTAGAAAAGGAGTTATAGCAAAAATGGCATACCTTGTTGAATTCTGGCTTATTCTAGAGAGAAAACTTGTAGAGCATGCCCCGTACGAAATATTTGTTGTATGGATCTGAAAATGGTACACATAATACTACATACTATGCTATAACCAATATATTTGGTCTTACTGAATTTGGATCTATTATGAAGAAGTTATGATGTTTGTACCTGAAACACCTGTTTTAGACTAGTTTCAGGACTAGCCACAAACCCTCTTTTCCATGGAGTGTAAATCCAAAAATACAACGAGCCACAAGATGAAATTTGTATCACAACTACTTGGATATGTTTACTCAATGAACTCCCAATTTCATGGTCTAAATCATTCTAGAAAAAAGGTTATTTTGAAAATGGTGAGATGACCTGTAAATAACATACCTTAGAAAACATCATCAAAAGAATTTATCCTCCTTTGAATTTCGGCCTTCTTTACTTCACCATCCCTCTGAAATTTGGATTATATATCCTTTGGTTAGCTTAGTCAATTGTAGATATTCAATATGATCAAGTTTGAATAAAATGAGAGAGCCTTGCCTCTTATTTATACTTTCATGTAGCTTCCTCAACGTGTTACCTTTTAACCATCTTAACCCACTTTCCTTATTTTAGGGTTAACCCACTTCTAACCACTTGTCCACTTAGTAATTTATCCAATAACTTTATTATTTAAATAATTTATTTTGTATCCACTTTGAATTATAGTACTCTCATCACTTCACTTTACCTTAAGGGGTTACCTTCTAACCATCTTAAACCACTTTCCTTATTTTAGGGTTAACCCAGTTCTAACCACTTGTCCACTTAGTAATTTCTCCATTACATTTATTATTTAAATAATTTATTTTGTATTCACTTTGACTTACAGTACACTCATCACTTCACTTTATTATTTACCTTCTAAAATATCTTAAACCACTTTGACTAATTTTACCTTTTGGGGCTTCTAGATGACTCATGAGGGTTCTCCAACTTCACATGGCCATAACTATCTAACCATGAAGAGTTATGTGACGTTCCACATACCACTAGAAATGGAATGACATGTACTATCCATATGGAATAGTATTACCTACAAATATATCAAAAATCATACCATTATCCATCAAACAAACTTGGGTCCATTACCCAAACCTTTGTGCTATCAGAATTTGCTACCAGACTTTCTTCAAGGGTTGACATCAATGACAACAAACACAAATAATCAACACGAAGTTTGAATGGAATCCTGAATCTGAAGAGAGTTTTCAACAACTGAAAGACATATTGAAAAGTGTGCTAATATTGAATATTGCAGATCCATATGAATATTTAATTGTGTGCATTGATACATGCAAGGAAGGGCTCGATGGAGTTAGTCAAAAGTATCATGTGGTATGCTATGAGTCCATAAAATTAAAAAAGAATGACAAAAAATATGCTATCTGTTGGCACGTGGTTGTAAGACCATAGGTTTATTTTACTCTACCAAAAAACCCTGTAGACACCGGTCCTTTCGACATCACTTGCATGCAAGTGAAGTCTCACCCGATAAATATATTGGGGTTGAGAGGCTATCATCATGTTCATTCTTACTTATCTACCATGTTTGCAATATTCTGTATCTCTTTCCCTTGATTAATTAATAAAACTTAATTTTGTATCATCATTATGACACATATTTCAAAGTAAACTATTCATTGTAACATTCATATTTACTGCACACCAATCATCTAATATACATATCTATATCTAGTTATGCATAAATAGAGCAACCATGAACACTCACATAAAAGACATCCGGACACAAAATTTTAACATGGTTCACCCAAATTTGGGCTACATCCATAATGACTGGCTTCTTTATTATTATTTATGCAATCATGTTAGGCTTGCACATTGCACTTAGAATATATACATCATGATGTACTTCTCCATCTTGCCTAGCTAGTCTACAGTGCAAGCCTCTCTCTGCAAAACACTCCCTAAACCTTCAGACATTGACTCTCTCTCATTCTCAATCTATTCTCTCACTCTCTTTGTGAACCCCATTCTTCCCAACCCATTACATATTTATACATATAATTAGGGCTTGAAACCCTACTCGTTTATCCCTCAAAACCCTATGACAACTCATGAAAACTCATTGTTCGGGTATAGTTTTCCTATCTTTGTGTGTGCATTCTTCTTTTACACTTTCGACTGTCATCCTTCATAATTTTATGCGTCTACAAGAATTTTCATGTCAAACTTCATATCCAACAAGACCCCAACACTCATATATGGCTCGAGCCACTTACGCCTGTTGTGTCACACCCCTCCATGCTTTCATGAAATTTTGGGAGGTTTCCTTTGCTATCGCGTCTTCTTTCTTGACTTATGATTCTTATTCCAAAATATCCTCTATGACCTGTGCAATTAGGGTTGTGAGTTTCTCTTCGCTATCGTGCACTGCCTGCTTTACCTTTCCCTGCATGACTACCAATTCCCCTATTACTCTTAGTGCTTCATCCTACAATGGTACTAATCGTTGTTGGAGAATATTCTGCTGGTCCCTTATCTTTTCTATTTCATTATATGAATTCCTTTGTGCCAAGATGGTCGTCATGCACTTATCTAGTGGCATCGTACTTATTTTCTTCGAAGCCTTCTGTGCCTTTTCCTGCGCATCCCTCAATCTATCTTCCACAACCTTAATTTCTGGATCCTCCATGAGGTTTGTCCAGATCTATGCTTTTCCCTCACATAGCTTTGTGCATTCTTCATCCAACTTCTTAATATTTGTTACTACGGTCATAACAATTCTTTCTCTTTGTGCCTTTTCCTCTGGGGGTGCCCCTAGTGTGCTGTGCGATTCCAAGTCTTCGATCTTAGTGTGGAAGCCTTTAATGAATTCCCTGATGTTTGAGACTTGTTCCTCGAGTGTAGCTTCTACTACCATTGGAATTTTTGGAATATCCTTATAGAGTTTCTAGATGGCCTATTGTATTCGCTTCGCCTGCTTCTCAACCTCATCCTTCTCCTTCAATATTCTCTCATCCTTTTCCTTAGCTTCGCTCTTCTCCTTCAACATCCTGTCATTCTTTTCCTAAAATTCACTATTCTCTTGTAAAGCATTTGTATAATCTTGCTGAAGCTCTTTCTTCTTCGTGACTACCTTTTCCATTTCATTTGATGTTGATTTTGCGTGGAACCACATCTCCCACGCAATGTCGATGTGAAAACCATTTAGTACTGTTGTGGGAATTTGTGATACGATTAAATCCAGTTGATTTAATTGTCCTTCATTCTCCTACATCTCAGGTTTAGGAAACCCAATCACATCTGGTGAAATATTCAACACTCTGTGCCCTGTTTCCATCCTTGAAAAGTAAGACGTGGTCCCTGCCTCCTTAGTTGGGATTATTGATGGTACTTCATCAGGTCTGTGCTCTAGTGTTATCCTTGATGCTTCTGAGAGATGCTTAAATGTTGTTAATTGTGCATGCACTTGCTAGTGCAATTATTCTTGTTTTCACGATGATTTATCAACTACTTCTTCTGTGACATTTGTGACTTGATAACCAATTCTGTTGATGTCATCATCTGTCATAGTATAAATGGTTGTCTCTTTGTGAGATTTCTTCTTCTTGCGTGCAGGGGAGGTTGGCCCCTTGCCCTTGTCTTTATTTTTTCTTCGACTGATGGGTCTGTTTCCTGTGCGTGTTCTGTGTCTCTTCCCTATTCATCACCCCATCCATTACCTTGTTCATCACCATGTTCTTTTGTGTCATTGTTATGGTGCTCCGAATCTGTTCCATCCGATGGAATCTTCCACTCTGGATCCTAGTCCTACATGATTAAGTGGATATATTCTTCTATTATCTTATATTTTGTTTGGACCCATTCCTCTCTTGGGTCCTTCTTTTCTTGTATATAAAGATGGTGTCGGTTTTACCTGAACTGCACAACTGGGGTGTGCATGTCTATCACTTTTTGTGAAATTCATGGTGTATTCCCGATGCATTACAAAATCCTTTTTTTGTACCAAAAGTTCTAGTACTTAGCTACCAAACTTGGTTTACCTCCGAGTCCCAAGAACTGTGCATCCTCTGGCTCTTTCGATGCTGTGAACACAATAAAAATAAGCATCCATGGATAATGGAATTCCATGCCTTTATTTTGTGCTTCTCTGCATTCGATGATGAATTGATTCAATAAGTAAGGTACCCAACTCATTGAGACCCCTTCGACACACTTTTTCGACGCAACTATCACTCCCACTAGCACTTGGTATTTTTTGCAATTCCTCAATAGATTGCATGCCAATGCCTACGTTTCAATCCTTACTTTTGGGTCACATATACTCGACACATCCAACCCACACACACCTCTAACAGTGTGAAAATTTTTCTGCATTGCCTCTGATAGAGTCTTGTCAGTTTTCTTGTATAGAAACAACGAGTTTGGATCTTGTCCCTACGATGGTAAGGCCATGATTCTTGCAATCAGATATGTATCTATCAAGATTGGTCTATCCAACTACAAGTAACCTCCATGCACACAAGTTTAGAGAAACTTAACACATTCATTCACCTCGTTTCTTCTTCCAAAATGTGGGATGTCGAACATGTTTAGAATGTCTGCTTGCTCTAGTCCTCTGGCCCATACCTTTGGCACTTGTATGCTCTATTTCATTGATGGATATGTCCTCAGTTCCAAATAGTGGTGCGACACAAGTTCATGGAACTTCTCCATGTCTGTAATATCATGGTCTGCATATTTGAGCTGCGATCCCTCCCTAGCATGTCTTCATCCATGATGACTACGTTTGGGATGTCGAGCATCACCAATTTGTAGTAGGGAGTCTTCTGCAATTCCATTGGTGGGACATCATCTTTCCTTGGCAGAATGTAGTCTTTGGTAAACCTTGAGTCCAATGATGATTCTCCCAGAGTCTCCTCAACCTATGGTTCTACTGTTTGCACTCTTGTTCAGTCTTTCTTTGGTACGAGCGCTGTTTCTTTTGGTGTTGCCATTTTTGTACTCTAGTTACCAGTGACAATTTTCTCTGGCTCTGGGGTTTTTCTTGGTTATGCAATACGTTTCTCATCTCTCTATTACTCACATGCAACCCTAAGTGATAATAACCAATGCTTGGATACCCTTCGTGACTTTTGTGCCCCTTCGCTAGTTGTCCATGTCCCTTCGCACTTGAATTAATTGTCTAATATGCCAGTGGTATGATGAATGCTTAATTTAATGCTACTTTATTGCCATATCTTCTCTTGGATTCATGCCTCGTACTACCAATATATCATGATCCCCAATGGAATTATCCATTTATTTCTACGTGTCATATTTATGGCTTGTCATTAATGCTCTTTAACCATCGTTTCCACCCTTTTAATGCCTTTAACGACTGTCATAGTCCTTTTTCACGTGTTTCTTATTTGCACACCTAAATGTCTCTACATTGTTTCTTTTATTTGTGCAACACTCACTTTGTCTATGTTGGTCCTGTCTTACCTTTGGTTTTCTTTTTCTTTCTTTTTCCACTTTTTGATCTTTTTCCTTTTTCTATTTTTTCTTAATTTTTGTTTTTCTTTTTCCTACTATAATACACTACTATAATACATTCGGTCTTGCACAAATAAGATTAATTCACATACGGTCGGCCATCTCTATATATTTTCAGCCGACTTCCATTCACCATGCCTCCCAGGGCTTCTCCATTCAATGTTTCCAACTACACAACACCTGCATCCATCACTTACTTGACCACATATGGCACTAACCAATGCATTTGAAGTTTTCCTGGATGCTGTATGAACTTACTATCGTATAGTAATACTAAGTCCCCCACTTGAATCTCATCCCTTCTGGATGGATTTCCCACCCTTTGACAAACATCGCATGTAAGTATTCTTTAGCATCCTTATGAAGTGTGGCCCACCAGAGCGCTTCTCACAAAATATTATGCGCTGTTTCACTACCTTCGTAGTGTCCTCCAACAATTCCTTCATGCACTTATGAGAGTATCATTGACCTTTCATGTTCTAAGATTCATCATATCAATATTCCGTCTACACATAACTTGTTTGAGTTTGCTGCAATTAACTAATAGTCTACTACTTTAACCACTAACTATTTCTTCTATGCTAGTGTCATTTCTGACGGGGCCATTCTTGTACTTAAAAACTGCACAATGTCTATGAAGTAGTCGTCCATTATTTTAAGTGCAAATAACTTTGCATATGACAAGATTTCATCTAGATTCCCTGCATCTTCTCCTGATAGTATGGGTGATAAATGAGTTGGTCCTGCATTCAACTTCCTTGTCTTCACAACAAACTCAAAGTCATATTCCTGAAACATTAGTAACAAACTGCATATTCTCCCCCTAACAATGGCTTGTTCACTAAGTATTTTAGTGCATAATGGTTTGTATACATCCTAAAATGAGAACCCAACAAATAATGTCTAAATTTCTGTAGTGCATATACCATTACCAATCCTTCCCATTTTGTGGTAGTGTAATTATTTTCTACTGTTGACAACTTCCTGCTTGCAAATGCAATTGGGTGGCCTATATCTCCTTCCCCTGGTTGAGATAATACTGTGCCCAAAGGTATGGAAGATGCATCAAGATGAACATGAAACTCCTTGTTCCAATCTAGGAAGATCAAAATCGGTGTAGTCACTAATTTGTGCTTCAATGTATCCAAACCTTTATGACAATCCTCATTCCACTAGAACTTAGCTTCTTTCTTCAACAACTTCTCCATAGGTGCTCTAATCTGCGCATAACCCTTAATGAACTTCCTGTAATACCTTGTATGACCCAAAGTTTCTCTCAATCATTTGACTAATGTGGGTGGTTGTATATCTAAAATCATTGCAATCTTGGCAAGATCCACTAATAATCCCTGCTTACATATCACATGGCCCAACAAAATTCCAAAAGGCACACATAAAACACATTTCTTCAAATTCAGTGAAATCAGACATTGTCTACATGTATCCAACATTATACTGATTACTTCTATGTGATATTTCAATAGACTAAATAGAGTCCAATCATATAATTATGCTTCAAGGAACTTATGGATAAATTCCTTAAAAGTTGCGACACCAACTCTTGAAAAATCTGAAGGTGCATTCTTCAGTCCAAAGGGCATCACTGTGTACTGATAACTTCCCCACTCTGTTGAAAAAGTAGTATTATACCTGTCTTCCTGCACAATATTAATATGGTGATAACCTGAGAAGCTGTCTGTGAAGGAATAGGCCTCCTTCCCCTTACATTTGCTAGCACTTCATCTGTGAAAGATGTTGGAAATGGATCATGCAAACATGCATCATTTAGATTCCTTAGGTATAAACAAATCCTGATTCCCCCTGTCTTATTATCTTGCACTATCATTGGATGTATCCATTCTGATTCCACTATTGGTTCAATAATCCATGCTTCCAACATTCAGTCTATCTCTGCTTTCACCTTCTCTTTATATTTTGGATTTAACCTATATGGTATCTATCTTACTGGCTTGGAATCTAGTTTCAAAGGGATATTCATTTATTCTAACTCACCAACTATCCCCTTCATCTCTGAGAATGTAGTTGGGAATAGATCCTGATACTCACGTAATAATTCTGCAATCTTCTCCATAATTTCATCATTCCAATAATCCCTTATCTGCACAAACTTTGGATTTTCTTCTGTCCCAATATTTACCTTCCATGACTTTATTGCCTCTACATATGCAACATATTCAATCTCTGGTCCTTCTACTGTGTGTTCCTCCTCAGTTTCAGGTATTGGTATATTCTTTGGATCTTCCTCCTCATGTTCTTCTTTAGAAACATTGTAACATACTAGTAACTCATGAACAATCAGAGAAGCTCCGTGCGCACTACATATATCTACTACCTCCATTGGCCCTTCTTCTGAAAAAATATTTTTTATAATGACGTGTAAGGCTACATATACTAATGGAGATTCAATTTTCAAAATTAAATGTTACCTTAAACCTTTGAATTATCTCATCCCTTTTTGTTTTTTCTTTATGCACTTCTAGTTCCAAGTACCAGTTCTTTGGATTTGTATCTAGTGTATGTATATACTCATGTGTCGATTCCTTCTTCTAGATTGAACTCCATATTTCTCTACATTGCTCAACATGATCTGTTGGATCAATTACCCCCATATAATTCTACGTGATATACTGAACCTAGGTACCAAATCTAACTTGCATGAAGGTTCTGCACTACTTCCAGTCTTCTATTGCTTCTTTATGTGCATCCCACCATATAGTTGAAGTGGCCTTCAAGACAACATCTAATGCCAACAACCTTTGCTGTTCAGGTACCTACAACTCAAACACCTTTACAAATGAGCCTATATTAGTCAATCCATCATACTTGGGTGGGTCACATAGCTCCGTTCCAATCCAACACAATGATCGAGTAATGTAGACACATTATCTAGTTGATACTTCATGCATCCTATGCTTCCAATGTTCCAGACCTTCCTATGAGTCCGATGCACACAAGATAATCCTTCTCCAACTTAGTGCACCATCTGCAGTGGGGTTAACATAGTCATCCATTCTCCCGATCATATTATACAAGTTTTCAATTTTGTTCTCTCTAGCTGGTTTGATATACCTCTTTCCTTATGTCAGATCCAATGGTGCAGTCACCTTCAAATATCCTACCTCAAATATCATTTCCCTTCTTTTATCACATGCTAATTTGCATTAATTTTTCCAAAGCATCTTGTCCTTGTGCTATCTTTCCACTTAGATTTTAAAACTTTTTCATTAGCTCCGTCAAGCTCCCATCACCTAAATCCTTCACTCGACTGATCATCCAAAATAGTCATGTCCTCCATGAGTCAATTTTTTTTTGGCAAATATCCCAAACCTATATCTAGCCTTAATGATTATCTAAATCCCTCGGTTTCATCACTTCATTCATTTTTACCCTTATTATCATATTCCCGTTGAAAATTAAAAATATTCCATTTATTAAGCTTAAGCACCCTTATCCTATCCGCAAAGTCATGTGATAAGCCTCATATGCCCAAAGTCCTTAGAAAATGGAAAAAGTGTTTATTATTATTAATATAATATTTTTATATTAAAATATTTATATTAATATTTAATCCAATATTTAATTCATGACCTCAAATCATGGGCACGAATCTCAATTTTTAACATTGAAAAGTCAAAGGGTGGATGGAGGGCACACATACATTTCAGGGGTTGGAAGTAAAAAAAGGTTAATTATTTGAAGGCGGGCTGAAATTTAACCCGTGGTTTTTGGTCAGGGAGACATGCTCTTACGTGATGCATTTCGGGGGTAAAAGTGGTGTGGAGTAAAACCATTCCTCCCAAGCCCGAAATAATAAATGCAACCATTTATCATATTGTTTATGTGCGACATATTTTCCAGGAGTGCGTTTCAATAATAATTATGGAATTTTCAATAAATGAAATTTTACCTCACGGTGAAAATATTTTACAGAGGTAAAATTTAAATTTTACAAATTAAAGAGATTAATGTTTATTTCTATGGAAAAGAATTAAATGGGAAGATGGATGTGAAAGGAAGATTTGGATAATTTTTTATCCAAAGCTTTTACAAAAGTAAAAGAAGAAGATTAAAAGTATTTTACCAAAGATGGTAACCAAGACATGGTTTTCAAAACCATGGGAAACAAACCAATAAATGGTTTTCACAGTGAAATGGTAAATTGGGAAAAACAAGACATGTTTTTCAAAACCATGGGAAGCAAGCAATACATGGTTTTTCAAAACCACGTGCATGAGTTAAAATATGGAAATTTAATTCTATAGGATAAAAAATATTTGGGAATTATTTTTATTCAAATATATTATTCCCAAATATTTAAGTAGAATATGGATAAATGGAATTAGATCTGAAAGAGTACAAGTGACATTTCAAAGAGAATGTGGCAGAGGAAGGAGCTGAAGCGTCAGAGGAATCAACAGTTGGATCATGAAACACTTTTCCGAAAACTATCATTTGTACTCATTGTACCCAGTTTTAGAAGATGAAACATTTCAGTTCAACTATTGTAATCGGTTTCTAACTAAAGGAACTCAAATTGTATAAGTATTAGAATTTCCTAATGTCTTAATGGTTGACAGAAGTGCAAGGGCACCTTTTAGTTATTCTGAACTCAATTGTAATTTTCTTGAGCTGAATTGAATACATATGTGGAAGCTTTTGAAGTCTCTATGAAAAGATTCTAATGGTGGTGATATGAGTTTTGTCTCTTCTCCTTGTATGTATTTCCTGTGTTCTTTAATTCCATTTGCATTTTCTTCTGTTTAAATTGTATAGTTAAAAGCTCACAATTCATCCTTTGATGCTCTCAACTTAAGCAATTTAAACTGTGTAATTTTCTTCCTAACTAATTCAGAATTCATTCCAGTAATGCTTTGATGCAGTTACTTGTTTTTTCCTTCTTCTTACACTCTACTGTTAAGAACCAAATATCAATATAGCATAGAAAAAGCTCAGAAAAAGCTCAGAAAAAGTACTCAAAACCTTGAAAAAGAGATAATTTCAGATAATAAGCCTCTTTGAGGGGGAAACCTCCTTTTATCCCACTTAAATGTTCAAGTACAAGATGATTCCAAATGAAAATGTCTCCTTGGTATATATAGGAGTCTAGGAGGTATAATTACAACTAATGGAATAAATCCG
Source organism: Picea engelmannii (assembly GCA_009831015.1). Lineage (NCBI taxonomy): Eukaryota > Viridiplantae > Streptophyta > Pinopsida > Pinales > Pinaceae > Picea > Picea engelmannii. The sequence goes on along the minus strand of ML780493.1, from coordinate 491,997 downwards.
ACATAAATAAAATAACATTACTAATGTAATGTGCCCCAATTAAGGGGTAATGAGCCAATATTAGGGCTTAACATGCCCCTCCCCTTGAGACAAGTGTTGTCTGCAACGCTTGAGTAACTCTGGATGCTTCTGTATAAAAGACTCATCTTCCCGAGTGGAATCTTCAGCCGGTAG